>CM060172.1:40826931-41373374 GCA_030549775.1 Tamarix chinensis
ATCTTTTGACCCACATTCACATCAGTAGGGTGGTTGGTGCAGGTTGGAGGAGGGGTTGTAGGAGCCAGAAATGGAAGGGGAAATGGGCAAGAGAGGGAGATAGGGAAAGGCTACTTGGCTAGGAAAGGAAAGGGAGATAGGTCGCGGTGTAGGTGTGCATGATAGAGGCACACTATGTGTAGATAAGGTGGAGGGCGTAAAGGACACTTAGTGTGCATGATGTAGGAAAGGTGAAGGAGAAGAAGAAAAAGAAAAGGCAGGTTGGGCTATTGAGGTGTGAGGAAAGAGAAAGAAAGGAAGAAGAGAATTTAACCAATGCAGGAAGAAAAAAAGAAGAAGGGGAGGAGAGGGGGCTAGCCTAAGGGAAGAAGAAAAAAAAAGAAGAAAAGAATGTTGGGCTAGCGTTGGAAGAAAGAAAATAAATGGGAAGAAAGTGGGCTAGCTCGAGGAAGAAAAAAAAAGAAAGGAGGAAAAAAGAAAAGAAAAGAGAAATTAAAGAAAAAAGGGAAAAGGAAAAAGAAGAAAAAGAAAAAATAAAATAAATTTAGGATTAGAATTAAAATTAGGTTAAATTTAGGATTTTAGGATAATATTAATTTATTTGAATTTAGAGTATCAAATTAAGAAAAATAAATTGGATAAAATTATTTGTTTAGGGTTGGTTTACATTAAAAATGGTAAGATAAAATATTTATAATAATTTATTAAATAATTTATCTAGATTTACGGGTCATAGGTTAACAAAACTAATTAAATTAATATTTAAATGTTGCATTTTTTTATTGGATAAAATGATAAATGTTCTAAATTATGGTTATAAAAATTTGGGGTATTATAGAAATCCTCTCAACCAAGAAGTCCGATAAATGTTCAAGTGAAGAGCTTGCTTACATGACATTTTTAAAATCTTACTAAATATATCTCATGAGTTGAAACATTGAATGATATTTGTAAGTGTTTGATCTTTAGGGTTACTTAAATTCAGATTCATCTTCAACTTTCATTCCTTTCCTCATTTGCATTTTCGATGGCAGTTTCCAATCCTATTCCACCATATTTCCACTAAGCTTGATCTAATTTGTTTAGAATATTCATTGGGTTAAGGGTTTATGGTTATGGGTTTTGTGTTTAGGTTTTAGGGTTTAAGGGTTTGGCTTAGTGGTGGTTGACTCATGGTTTACGGTCAAGGTTGGGTGTTTCACTCATTGGTAAGGGCATGGCTATAGATCTGCCATGCATTAGGAATAGAGAGTGATAGGTCACTCACGCGCCGATAGAGGTGAATGAGTACTTCACTCTGTGGCGGATGCTGACTACGAGTGGATTATTTAGTGGTTAGGAAATGATATGGGCGTATTATTCAGTATCTTGTTCTTTCCTCCACTTAGAACAACAATAAATTATTATCCTTCAATCATCCAAAATTATCAAAAATGAACATGAACTATGTATATGTAAATAAAAAAAAATACTGAAAAGAGTTTGATATGTATATGTAACAATCAAATGCAAGTAACTAACATACACATTTCTATAAATCAAACTCTAAATCTACCATTACAAAATAATATGTATTCTATTAGTTTCGTATTATTTAAACTTCTTGAAAATTTTAAAAATTAAAATTATTGAACATGAACTATATAACTACACTATCAAATTTATAGTCCTACTTTTGATCTTTTAATATTTTACTAATTAATTATATATAATAAGAGACAACTAAAGCATATGAATATCGTATTGTTTTAGTTGGCAGCATAAACCTAAGATTATAAACATTGCCTAAATATTGACATAGGCGCGTCCCACCGCTGCATAAGTGGACCGTTTCTGTACCGAAATCGGAGCTGCAGGCTGCTGGACGGAAGATCATAAAAACCCGACGATCACAAGTCAGATCTGTGCAGCACCTTTCTCCTAATTGAAAGGGTTGACAGAATTTTGTGAAGCAACCTCTCCATCCCTCCCAACCTCTCCCGTCCATTTCTCTCTCATCTTTGGGAAGCGAGGATGAGAGAGGAGACGAAGCGAATCGAAATTTTCAGATCTAGACATCAGCATTGTTATGACGAGTTTATCATATTCGGACTTTAAGTGGAGATTGGTTTGATTAGGAATTCTCTTACTGTTTTCCAATGGCGACAAGGAATAGAACAATTCTGTTTAGGAAGTACAGGGATGCGTTAAAAAGTGTGCGTGCTCCAGCGACCGGCCTATCGACTTCTACGGCGGCGGCGTCGACTCAGAAGGGTATTGAATTGGTTAGTTCGTCGCTTCTTCACCCAAACAATCGGTATACTCCGCTTAGTACAGAAGATCCTGGTGGCTCCAGGTAGGCATCCCTTTCTCTCACGCTATGTTTAATTGATAGAATTGTTGATAAGAAGAAAACTGTGTTAATGAAATGGTACCTTTTCATTCCATGTTGTCTCATGATTTATCTCAAAATTCACTCTCTGTGAAATCGATCTAGTTAGGATCTAGTGTGTCATCACTTCATTGGATTCTGCAAGCCAATTGATCAAACTTCTGTGGCTGCATTGATTTGTACTGTGTGAAGAATACGATTCCTCATGCAGTGACTCGTTAGCACTGCAAATGCAATCACTTGCAAATCTTTTAATAGCGGTTCTGTATCCACCCAGCAGGGCTGAGCTTGTCATCTGAGCCGTTGTTTATGAACTAATACCATTTAGATCTGCTGTTTTGAAGTCTGGTTACTCTGGTTTAATAGAAAAGAAAGAACCTGAAGAGGCAAAATAGACATGATGTGAATCGCCTACTCTGCCTGCCATATACCATGAAAAAGAGTATCTAGCTATGATGAAATGATGATCTTTGACATCCTTAATACTATAGGGAAAAAAGGAGTGGCATTGTTAATATAATTGTGCTGTCAAAAGCTCTTGCAGGAGCTGATGTCCCTGTTGCTAGTACTCTACCATTGCTGAGTTTCAATTTTAAGGGCTCGCTGAGAGAAATCAATGAGATACCTCTGTGATTACAAAAAATTCCAGACAATATAAAACCTGTCCCTTTACATCTAGTGCTTCCTTTGATCCTGTCTTACACAAGATTCAAAGCTTTGCAGTCCAAAGGTGTTACAGCTAATGATGCTAGAAACTAGGAACCCATGAAAAGCAGATTCTAATTCTGAAACACAAAAAGGCTAGTGTAATTAACTGACCGGTTTTAATAATTATTTTTCCCAAATGGCATTGAGATTTTAAAAGTGAAAAGACTATTCTATTATGCCTCTGGACACATAAGATTAATCCTCTTCTAGTTCAAGCTTTTTCTCAAGTGCTATGGAAAGAAATTGATGTGGAGAATGAACATAAATCCGTAAAGTTTCCTTAGTTTCCTCATGCCAAAGGAGTTTCTTGCTTGTGGTTTGGAGTAAAAATCTCATCACAGTTGAAACAACGCCCTTAGAGTGTCTCTTTACTATATGTGCTTCATTGAGCTTCTTAACAAACTGTAGGCTTAAACAGTGGGGCTTGGCTTGCTGTTGGCATAACAAATTGGTGAGGATTTATAGAGGCAAGGTTTTGTGCGGGATTTCTGCACTGTTTAAAACACAAATGTTGTTTCCAGGGTTAACTCTGGTGGTTAGTTCTTCCACATCCACTTTATTGTTCTCCTTAATGCCGTCAATAAACTTTCTAGTTCTTGACATGGACGATAAGATCTTCTGTGCACACTGAAGTTTGCTCAAGCAGGTGCTGCTATCCCTTACTGCCCCCTGTTACTGTAAATTTACCGACTTGCCTAATTTGTTTCTGTTTAAAGGTTCCCAAAACAGTTGTACTTCTCTTTAAATGTTCCCCAAGACTGATGTGGCCAATCCCTTACCAATATATAAAAACCAATGATGTCCATCACCCTCCATGTGGTAAGACACCAAGCCCACCTTTCTTCCAGTGTACTCTGGTGCCCAAATAAAATGCTGACATGTGCTGAGCCATCTCTAAGGATCATCTATGTCATTGTTGCATGCATATGGAACATAGACACCATTGCTTGCCCTTGTCAAAACTTTACTCCCTGAATTATGCCCCTCTTTTATGGCTCATCTTTTTTTTTTTTTTTTTTTTTCTGACAATCTTGCATATATCATGCCCTATCTTGTTGATACATTTCGTGAAGCCCTTTGATTGCTTTAGAATGATCTGTCGCTGATGTCTGGCTCTAGTACCAAATTATAAGAATCTTTGCTCTTGGATCATTCCACACATGATGAACTTCAATATCAGTAAAAAGGCTTGTTTTCTGGGAAGTTTCTTTAATCTTTCAACCCTTTCTTTTTGTAACCTGTTGCTTCTATTTTTTAGGCTCGTCTACAGAGAACACAACAATCCAAGTTGAAAGAAAATTTCCAGTCAATACAAGACTGGTCCTTGTCTTTTCTTTTTTTTTTCTTCTTTTTTTTTTTCCATTTCATGTGGGACGTTTTCAAGAGATGCAATTTCTGTGCAGTTAAAAGGAATTATGCCACAAATGCTAGAAGCTAGTAATCTATGAAAAAACAAATAAGATGAAGTTTGAAACACCAAAAGATAAATAACAACATGCTGAAAATAAAAAATGACCCACTCACTTTGTAATGAGGCAATGAAATTGTGTTTGCGGTCGCAGTCGCGGTGTTGTAGTATCAAATCATTATGAACAATAAATTATATGTTGCGAACTTGCAATCATCGCAGCGTAATTTTTTATTATTATTTCATCATATACTCTAATTATTTTGTGTTGTTCATTTTGAATATAAGCATTCAATAAATTAATGTTTTATATTATAGTAGAAATGTTTAAGTGAGTAATTATATATGAAATTGTTCTAATAACCATATATATATCTTACAATGAAAAAATATATGATATTTAGTGGTACATGTGAAGGTAATAAATAATAATACTTTATTATAATTCAATACTAAGTTGATCCAAAATATATATAGTAAATGAATAAGAAGAAATTATCATGCATGTTTTTTCAATAGATTTAAGAATTCTCAATAAATTGCCTATATTTTTTGATTTATTGACCGATAAAATGTGAAATTTTAAAACTATATTTTATTGGTAATTTTATGTCATGGCTGACCCAAAAACTGCTAAATAGCGGTTGATACGCTATAGCGGCACCGTCATTTAATTGTATGTGTGTAATTAAACTATTTGTAAGGAACCTAACTACCTGCCACTATCACACAGTTGAAAAGGAAGTAGGAGAAACAACAAGAATGGAAAGGTAATGAGAGAATATATGACAGAATAAGAGAGTAAGCTGTTAATTGATAAATGTGGATTACACCTTCCAGGAATTGAGGATGTGGAGGCCTTCCAACCTTAGTCTAGAAATGGCCCTACCTCTCCTCTTTCTTCATTCTGCCAAAGTAACTGTCTACTTAGCATGCTTCTAACAGCCTGAATATTCTCTTTCAATGTTCCACCTCAGCAACTAACCAGCCAATTATAGCTTCCCAGCTACCTCGGCCTTAACAGATTCCCAGCCCTAACATTAGCTCTGTTACCTCTTCTCACAATTATTATTGATAGTGGGTCTATCACAATCTAGGTGTCGTTTGGTATTACTTATTTTTAATAACTACTTTTAGATTAAAATTACTTTTATAAATCTACTTTTTAAAAAGTACTTTGATAAGTAAAATATATGTTTATTTTTACTTTTATTGTAATTGTGATTAATACTAAAAAACTACTTATTGTACCTCATTAGTGTTTGGTTTTCATTTTTCTATAAATTTACTTTTTATTTTCCATCTTTAATTTTTATCTTCCTATAGATATCTTTTGGTAATAATTATTATATAAATTACGTAATATTAAATATTAAAAAGCATATGAAACGTTAAAAAGTATAAAAAAATATAAAGATATTACAAAGTACTAAAAATTGTAATATAAAAATTATAAACTTATTAAAAAATTATGAACAACCACTAAACAAATTTTATAAAATTCACAAACATCTAAAACTCAAATAGTGTCAATGATCAAAGTTTATATTGTGCAATAAACATTCTTACATTTATAATAAACATCTTTTGAGACTACTTTTCAATAATTTCCTGGACTCGTTTACAGTTATATCCAACAATTCACATTCCTTCAACAAAACTTGATCGAGTGCTAATTTATCATCAATAACTTCATCAAAACTTGGCAAGGTGGAGTCGGAATTCAAACTTCCAGTCACAATCTCTAGAGCAACCACACCAAAAAATCCCTGATAAAGATTATCATTGATAGCAATATAGTCCTTACGGCAAAAGTAACAGCATATGGCAAAAGCAATAGAATTGCAGCGCAGAGCAGTCCAGAAGAAAGGACAACTAATATGTAGAACCAACAAGATATACAAACTGATCCATCCATAAGTTCAATTCTAAACAAAAATCAGTCACGACAGCCATAAATATACATGGTTCTGTTCCGTCCCAATCGTCCTTGAGAGCTAGCTCTCCGGCTCCGACGGAAATCAATCATGAGAGTTACAGTATCGCACGAAGGGTGTGTGGAATTTATAATATTAGGAGTAATTAGTGATACAATTCGTGTGAGCTAAACAACTCCGGCTGTCGGCGTGTGGTTGAGAGGGTGGAAGGAAGTACCCACTGCCCGGTGCACCCACACATGGGTGGGTGGGTACTACGGAGAGTGAAGTCACATCCCTCCCTCCTGGTTCCCCCCACCTCCTCAGGCCTCGATATACTCAGAGCCACACACGCACACACTTGCGTTCCTACCTCGACAAATTCAGTGTAATTGCATCCACACTCTAGCCGACCGTTTCTCTGAGTTCGTCCCTTACTTCATAAATAATTCTCTCTCCCCCACACACCAAAAACAACAAAATAACCAAAGCAGGAACAGATAGGCAGGGGGAAAAAAATAAGGAAAAAGGATTGACTCATACCATCACTGGCTATACGGCCGTCCAACCTCAATTGCGATCGGCTCAGCTTTCATCCGCAATATTCTCTGTAGACACTCAGTTTCTTCCCTCTTCCCCAAGCTCCCAGATCCACCTTTTTGCCTTCCTTTCCAATAATGGCAGCCGCTGCTGCTGCTGCTTCTGCATTACTGTTACTTCACTCTCACCTATTCCTAATCCTCCTCCTCTGCCCTTTGAGAGGTGGTGGTGCTGGGGTACATTTTGGCAGATTATAGCTTTGGGGTAAAAATAAATGGATGCATACATATGCGAAGACAAAACAAAATTGATGACGGCGATGATTAACAAAGAAAAACCATTCTCTGTCTCTCTCCTTTCTTTGTTGCCGAGAAGAATGGGGAGGAGGGATGAAGTTGGGAACGAGGGAAATCGAATTGACTCGAGGATGCACGACGTGGGAGGCGAGCAGAAAAAATGGTGAACTGCTGCACGCGAGCTACAGTGAAGACGAAGAAGCAGCAGGTGCGCGCGCGAGAGAGAGGATGTTATGAACGAATTTTTTTTTTAAAAGTACCATGCCGCTCTAATGAGTAAGTAGTTTTAAAAGTAGGTCAAAATAACTTCTAGATTATTACTTTTAGAAAGTAATTTTTACAAATTACTTTTTTATAATTACTTATTAAAAGTAATACCAAACACTTATAAAAATCTATAATTACTTTTTATAATTAATTATCTGAAAAACTACTTTTCTTAAGTAAAAACAAACAAGCTCCTAATTATCCTACTTTTTTCCTCATAGGAAATTGAGATTTTAAACGTGACGAACTCTGCTACTCTTTCTCTTTGGCTGTAACATTTTTGACTTGGTTACTTCACATTCTTCTATTCTGGGCTTTGGAAGGTGATAGCCCAAGAAATTTTTTGTCGGCTCATGCTTTGTCTCGACCTTATATCAGATAGAGATGTTCTTTTATTTATCTTTCTCCCTTCAGTCCTTCACTACTGATGATGTTGGATCTTTTTTCCCTTCGCATATATTGCTCCAGACATAAACTGGACCCGTATTCTTTTCAGTGTTAATGATGCATTCCTCATATATCAGCTGGTCTCATACTAGCATTCTGACTTTAATGAATGATTTTCAAGAAATTTACCCTCTAAACTGAATGCCTGGCTGTATGACGTCTGTTTGGACTATAAAGTTATTTTAATTGTTGGAGATTGTGAAAAAAAAAACTAGTTTTCCCTTTTTTTCCATCCTGCAGCAAGGTTTCTGCTATTACAGTTGGTCTACCACCAGCCTGGGTAGATCTTTCCGAAGAGATAGCTGCAAATGTGCAGCGAGCAAAATCCAAGATGGCTGAACTGGATAAAGCTCATGCCAAGGCATTGATGCCTTCCTTTGGTGATGGTATTGAAGATCAACGTAGGATTGAGGCCCTTACGCAAGAAATAACTGATCTTCTCAGGAAGTCAGAAAAGCGATTGCAGAGGCTTTCTGCTGTTGGGCCATCTGAAGACTCTAATGTTCGGAAAAATGTCCAGGTATTACATGATGTTTTCACATCTTTTGCTAGGCAAGTTCTTCTGGTATTTCCTTCGCTATACTAGTTACCATTAGCATCTTTGCCTACAGAGGTTAGAGGTTTGTGAAACTTATCAAGCAATGAAGTTTACAATGTTTTAATAAGAATTGTAATACTTAGGTCTCACGAGGGTCACGAGTAGTTACTTGGAGTCTTTGCGGGATTGACAACCGATCCCACAATTCAATACGAGTCCTTTTGAATGTGTGTTTTTATCAATTCACATGCATTCCAGAACGCTTCCCAAAATGTCACCCATCCTTAAATTGCTTCTAGTCAAACAAGCTTAACCATAGAGTTTTTTAATGATAGGTTTTCTAAAAGAATGTATACCTTGTTGATATATATAGGCTTATCAATCATTTTAAATGTCTATTATCTACCACTAATTTGGAGGTATTACAAATTTAACGGTATTACAAGAATGCTTTAAAGGGAAATTACCTTGCCACTATAGGTGAGAAGGTAATTTCCCTGCCTCCTCTTGCTATTAAAGGGTGGCATCTACTTGGGTAACAGTGGCTCAATGCCTAGCATCTCTGATCAGAGTTTCCTATAATTAAACCTGTTGAGATTGACCCTTTCAAGCTCAATTCAAACAGTATATCAATTCATACTTTATTTCATTTACTCTCCTAATTCTGAATAATAATTCTATTTATGCCATTGATGCTTCTCTTATTGGGGATTTTATCCCTGCAAACCAGTTTTTTTACTCTTCCTTACTAAACATGATCAATTTTAGTACTCTCAGTATTGTAGTTCTTTGGCATTGTTTATCTATGTGTATAGCTCTTGTATCATTTAGTTTGATACTGGTGACATGCTTGATCTGGATGCTTCTATGGCAGAGATCTCTTGCCACAGACCTTCAGAATTTGTCAATGGATTTCCGCAAGAAACAATCTGCTTATCTAAAGCGCCTGCGGCAACAAAAAGAGGTAGGTGTCCTCTATTATGTATATTCAGCTGTTGCATATCAATGTTTGAAATTCATTGTAAAATGCTTCAGGTTACTTCCTTTGGATGCTTTACAACGTCAAGATTGCTGCAAAGATTTGTTGTGGTATTATTTATAGGCAGAAAATGCTTATTTCGTAGCTCAAACTTAACTCATGCAGTTCTCTGCTCTCCAGGGTCATGATGGGGTTGATTTGGAAATGAATTTGAATGGAAGTAATCTGCATACAGAAGTTGAGGACATGGATGACTTGGTATCTTCTTTCTCACTTCACTTGTTCGCTTCCACTGGGTTTATGTTAATCTTAAGCTATCATTACAGTTCATGATAAAATTATACATTTGACTGTGACCATGGTAGTATATGCATCATTCTTCAGACCATGGTTGTGAGGGGATTTCTTTATCGCATGATACTGCCAATCTTCCAATGCCCTTTATTTTAAACCAAGAAAAGGAAAAATACATATTGGGCCACTGAAGACTGATAATTTTTTATTAAGGTCGGCTACCATTTTACATACAAATTAGGCGATTCAATAGTGTACCTTTCTGAACCTGCTTAAGTATTTCTAAAGCAAGACCATATTTAGAATGACCTTTAGGATAACCTTTTTGTAGACCTAATATGTAATTAGTCCTATTTTAATACCTTTCACTCTCCCTCCCTGCCTCCCCTCTTGATGCCTACATTACTAGGGCCTTGTTCCTTGAAAATTATATGTCAAAAAAGGTCTCCAGGACTGAAAAGATTCTCATCATCTCTGGAGCCAGGCTGTTTGATTATGTAGACGTCAGTTTTTCAGCTCATTTGATTGTCCTTGCTGCTTATGTCCTGGTGATAAAGATTGTGATCCATCTAACTGTTGAGGGTTTTACAGTCAGTCCATTTGTTTCCAAAGTTGATCGATTTTCCTGCTTGCCATGTTTGATTTCCTTCGATTTTACACTCTGAAACCATTACTGCAAGGGGGGTCACTGGCTTGCATTTCCTGTTTGTATCATGCCTTGCTTTGCAGTGTCATGAGTTTAATGCTATGATGCTAAATATTTCAGGAGTTCTCTGAGCATCAGATGGCTAGAGTAAAGAAAAGTGAGGTTGTGACTCTAGAAAGGGAGCGAGAAATCGAGCAGGCAAGTGACCAGATTGCAATTACAGCTTAAAAATTCTTTGAGAACCCATGGTGCTATTTCATTCTGAACAAAATTTTTAATCTAGCCACATCTGCTTCCCTTCAAAACCATAGGTGGTGCAGTCGGTCAATGAGCTTGCACAAATAATGAAGGATTTGTCAGTGCTGGTGATAGACCAGGTCAGCAGCTTGACAGGATAAACTATAAAGTTCAGAATGGTTATAAGCCCCTCAAATATTTGCACTTGCTAAACTTGACCTCCTGCATACAGGGTACCATCGTTGACAGGATAGACTATAACATTCAGAATGTGGCCGCCTCTGTTGAGGAAGGCATGAAACAGCTTCAGAAGGTCTTGTTATATCTTTTACTGCTTTTTGTTAACTCACGGACACTTCACTGTATATGTACCATGCTTCTCTAATCTTGCAAAGCAATGGCGTTTTTGGTGAACTGGAATTACAGGCTGAGAGAAATCAGAAACAGGGAGGACTGGTCAAGTGTGCAACTGTGCTCATTATTATGTGCTTTGTTATGTTGGTCCTCCTGATTTTGAAGGAAATCTTGTAGAACCTGAACAAGTGTGGATTCAATCCCTGTGACCCTGCCATGCTACATTAAGATGTGTTTTCTGCTATTATTGATGTCTCAGTCGGTAGAGTTTACTGAAGTTTGGAACGGGTGTTCGAGTACGCATTGCATGTATATGGCATTCCTTTTTTTTTGGGGGCGGGGAGAAAAAACACTTTTTTTTGTTTCAGAAAGAGAACCAGTATTGAGTGGCTTCTCTTTATATTGTTGCATGGTAGTTTATGTGGAGAGTACGGCAGTTATATTTTTACTCCCTTTGGGAAGGGTGTTCTGCCTCGATTGTGGTGGATTTTTCATGGCTATGCGCCACACCCTAGAGCTTGTGTACCTGGTTTAGACGAACATATTGTAAAGAGGTAGAGATCCATTCTTTATTTGGATTATTGTAAACAGTTGAGCCGAATGTATCCAACTCTTCAGATTTAATACGTTTTCTACACCCCAAGAACATTTTTATTGCACATCTTAGATTTGTTCTGATTCTTACTCAGCTTTGGTTTGCCTAACCGAACATGAGCCTGAAAAGCTTTGTGATGTGTTGCAACTTGTAACCCCTTTCCAGGCAAACTGTAGAATCGACCTTTGGTTCTCATTATTTGCAGGAGCACAAATGTAGTGGGACAAGCTATGCTATACCCTCTCTCGATTCTTTCTGGTTTGTCGGATTGTTATTTCCCTCTCTTGGACTATCAAGCAGTAAATGAGCATGTGTGACTCAGATGGTTATACCACCACTCGTTTCAATTGAGTAGATCGGATCAAATTTAGATCGGATCATATAATGATCGGTTCATTTATCTGATTGAATTTGATTCGTATAACTTTGGAGCTAGATGATATCTTATTATTTTATTATATTGGATTGGATCGAGTTAGAGTATGTTTTGTTCTACTTTTAATAAGTAGATTTTTTTATAAAATTAATTATAAAAAGTAAGTTTAGATAAAAATAAGTGTTCGGTTTTTACTTCTAAAAAGTAATTATAAAAAAGTGATTAGTAAAAATTACTTTCTAAAAGTAATAAACTATAAGTAATTTTTCCCTACTTTTTAAAACTACTTCTATAACACACGCGGTATTTTATGATATCTTTATATATATATGTTTCATATGATTTTTAATATTTAATATTATAGAATTTATATAATAATAATTATTATCAAAAGATATATATAGAAAGATAAAAATTGAAGATGAAAAATAAAAGGTAAATTTATAGAAAAATGAAAACCAAACACTAATAAAGTACAATAAGTAGTTTTTTTTTCTATTAATCGCTTATACAACAAAAGTAAAAACAAACATATATTTTACTTCATAAAGTACTTTTTAAAAAGTAGATTTATAAAAATAATTTTCATCTAAAAGTAATTATTAAAAACAAGTAATACTAAATGACTACTTAATAACACATGAATTTGGACTCAATTAATTTGGATTATTTTACTTTCAATTTGGATGTGAGCCAAATTTGGATAAGTTTATATATTTCTACTTTTTTTGTTCAAGTTTGGATGAAATTTGGGTCATTTTTATGTCATTTTCTTCCAGATCAATATGTATTAGGTCTATTTTTTTTTAAACTTAATCATTTTAGTTTATTTTATTCTTTGAGTTTGAGTGTATCATATTTAGACTCTTCATTTATTTTTTTATCTTTAGAGATATAGTGAATTTTAGATCGATATTTCAAATTTAAGTCTTTTAAAGTGAACTATTTGCTTTTTTTATTTGAAGATATAATTTGTAATTTATCTTCATTATAAATTAGATTATATCGAGTTGAGTATTATTTTAATTTTATATCATATTCATATCTCATATAGTCCTTGCATAATATAGACTTATATTAACCTTGATAATAGATAACATCATATCAATAGAATTTTTAATAATAATAATAATAATAATAATAATAATAATACAAAATTAATGATAATAATAATAATAATAATAATAATAATAATAATAATAATAATAATGACAATAACAATGCAATAATAGTAATTAAATACATGGTGATAGTAATAGTATATTAATTAACAACACATTATTATTGTTAAATCATAATTATATCATATCAGATCTTGTTGGCTAAAATTAGATAAAGTAATTATCATTGAAAAATAATTAACTAATATTAATTTCTTACTCTTAATATATAAAATCATTGACCTTTAGTTTTTATAATGAGAAAATAGCATTCTTATTCTAGATTTTCTCTACTTTCTTATAATATTGCAGATAGAATATTATAAGATATTTATAATAATAATTTATCATTAAAACTAGTAGTAGTAGTAGTAGTAGTAGTAGTAGTAGTAGTAGTAGTAGTAGTAGTAGTAGTAGTAATAAGAAGAAGAAGAAGAAGAAGAAGAAGAAGAACAAAAACAACACCAACAACAAAATAAAAATAAAAATAAAAATACGTTAATTTAATTCTTATTAGTGCTAATCAGATTAGATAAAATAATATGAGACCATATAAGCACTAATCAGATCATATTAAAAAAATAAAATAAAAATCAAACAAGGCCTCATAACCTAGTCATTTTTAAATATAATAATAATGGAATTAGAAGAAGAGGTTGCCTCACTCTCTCTCTCTCTCTCCCTCCATCTCTATACACACCATTTCTAAGATACATGTATATTAATCAATCATAACCATTAAATTAATATTTGATCAATGGTCAAGATTTAGTAAATACCTAACCTAAATTTATTTTAATTTCAGCCTTTAAATCATCTAGATATAACGGTAATTAAAGATTTCTACATTTGTATTTTAAATAGTAGTTTATATAAGATCCTAAATCTATATATATATATATATATATATATATATATATATATATATATATATATATATATATGCCAACTATTTTTCCATTCATTTTACATATCTATTTGCATTAAATGGGCAGCTAAATACTAAATCACTATAAATAAAAATCAACAAATTGAAATAATCAAAATCCACATCTAATACACATATTTAGTCTATATTATTTATGACAATATTAAAAGTAATTTTTTGTACGTAAACAAAAGTTATACGTACAATTTATGTAAATCGTTCATTTAAAAATAAGAAAAATGAATGAAATACTCCCTCCATATTCAAAAAATTACCGCTACTTATTTTAAAAATAAAAATTAATCATTAATATTTTTAATATATATTGACAAAAAATAATATTATATAATTATTTTTTAATATGAACATGATAATTATATTTTTATATCAAAATAAATTATATTTTGAGAGAAACTAATAGTAAAAATTTATCATCGAAATATACAATGATACAACTTGTAGTTGTAGTTCTTATTTCAATAACTTATTTTACATGATTTTTGTAAATTGCAATAAAAATTGGGGCTGTGAGGGAAAATTCATGACTATAAATCATTAATGAGCTTCACTTTAGCTAGATGCATATGGAAATCAACAGAAATCTAAATCATATTTCAACCATAGTTTTTTTTATAACTAATTGTTTTTGTCATTCTTGAAGAATAAATATTGTTTGTTTGAAAGAACTAAAAACAATGAAAAACTTCTATGAAGGGATTTAGTTTTTCCCCCCTCATTGTATACCATAAATTTATAATGATGATAGGTGGATAGAGAAGATGTATGAGTTTTTTCATTAGTCTTCATCTAAGCCAATGAATATGCTATATTACTCTCTAGATTGAATGTGTTGCTTTATTCGATAGATAAACATTGATTGTGCTAACTATCCATAGAAGGAAGGAGATTGTATATGATTGATAAAATTTACAATAATCTATGCCCCGTCTTATTCTAGATAGGATTCATTATCACTCATAAAATATGGGTGAAATTGTTTTCAAACTCTTAGGTTCCGTTCAATTCCAAAAATGTATTGAGGAAAGGAAAATAAAAATGAAAGAAAAAGGAAAGGGAAAAAAAAATGAAGAATCAACATTTTTTTTCTCCGTTTGGTTACTAGAAAAAGTTCATAGAAAACATATTCTTGGAAAACATTTTTTTTTGGTTTTGGAGGAAAAAAATATCAAGATTTTTTTTAGTTATTTAAAATTATAAACAATTATTTATTCAAAATAATACACATATCATCCTACTACTTCCGCAACCTCTACAACCACCCAACCTCCACCTTTACCACCACATCCACATCCACCTCCACCTCTACTACCAACCCACCACCACTAGTATGTATATCACTGTAAAATAAGTGTGATTACTAGCAAAATAAGAGGCTACTAAATAAAACTTTTAGCTAGCTTTCGTTCAACATTCAATCCAATGATAAAACAAAATTTTGCCTTAAATTAGGTCCATTGGAAGACAATGGAAGCAACTAATCAATCGTCGAGTACCAATCGACCTTAGTTAGAAGATTCGATCACTAGACAATGCTATCAACCACCAGCCAGCGACCTCTCATATTTAGACCTGGCAAAGTTGACCCAACCCGATCGACCCAACCCGAATAACCCGACTTGAAACCCGATAGTAACCCGAAAAATAAAACCCGTTCATAACTCGAAAGCCCGAAACAACCCGATTCAATTTGGACCCGACCCGAATTTAGCTAACCCGATAAAGACCTGAACCTAAATTGACCCGAACCGAAGTGACCAAAATCAATGATAACCCAAACTGAGCACACCTCAAACCCGACCCAACCTGAACTCCAACCCGAACCCAAACCGACCCGAACTCTAATCCGAACCCGAACCGACCCGAACTTTAACTTTAACCAGAACTAACCCGAACTCTAACCCGAACCCGAACTGACCCGAAGCAGACTTGAACCGATAATTGATTATTCTTATTCATATATGATCTTTTTAACTCCATACTCTTATTAATTTTTGAAACCATGTAAATAAATGCAAACATATATAAGCATAAATTTATATTTTTGCTTCACTTTGTTTGATAATTTCCTACAATTTAAACTCTACACTTTGGACCATAATAATAATACACTCATTGTATTAATGATTCATGAGGACCTGACAATCAAATTCAGCATTTCATCATACACTCATTTAACAGGCTAACATGTAATCCTTGTAGATGGTTGAGTAATAATAGGGATACTAGTTATAGTAGATAAATATGGAAGTATTTAACTTGGTGAATTAATGGTACTAGGTCTATTTTCCATCCATAAACCTAAGGACAAAATTAATAAATCATATAAAACATTAAAACTCTACAATGTAAAATTCATACGATTTTACATATATTGCAAACATTAGGCAAAAAGATATACTTAGGTATTTTTATAATTTTTATGAATTCCAAGATTATGATCATCTCGCTATCATGGTAGCTTTTGTAACCACAGAGCCATTTGCTAATCCATTTTGCACATCAATATTGAATTATACATAATTAAGTCATCACATCTTTCTTATTTTAATTCATAATGTAAGGTTTACGTATATGAAAAACAACATCTTCATTTTTACCAAGTTTTTGATATAATTTTTCCGCAAATAAGATCTCATTCAATAAGCATATTGTAAACATGCTAAACTAATAAGTATATACATAATTATCATACCAAACATTCTCCTATCATTAGAATTATTTTTAAGTCATATTTTTATACCCGAAATATTTTATATCAGATAATATGCTCGTTTTTATCCGTTTCCATAATAATAATAATTGCCACATAATTATATTGAAATAAATCATGCTAAACATATTTCATACACCAAAACCCTAATGTATTATCACAAAATTTTTATCATTTTAGTAGAGTATAACGGTTACCTGAATTCCAACAAAAATGTAAAATTAGCAGTATCCACCAAAATTTATTAGGTCCTGCAAATTAAACTTTCGTACCTAAAAATAATACCACAAATACAAAATTAATATCTATGAGATAAAATAATAATTATAGTATAAAAATATTTATTTTTCTAAAATTACTAAAATATCCTTACAATTAATATTGGTACCCAAAATTTTATTACAACACTACGCAACTCACGCTGCATGTAGCGTGAGTCACGCACGAGGGGAAGGGGCACGACTGACTGGGCGAGAGGGTCGGGCAAGGCTGCGAGGCAGGGGAAAGGAAAGGGCAGCAGAGGTGGTGGTTGGTCGGCGGTGCAGGGCGGCTGGAGGCTGGCAGGGCTGGGTCGAGGGTGACTGGCTGCTGGGAGGCTGCTGCGAGAGGTTGTGGCTGGGCTGGAAAAATTTCGAACAAAACAGAGAGGGAGGGAAGGGGTAGATGGTTCGAAGGTGGTTGTTGCTGCGGGGGAAGGCTGGGCGATGGCGGAGCAAAGGGAAACACGGCTGGGCTAGGGGCTGCTGGATGAAGAAAAACCAAGGGAGGAAGCTGGTCGAGATTTGGCTCGGGGATGGAATTTCGGGCTGCCAGGTCAAGGGTGACGGTGGATGGTTGCTAGCTGGTTTGGGCGATGGGCTAGTGCACGGTGCAGGGGGCTCGGCTGAGGTGGTGGCGTTGGGATGGAGGACGCTGGGCGACGAAAATGGAGGTGCAGGGGCTGGACGCAGGACGACGGTGCATGTAGGGTCATGCGATGGGGGTGCTGTTTGGTGATCGAAAATGGAGGGGAGCAGAGAGGGAGCTGCGACGGGCAGAAGTTGTAGGCGTGCGTGTGTCTGTGAATCTGTGAAATGAAATGAAAGGGGGGGTCTGTTTAGTGATTGTGTTGTGCTGTGTGCGTGTGTATATGTGTATAATATGCACTTATGCAGAGTGTGTAAGAGACTAAGAGTGTGTAAGTATGGCGTGAGTATCTGTATATAAATGTACGGACGGAGATAGGAAAATCTTCCGAAGAAATGTTTGGATAAGGCTTAGACCTTAGAGTAGAGTTTATTTATCTAGTTTTAATTTTAATTTAGGTAGATTAAAATATTAGATATAAAAAAAATAGTTCGGAAAAAATTATTAGAATTTAGGTAAGTAAAATAGTCGGAAAGAGTAAAATAATCGAGAATAATTTTTAGGAAATTATTTTTGGTTACGGATCAAAAGATTATTAATAAAATAATTTAAAATAAGATTTACGGGTAAAACTAGGATTAAAATAAAGAATCGGTTTCTATCAACTTTTTAGCTTAATTATTTTTATATATAAGTCGTCGAAATAATAATAATAATAATAATAATAATAATAATAATAACAACAACAACAACAACAATAATAATAATAATACGTTTAATACTAAACCTCTTAAGTTAATAATTTTAACTAATCACATGTAATTATAAATTTTAATTAGGGTTTCCTAAAAACGGGGTATTACAGTTAGTTACAACAAACAATGGGCTAAAGAAGAATATTTCAACTATAATTATATGATATCTTCCCAAAAATTTTCAATGACATGTTAGATTCTACCTTGATAATTTTGTTATCAATAATGAAGTTACCATCTTTAAACCACACTCCATATGTGCATTCATACATGTTAGACAACTTAATAATAACAGACAGAAAATTTCTAATGGTAGTGACGTGATAGAGAGGGGGTGATAAAAGGGGCGCGAGAGAGGAATATACAATCAACGGGAATGGGATAGCCGGATAGCAAAGGGCAGAGGGAGAGAAGAATATATATATATATATATATATATATATATATATATATATATATATATATACATATATAATTATATACCTTATTTTAAATTTAGTTCGGATAAATTAAAATATCAGATAGAAAAATAATTCGATTGGAGATATATTTAAATAAACAAAGAAGATAAAAATAATTGGAAATAATTTTTTGGAATTTATTTTTGGTTATAAGTCACGACTATTAATAAAATAATTTCGATCAAAGTAAACCGATCTAAGATAGATATAAATAAAATAAAAAGGTAAAAATAATCAAGAATAATTTTTAGAAAATAAATTTTAGGTTACAGATCAAAAGATTATTAATAAAATAATTTAAAATACGATTTATAGGTAAAACTATGATTAATTTAAATAACCTAATCTCTATCAAAATTTTAACATAATTAAATTTATACTTAAACCGTTGAAATAATACGAAAAATAATAATACTTTTAAAATTAAACCCTCTAAAATAATAAGATTTAGGTGAAATATTAAAAAAAATATAAAGTAACTAGAAAATTAGAAATATTCTAACTAATATCTTATTATAGTTTATATACAAATTAAGGGGGTTAGAAAAATAAGAATTAAGTAAAACATTTAATAGGGGACAAAGTGTTAAAAAAATATTTAGTATTTAATGTATAAAAAATAAAATGAGTTAAAAATGAAACTTTTAAATAAAATTTAATCATTGTAAGATTTTGAGTTTATTTTCTCATAGTATTTAAATGTAATAATTAGATATATAATGTTATTATTAATTATAATAATCATTTAATTTAAAGATAAAAGTTATTTGTATTTCTAACCCTAATTAAATTTTGAGACTAAATTATATATGTAATTTATTCACAGCATGTTTAACATTTACATCTTTATACTTTACAACCTATAAAGTTATTGGATATTTTAAAGCTTTATTAACTTTACAACCAACTAGGGATAATATTAGCTAGGCATGATATTGAGCTAAAAGATCTGAAGGGAGTCAAGGATGAGTCATCATCATCAAGTTTGCAATGACAACAAATATAACACCTCACAATCCTCACTAAGAATATCAGATTAAGATTAATACTTCAAATAATCAAAGGCTTATAAGGAGTAGCTATTAACTAAAAATAGGTTGGTTGAGAAAGGTACGAATGACCAATGTGTGAGATATGTGAACAAGTAACTTAGACTTTGGTGCATGAGATTAATGATTTCCCAATTACCCAAGTGTTTTATTTGGATGATGATAATCCATAGAAAAGTTGTATAATATAAAAAGACAATAAATTTGATTGAGTCTATTTCATAATCTAACACTTAGATGATGAGACGTTAGAAATGACGTGTACACTAATATGGGTTATTTGAAGGAATTGAAATAGGAGGAGATCAAATGACTCTGCATCGATTCAATGACCAAAGAATATTATTGAGGACACCATGCACTTGCTTCTAGAATAATTAACAAAGGAAGTGCATGATCCACCATGTTAGCAATTATAAGAACGAAGGAGATGGATGATATGCATGTTGAATTGTTGATGCAAATTGAACATGAACAATGCAGGAAAAGTAATATAGGAAATCATGAAAATTATAATTGTAATTTAAGATGTAAAAGGCGATATATTGTCACTTATTAGCTATGTTGTAACCATTATAAATATCTATCGACATATTTATAATATAGATAATTGTCTTAAGACATCAGACATACAATATAGAATTTAGTGTGCTATGACGGAGTATTGTTTTACTAAGTTAGGCATTGAGACAAATTCATTGGAAGTAGGGTAGGGTTTATAATCATAAGACAACATTGATATTTCATTTTTTACAAAGTTATTGATGATTGTAATTTTTATTTATCACATATTTATTTATTGTATATTAAAATCTATTGTTGAAAATGAAAAAAGTGACAATGTCACACTGAGAAATTAAAAAACCACAGCAAAAGAAGCTAAAACCAAACTAATAGTAATAGGATAAGGCCGTACTATTATGGCTAGGAAAAAACTCTCTTATTTTAAATTGTGATGGTGGTGTGTTCAAAGATTTTATTAGTATTCTAAAAATACTTAAAGTTAATTTTATAAAAATTTAAAATAATTTTATTTTATTTCATACAAGTTTTTATTTTTATATTCAAACTCGTTATCGATCATGATTCATACTGTTATAAATAATACCTAATTTGAGTTTTTTGATTTGACCTAAAATCTATAGACCCGAAATAGACCCAAATTTGAAAAACTCGATAGATCTGACACTTAGTTGATCTGATTCACATCCGACCCATAAAGTGACCCGAACCCGAACCCGAACCCAAACCTAACCCGAATTCTATAGACCCGAGTCAAACCCGAAATAGACCCGAACCCGAGAAATCCGAAGAACCAAGCATTGACCCGACCCAAATCACACCCGACCCGTCAATTAACCCGAATCGAACCTGAACCCGACCCAAAGCAACATAACCCGAACCACACCCAAACCGAATTAGACCCGAACCCGAACCTGACTCGATTGTATAGTAAATAAAAGTTGACCCGACCCATATCAACCCGACCCTAACCCGACCCAAATGACCCGTTTGCCACCTCTACTCATATTCTGAATACCAAAACACCGACCGCCTTGTTCTACACTTGACCCTGTGGATAGGACCTCTAGTAGCAGGAAAGATAGACGAAATTGATGACTATCAGAAATTCCTCAAAAGTCACTTAATATCGTAGAGCTCAATCAATGATGTTGGTGGGAAGAAGATATCGAGGAAGAAGATTGAGTAGTCTCCCCGAAAAAAATTTCCTCAATACTTTCTTATCTTCCTTAACTTTAGGCTAGGAAAACTTGACACTAAAATTTTCCCCGCCCTTTTCCCTCGTACTTTCTTTCCTTGTGACTTTCCTAGCAACCAAATACACGGAAAATATTTTCCTTCTAATTTTTTTCCTTTTCTTACTGTTTTTCTTAAACCAAATGGAGCCTTAATGTCTGCTTTTATAATAACTGAGACCAATTAATCTTACTTCACATTTTTCAATGTATATGTGATGGTTATAACCTAGTCGGATAAATTCATGATGTGATGGTCAAATGTGACCTATTACTTTGAGTCCAGAGTTTGTAGTGCATTATTCAACAATTAAATGAAATTAGGAGATACCGACGAATATAACACATGGAGAAAATATAGCATGCGCAATCTCATTTGTTTATAATACAAATTTTTCTTTACTTCAGCTTTTACTTTATCATATACAGATATGCTTGTATCCTTTTTTATAATCCAAACCCGTGCACAGTGCCAATATAAGTGATGCAATCAAGCACCAGCAGCAAATAGGAAGGACAACAAAAGATTTTGCAGGAACGGTCAGGCACGGAAGCCATTTAAGTCCATATTCAAAGGTTGCCCAGGCAGCTTCAATCTTCGCAACAACCGAAAGTTGTAGTTTGAGGTTAGCTACCCGTTATGAGGGAGAGATTATATAAAAGTCTAAATGAGATTCATCTAAAAATCAATTGACAATAATTAGAGAAATCTACTCAACTTATAAAATAGAATTACTTCCTTAATAGAAGTCGGGATGTTACACGTGCGCAGTATTAGCAAGGCCTTGCAGGCCCTACGGGTAAAATGGGGCTGGTTTGGGGACAAGGGAAGGGTAAAGAGGTGATGATGCTCTTCTACTTTGACAAAGTAAAAGAAAGAAAATTCTTACATCTGTCATATCCCTATTCAACTTTTCAGGTGGGCATGGTGTACATAGGGCATGTATAATACATGTATGCTCTTGAAGCGAACCAACTAATAATCTTAAGTGAACCACCTAACAATATGAAGTAAATTCTATTCTTGAAATACGATGGGCTTCAATTGAATGCGTCCTCCCCATGCTTGGGGATAAGAATTGAGTCCTAAATTACAGCAAAGGGTACACTTACGCCAATAAAAGCAAAGAGCTACCTTGAACTCTTCTTCCTCGACTTTATCACATCAGATGCTGTGAAACATCTTTCCACAAGGCCTCGTATGGGAATTTTTAAGTCATAAGTCATTCTCTGCAGAATGTGTGCTAAAGCATACACGTCAGACATGGCTCTGTGAGCTGACCCAACCAATGGAATCCCATAATGCTCCCGAAGGACCTGCAAATTTACTTTTGAAGGAGGCTTTGTTCCTGTAAAAATTAATAATAGGACATCAGCAACCAAGCCGGAAAACTGACCAGTTCACCACTAGTCGCCAGCATTCTGTATCCCCTACCCATAATAAAAATGAATTCCACAACAAGGGTTGTGGAGTTGGAACGGAAAGAAATAACCATGGAGATAGATATACATACCTCCAGCCTTCACAAGTTCACGAGCTAGTGGAAGTGTGTCCAGAAATAGCCAATTTGGTGGGATTTCATGGTTACACCTGCTAAATTCACTGATCAAGAAAGGTATATCAAAAGTACGAGCATTATGTGCAACAATCACCACGTGTCCTCCAGGCTTCTGACGGCTTTCTATGTACCGAAGAAAGATTGGGATCAGCTCGTCCATCCTACGGTACAAGACCACACAGTCGGTATTAGATAATACATCAACAACCCCGACGGAAAGTTCAGTAGATTAATTGTGATTACTGCAGTTAAATGCAACGACAGAGAAATCTGACTTTTAAAATTAACAAGACCGAGAGTTAGACATTGAACTTACAAGCCAAACAGTTTGAAATATTCCACGGTTAAGCACCTCAATGGAATTTTTACATCAACTTGTAAATCAAATTGTAATATTAATCAATCAACATGAGAACACTAACCAAGAAACAGATTTATAAGGTGGTTAGAAGTAGACAAACAAACAAGAATTGGAGGTTGACATGGCCATCTGACATACTCAATTTCAAGCAGACGTGTATTTTATTTATAGGTGGTATATGAAATCAGTCCCGAATAGAAACTCACTGCCACTTCGCCAGTGTATTAGTCCATCACATGCAACTCTGCACATCTTCATATTCACTCCACCACAAGTTGACTTGCCATTTGCCAACCACTAACACATGACATTAATTCTAACAATTAAGAAAGACATAAAACCAAACATTGCATAGGGAGCACACCTTCGATTGCTAGTTAGCATGGCCAAAAGAAAAGGATAAATTGACAGAACTACCCATTTGATTTTAACGTCAACATATGAATTTTCACTTCAAAACTCTCAAAACATAGTGTTCTATCCCATTTGATTTTAAGGGTTCCTCCATTCCATTTGTCCTATGACTAATTTCTTTTATTTTTCTGTTGGGAAACTGTAAGAAAAGGCACTTTGCCCAAAAATCAACTTTCTGAATGGTTTGAAAATCATTTCATTCTATACAATTAATTTTATGCTTATCTCACTACTTTATGGATGCTTTTCACATTACATATTACTCTTGAGTATTTTTCCGAACAAGTAAACCATTGGTAATAGCAATGTTGCAAGTACCTTGGAACACCAGCTCTGCAGACCATACTGGTTGTAATGCCATGGATTTCTGGATTTGGAACACGGCATCCAGGATTTATCAGTGACTGGAAAGTGCTATTTTGGCCCCGTGAAGATCCTGAACAGCAATCTCAATAATACGTTCTGCTTCTTTCTTGAACCCAGTCGTCTCGATATCAAGAATAATAAATGAAACAAGTTTGTTCAAATCTAAGTCCTTATTTTCAGCAATTAGTTGCTGAATGTTGCAGTGACCAAATTTGTCGATTCCAGTATTCTCCAGTTTATTTATTGTCAACTTTGTGTTTTTAGTAACTATTCCATCTGAAATCCCAGGCTTGATGCCGGATTTATAACTAACAGATCCTACTTCAGTATTGGTTGTGATAGGTCTTCTACTCCATTTTCCACTGTGCCCTTCAAGACTACAAATATTGGAATATCGCAATGTTGTAGTGTAAGTATCCTTGCACATCTTGCTTCTATCAAACCTTCCCCACCATACATTGGCCAAAGAATATATTCTGCATCTAGGAGCTTGCATGATGGAACTGCAGGTGGAAGCTGCCCTCATCTGAACTTAAATATGTGAAGGTGCAAGATGCAGATAGGCAATATATATTGCATAACAGGACCAGCTAGCTTAAACCTGGGGAAGGAAATTAAAATGAATTAGTGGCAACAAAAAAAATAGAAAAATAAATAAAGGTTAAGTTATATTGAGCCCAAAGGATAAGACCCCAATTTCCTCTATTGGTTTCAAGAGGGGTTTTCCAGCTAATTCAAATGAGGGTTACTTTAGAAGCAGAGAAGAAACAAAATCCCGTAATGTATGCCCAAAATAATTCATCCTTCATATAACCATACTATAAGAAATGGCAAAACAGAAGACAAGAAAACAAAAGAGAAAAAGAAACATTAATCCACTTGTGCATGCATGATGAAAAACAAATTCCTTCACCAGGACTATCTAGCTAAGACAAAGTAAGAGTTAGTACACGTGCTGACAGCATCATGTATAACAGAATTACAGAAAAACTTTCTATACCACAAAGGCAATTTCTTTAGCTTCAGGGATCAAAACTAAAGAACCTCACACAGGAGAGATGGAACAATTATGCAAGCAATGAGTGCAACCATGAGTGATAATGAGCAGTACCAATAAAGGAACTTCATAATTAAATAAAACATGCTTCCAGACAATGAACCAATCAGATGCTGTGGCTGCTGCAGAATAACTGAGCAAATAATAGTAAATACTAATAAGGCATGCAGTAAGCTTGAATTGATAACAAGAAACAAGAGACAGTCTGAGATAGAACATCATAAGAAGTATGCATACTTAAATATTGTGAGAAAGATCAAATGTATCAAACGCAGGTAGATATAAAGGGTGAAATAGAAGCTTACAGTTAAATATATATATATATATATATATATATATAGCAGAGAAATTAAACGAGAGACAGCTAGAGCAGATTGGATGCGGTACAGCAGGAGCATGCAAAAAATATGTGGAATATGTGCAAGAGTACGCGAAAAAGAAATGTCGCATAAGTTACAGGATCCATCTCATTTTGATATCTATAATTTCAAACGAAAGATGGTGCCTTGACCCCATTGTGGATTTACATTTTACTACGACTGCAGAGGACACATTTATGCCTGTTTAACCTCGTATGATCCAGAATTCGGAAAGACATAAGACGGCGTCCCTGATCAGATACAGAATCAAAGAAACAAGTATGGATCCAGCATATATCAGGGTCAATTGCGAAAAGTTCAATGCGGTGCCAGAACCGATTCAAGTAAGAAAGTTCAATGGTCTAGTTAGGCATAGTCGCCTCATAATAAAGCCTATCAACATTACGTGTAATACTTAAATTTGTGCTTAAGAAATATCCAGGTTTCTATAATACCTCAATTAAGAAAAAATACAAAAGAAATCGAACTTAAAGCAGAAACCAATATGGTAAGGCGACAAGTTTACCAACCGATCTAATCAAACGACTCCTATATGCGAAGAACTATATGTTTCTAAGCAATCGAAGCATTAGAATGATCAAATAGGTGCACCTGTCATTATGCGAGTTAATTAATCAAACACTTCATAGACAGTTCGCAAACCTCGCATCAAACCATTACATTTACTGCATTTAATTTGGGCATCAATTTTAAAATGGGTAAGACAAATAACTACAATCGACAGGAATTCTGAGATGCAACAATGATTGCTGAAGGAAAAGAGAATGAACGGGAGATAGAGAAAGAGACGTGCCTGTAAGTAGTTTCAAAAGAAAAACCGCATCTGTGGAAGACGTGGGAAGGAGGCAGCTTGGAGTATATAAAGACGCAAGGAAAGAGATGCTGAGGGAGAAAGAGTGTTGCGTAAAGAGCGCAGAACTTAATCGGGAGGACATGTGACTTCAGTTAGCGAGAATCTTGATGTAGGGAGAAGGAGGAAGGGAGAAGCAATCGCCACTATCCATTCACAAGTTCGGCCAAGAAAACCGGAGCACGGCCTGCTCCTGCTAGTCTGTCGAAACGAGAAATTGCTATTAACTATTTCCTCGGGTCCTTATTATAGCATTGTCAATTTTTAATATATTTTGAAAATTAAATTATTTTCTATTTTTAGTTACCATGAAAAACAAGTTATTTCTGGTTATATCACTTTCATTGTCATACTGGTGGTCGCGGTTGACTGGTTATGGTGGACCTGGTGGTGAAAGATAGCAGTTGATGATGGTGCAGGAGAGGGGTGACTGTGGCAGCATTGGTAGAAGCGACATTGATGGGAGTGACGGAGGTGGTGGGAGTGATTATCATCAGTTTGCTCATATCCGCATCCAAATGTAGAGTAGAATTCAAAGGTCCATAATACAATTTAAATTTAAAAAATCGAATAAAAAACTCTAATTTAACAATTTCATTTAAAAAATAATTTAAAAAATTATGATTTAGTTTATAATGTGAGAAAAGTTTCCACGTTAAAAAAATAAATGACAATTTATGAAATGTAAACTATATATATAATATATCATATTGAGAATTCATTAAAAGAATATTTTTTGTTGCCACTTTATCTTATATACAAACCCTATATTAGGCTTTATTGTTATAGTTTTATACTGAAAATTGATTTGTTATTAAATTCATATCATAAGTAAAAACATGCTACAAAGCCGATGATATTGTGGTGATTTAAGTTTTATAATTTAGACTCCATAAGATATAAATTAATAGTACTTTTAAATCACAAGTTGTTATAATATACATGCATATCTAGCTTATCCAAACCGCCTTCAAGAGAAAGGAGATAAATTCAAATGTCTAATTCTCAGCCTGTTATTTACTACTATATCAAACACCATTTACTTTTTATATTTTTATATTTATTTAGAGAAATTACTACTATCTTTAATATATTGTATGCATGGTTAAAAGTTATCCACTTTTCAAACCTACTAGCCATTAACGACATAATCTAACTCTTAATCTTTTATTTATTTATTCATTTATGTTTCCCATAATAGAATTGCAACATTCTTAGAGGCAACTCATAAAAGTATACTATTTCGGTTTCTAAAAAGAAGTGCTTGGAAATTCGATGACAAACTTTAATCATTAATATATATTTTAATAAATATTCTTAATAATAATAATAATAATATGTAAGTATTTTTTTAAGATGAATATAAAACTTGTATCTTTATATTATAGTGTAATATACTTTAAAGAAATAAATAGCCAAAATTTATCATCAAAAACTGCAAGGACTTCCTTTTAAAAAATGAAGAATGATCATCTACTCTAGAGATATTTATAAAAGATTATCCCAAAGCATTAGGAGTTGATTGTGGCCCAATGGTTGAGAACCCATTTTTTTATGTTATCAAGTAGGGGTTTAACTCCAATCCTTGAACACTGGGTACTCCTTTCCTCTTTGGTTTCTACCCCCACCTCTCGGTGTACCTAAAAAAATGTTAAGTTTGATAGGTGAAGAGACTAAGAGGCATACTAGCAGTTTGATATGGCATCTTTTGACTAAAAAGGGATGAGTAACTATTTAAAAGGCATGATATCTGATAATATTGAAAAATAGTACCTAGTCAAACTCAAAAGTCAAAAGTCAAAATCCAAATCAAAATCTATTTTTTTTCTAAAATATGTATATTAGTATACTAAATTTATTTATTTTATTGATAATTAAGTATTAAAGATTGAAAATGATGTAAAATAAATGAAAATTATGGCATAAAAAAGTACCAAAAAATTGTTATAATAATAACAATGATGATGATGATGATGATGATGATTTTAATACCCCACCTTTTTGGAATGTGTTGAATAAGAATGATGCCAATTTGGGGTGTTTGGTTTTGATTTGGTATTATAATTTGGTTTGAGGTAAAGTTAGATTTGAAATGAGGTTAGAAAATTAAATTTAATAAGTTTTTTAGGCAAACCGATCGAATGGTTCCATGAACCGATCAACTGATTCATCCTTTTAGCAAAATGTTTTTTACTCAACTAAACCAATTGACTGATTACAAAACTGTTCAACTGATTTGTAGAACGTTCGACTGGTAGGCCAAACACATTTACTAGTTTGTCAAGTTGGGCATATTTTTTAACTCAATTTTTTATAGAAAAAACTCTTATACTAAAATTGAACCTTGTCAACCCATGCTAAATTGTCCCTAAGAGATTCTTAATCCTTTTCATGATGCATTTAGCATGAAATATTGCCTTAGATTGATTGGAAAAATTGAGGGGAAGAAATGACCGCAACCTTATCTTCTTCCACCTCTCTCCTTTGCACATTTCTGAGATCAATGTTTCAATCTTAGGCATAATTTTGAGTAGTTGAAAAATTCCTTCCACACTGACCTTCCATTACCCCTCTTATGAATTGTATTTATGGACTAATTGACCTACATTTTTCCAGAATCACCATTTAAGCTCTAGAAGATAGGTCAGCATATCATGGATGAAATTCGTCCATTTAACTTGAATTAAAATGGTAACAATTAGGATTCTCAAATTATTCCTAACCACACTGTGATTTGTCTCGATTAGTTGGCTATAAATAGCCCTAGTCACTCCTTTTGTTTACCTTTTTTTAGCCACAAAAAATATCTAACCTTCTAGTATTCACCTTCTCCCTCTACACTTTGAACCTTACAGTCAAATTTATTTCACTATTTTGATCCTTTCTCTAGCTCCCTCTTATTTTAATTATTAAACAAGGAAGATTTATATTTGGAAAAAAAAGGTGAGTGGTTCAACTGAGTATTCTTTGTTATTTCCTTTGAGTGTAGTATGTTCATTCTTTTCTTTATTTTTCAAGTTTAAAATTATAAAAGTTATGCATGAATTTTTGAGTTAAAGCTTGTTGCTTTTAAGGTTTTAAATGTTGAGTTTTTCACCGGCTAAGGTTTCTAATTTTAAGTAAGTTGAGTTTCTAATTTTTCCTGCATTAAGTAAGTGATTCTTACTTCTAAATGGGTTATGAGTAATCTTGCATGATATGGAAATCTTTTAGTTGATCATATATGCTGGCGTGAATAGCTTATAGAACTAATTTGGATAGCTAGATTGTGCATTTTGAGTAAAAAGCATGAATTTTGAGAAAAAATGGGTTGTGATGATTAATGTTGAGATTTACCATTTAAATAGGCTAAAAATGTGTTACGCATGTTAGAACATGTATAATGTGGTATAATGTAGATTTATAAGCATAATCTACATGAAAATGATTATCTGGTGCTATTGTAGGGTAAACCGATCAATTAGTTAGGTCACACAAATCGATTGGTTCCTAAAACAGTTGATGGGTTGATCTAACCTATCAATTGGCAAGCTTGTAGAGACATTGATCTTGCTCTCTACTTAAACCCATCGATTGGTAGGGCAGAACACTGGTCTATAAACAGTCAATTAGTTTTCTCAAATTGATCTACCGATTTGAGAAAAAATAGTGTTTGGTTGAGTCAAACTGATTGACTGATCAACCCAAATCGATCGGCTAGTTTGGCTGGTTTATGTGATTTGGTTCCTTTCGATTTGGTTATGGTTTGAAGCTATGTATGGGACTATTCTATGATCATTAAGAGGATAAAATATGGATTTTATCATGGTTTAATGACCCAAATTAAATGGATCATAATTTATGAAATACCCAATGAGTATTGTAAAGGCTAATAGGTCTTTGAGAAAAGAGTAATAAAGCACAAAATGTGATTGAATAGCATAATATGATGGGCATGAATAATATTGGATAAGGATAAATGGAAACCCCACACATGGTTGGAAAATGGAAAGGATTAATGTGCAAGAAACATGCAAATGCCTTGCTTGCTCCTTGTATGGGCCTTGTGTAATCACTTAACCTCATGAATAATGTACTAATCACATAAAGCAAAAGACAATTGAATTGTGTATGGGTCTGGGTTACCCGATCCAATATTACCTACTAAGCATTAGTCTGCCTCTAGGGAATTATTAATTCCTTCAGGTAGTATCCTAGAGATCCTAGTTCTTTACCTACTTTGATCATTGATGATGTACTAGGAGGATGTCGATACTAAATGCTCTGGTTACCTAGGTGAAATACCCCAATATCCTTATTTAAGGAATTATACTAAAATAGGGATTTATTAAGGAAATTAATTAAATAAATTATTTTATTAAAATAAGAGGAAGTAATTAAGGCAAATCAAGAGAAAAAAAATAAATAATTTAATTAGAATAAATTAGGGTGTCTTGCAAATTAAAATGGAATTAAGGAAAAATTATTCAAAATATCCTAAATTAAGCTAAAAAGGAAATTTATTTATTATTTTATTTAAAATATTATTATTTTAAATATTCTAAAATACCAAAATATCTTAAGTACTCCAACCAACCTATTTCTTCTTTTTCTTTTTCCTTTTTTTTTCTTTTTCCCTTATTTTTCCTTTTTCTCTCCTTTCTCTCCTTTGTCTTTTTCTTTTTTTTTCCTCTTCTTCCCCAATTTGGGCCAGCCTTTGCGATCTAAACCTCCCCTCTCCCTTCCTCTAGCGCAGCCCAAGCCCGCATCCGATTTGTTTTTTCCCCCAGACTGGCCGACCATCTTCTTCTTCCTTGCTCCTTCCCCACGTAAGCCTATGACCCTACAACGCCCCATACACTGGCAACCACCACTGCACTCCAACCTACCATCCTCCCCTCTCTACCCTGTCATTTTCCTTTCCTATTTCCACCCAACCAGCCCTCCTCTCTCTTCACACCTGCCTTCCCCCTTTCCTTTTCTTCCCTCCTAACTAGAAGCACCCCCTACCATAGCAAACCTGCACCAGCTTGCCACCACCAGCCAACAACCTGCCACGCATGCACGTCTCTTGTTCTCTTTCTCCTTTGTCTTTTCCACCCATATTTGCCTATAAATTCCCCATACCTGACCATTAATGGACCTTCCTTTCCCCTACCCAAAAATTTCCCTCCCTTGCGCTGCCACCCATTCAGACGACCGTACAGACACTGTCGCCCAGTGTCGTTACTTGAACCAACTACCAAACCACTCCCTGCACCACCCTCCACCAAACTACATCACTTACCACCATCAATTCTTCCTGCATGAACCGCCTTAGCCATGCAAATTTGGCCCTCCGATCAACCCACTCTCACCCACTACCGCCCTTTACGCCGTCGTCCACCGTCGTTTCCTCAGCAACCACCACCCCTATCCCCCAAAACAACCAACAGGACCTCCTCTACCTTCCTTTCCCCTACCTCCCTCTCCTTCTCCCTTCTTCCCTCTCCACCACCTTCGGCCACCACACCAACCACCGCCTGTGCCGCCCCTTTGGCTGCACCACCACCACCATTCCAGCCCTCTCAACCTAGAGCATCCACCACCACCTTAACCACCCTCTCATTCCCCCTCTTCTAACCTAGGTAACCACCTCTCCACCTTCTCTTCTTCCTCCACCACCTTCGCCACCACTGTGTGCTACCGCTTGGTCACCACAGTCCCTAGGTGCTACCCTAACCTCCACAACCCTTAAACTTTATTAATGCAAATGTTATCATTTTTATTAGTATTAATATTATTCTTCTTAATATCGTCATCATCATCATCATCATCATCATCATCATCATCATCATAATAAATCTATCTTCAAAATATTACTACTAATATTATTAATAATAATAGTTGAACCCTTATTATTATTATTATTATTATTATTATTATTATTATTATTATTATTATTATTATTACTATTATTATTATTATGAATATTCAAACCCTTATATTTATTATTACTATTACAATTATTATTATTATTATTCTTAACATTATTATTATTATTATTGTTATTATTATTATTATTATTATTGTTATTGTTGTTGTTGTTGTTGTTATTATTATTATTATCATAATTATTATTACTATCATTATTATTAACCTTAATCTTACTATCACTAATGTTACCATTATTATGATTATTAGGACCCTTATTATTAATATTCTTAATATTAGAACTAATAATAATAATAATAATATTATTATTATTATTATTACTATTATTACTACTACTACTACTACTACTACTTTGTCATTATTGTTAATATTACCTATATCACTAATATTACTATCACTACTAGCATTATTATTGTTATCATCATCATCATCATCATTATTGTCACTACTTTAGTATTTCTAATATCATTATTATTATTACTAAGATTTGGGTTATTATTAGTATTATCACTACAACTATTATTATTATTATTATTATTAGTAATATTAAAGCTATTATCTTTAATAATATAAATATTGCTATTAATACTTTAACATGAACCAATGTATCTCCTAAGATCTATTTTGACTAGTAATAACATGGTTTGCTACTCTGAGAATAATAACTCTACTTTTATTTATAAAACAACTATTATCATTATTAGCCCTAATAGTAGAATATTATAAGGGTAAGGTAGGAAATGATGGTAATTTTGGTAAGAGGGAGGTTAACTCTTAGTATTTTCCTCTTATAGGTGAATCAAGTCAAAACCCTAAAGGGACGTAGGAGCATATGCTAAGACCGATGTCGTATTAGGTAAAAATGTAGCTAAGACCAACTATGTATATATTATGTGCCTTGTATGCCATTTACTATGTTATGTTTTGTACTGTATGATTATTATGACTTTTTACTCATAGCACAGCTTGGAATTGGGGTATACTTATGTGACTTCCTTATGGCATGTGTATAATGAAATATATGTTGTGCCTGTGGTGTTATATGATGTGACCTTCTAGGACATGCATGCTAGGATATTTTAATAATGTGATTTGGGGTGAAAGGATGAAAAGGGAAAAAAGAAGAAGTGAGTTAGCTAAAGGGATATGAGATTGACCTAATGATCTCATGATCCATAAGGGGGAAAATAAAAGGAAAATATGGAAAAAATGAAAGAGTAGAGTAAATCTTGCATGGAAAATTCTATGGTCTACATGGGATAGATGGAGTTTGCATGGGAATGATCCTTACATGGGAAAATTTAGCTTGGGATGTAAGTAAGGTAAAGGAAGAGTTGTTGGGGGTGATTAGAATCCCTGGGTTAAAAATAGAACGTAGGTTGGTATAATGGTGCATAGGAAACCTAGCTAGGGTTTAGAAGGAAAACCCTAATTGGAGGAGGTTGTGAAAGTAAAAATAATTGGGGGTGAGTGGAATATGGGACAAGAGTGGAAGTAATCATATGGAGTGTGAGTATAGGTGTCATGGGGAAGAAAGGATGGTAGGTGAGTAATGGAGAGGTAATGTATAAGGAAAGAAAAGTGATGGGTTGGGGGTGGCCAACTAGGGTTTCATGGTCATATTTGTAATTAGGAAGTAAAGTACAATGCTTTGGGGTTGAATCTAATTGAGGTGATGTGTGGCTTAGTAAAGGAGTTTTAATTGTGTGAGGCAGAGGAAGGATCGGCCATATAGGCCCATTTACGGTCTTAGAGGAAAACCCTAGAGGATGATAGTGAGTGGACTTAGATGGCATAAGATGGTGGGCCTTAACCCACACACTTAGGATTTGGGCATTCATGATGAGTAAGTAGAAGAGGGAAACGATGTTGGAGTGTGTTAGGAGGTGTAGAAGTCCCAAGATATAGGACGGGCCCTCTTAGGAGAATAAGAGTAATTGTGACATGCATGTCTATGGTGAAAACTTACCGAATAAGACACAGTAAGACACTAATCATTTAAAATGGAAGATTATTGAGCCGAGCCCAAACCAATCTACCAGCATAATAGTGGCCAGGTGCCGGGGGTGCCATGGAGACCGATCCACTGGCATATAATAGTGGTCAAGTGCATTCTGCCATGTACATTTCTGATCCATTAGCTATAATTGTAGGAGATCCTAAGCTCAATAAACCAAACTCTAAGTCATGATAAGACATGAAAAAGATACTAAGTACTTACAGTGGAACACCATAATAGTCGGGGCCAGACCGATCCACTAACATAATAGTGGCTAGGAGCCTATGCACACTTTGATTTTCATAATATGAACATTTAAGTTCTTCTATGACTTCTTGTTTTAAGTTTGACTAATGGTTGACGATAACTTTTCTTTCGCCTTGTGGTTAGTATGAGACTGGCTGGGGACTGGGCTTGTACTAATCACGGCGGTAGCACCCCTATGCTTGTATTTGCTTTAATTAAATGAAATTTTTTAATAGTGAAATTTTGGGGTGTTACACTAGGTGGCTAGATTTGGCCTAGACTTATGTCCATATTGGTTAACTTCGGCCTTGACTTATGCCCATTCTGGTGATTGGCTTTGGTTTGGACTTATGTCCACTTTGGTGATTGGCTTTGGCCTATACTTTATGTCCCTTGGTTAGGTAGACTTCCATGGTATGTGAGACCATGGGGTGGTGCATAGTCCATCACTTGGTGATAAAATTTAGATGATGAATAAGCGGATAATAAATAATTAAATAATGATGGAAAGAATGGTTTGAATGACCAACAAAAAAATCTAGTTTGTACACTTGGATAAATAGCCTAAATGGCCAACTAGTTAATAATTGGAAAGATTGATTGGATGTGGACCTATATCAATTTATGGATAAGAAAATGGTATAACCTAATCAATTAAGAAAATTGGAAAATAAACCCTAGTGGTTTTCTTAATTAATCCGCATATTATATGTGTTGTTATATATGTTATTACACTGTGAAGATAAGTGTGATACATTTTGAGTTTCCTGAGCTATTCATGATAGTATATTCTAATGCATTACTACCTTTACACATATGGTATTAGTATGAAGCATATTAAATATGATATCCATGGTATGATAGAACTTTGCATACTTAGACTTTGATTGAGGAAGAAACTTAGCTTACTCAGTACATAGTATACTAATGTGCCCATTTACTCAGTCACCTGCTCACTCCCACTAGCAGAGAGCCATATAGAGGTTTTTGGGGATGGCCACTAGTGGGCTTACCTTAGCTTGGGTTCAAGGCTTGAAATCATGGACATTTAAAGGATTTTGTACAGTGTGTGACAAACCATGGTTTTGGGGTCACGCCTTAGTCTTGTTTTCTAACTAGTAGCCCTATAGTCTTAACTTATCATTTCCCTATATTTAACTTGGCCAAGGAATGTTGAGGTCCTTTATTGTAAATAATCTTTCAAATATTTATTTGATTTAAGTCTACGCACTCTATTTTAAATTGAATGGTTTGGTTTAGCCTTATACCTAATATGGGATAGGCAGCGAACATCTACCCTGTGTTAAGTATGGCTGTAACACCCTATTTTTTCTAAGTGTGTTTTCCGCTTTTGCATTGTTTTAAAAAAAAAAAATTTGTAGTGAAAAATGGGGGTGTTATAATGATAAATTTATTATACTTTTTATACAATAACTTTATTCTATTTTAAATTATTTTTAGTTAAAAATAAAACTAGTGTATTTTGACACATATTTTTACATAATTTAGTTTTTTAAGCTTAGGTGTGTAGCATTGTTTTTTATGACATATCAGAATACTAGTGTTATATCATTGTGTCAATTGCCAAATGTCTTAGAATTATGGTGATAAAATATACCTGTGCTTTCACTTATATCTCTTTACAAGATAAATGTAAATTGCATTATATTTTATTTTACTTTCAAAAGGATTCTGCTTCTTTTTGTCTGTCAATATTGACATAGACACTATAACAAAGCAATCAATTTATCTATTTGGAAGTAGAATTCTATTTTAATTAAGAAGTTAAGGTTAGGTCTTGAAAGTGCCTTCCAACAAGGTTAAAGCTATTTGGACACAATTTATGTAATACCCCCTTTAGGTTCTTTAATGGATGTTAGTTCACATGTTTAATTGTGGTTTGGGTGTACATTTTGAGTTGGTTTTAAAAAGGATTTAGGAGAAGGCTTGATCTTTTAGGGAAGGCTTGGTTTTTGTGGAAACCACTCGACTGATTTTACTATATAATTTAATTAGTTATATTTTTATAAGGGTTTTTACGGTCTAGAAGTACCAGCCAACTGGATTTAACAAACTAGTTGACTGGTTATGTAAGACCGATCAAATGTTTCCCTTGACTTGATTGTTTCTATACACAATTTAATTTATTTATCTATTTAGCAACTTTGTAGCTTGTGATTCAACTTGGATTTGTTTATAAACCATTTATATGAGTTTAAAAGAGCATTTTAAATCTAATATGGTTGGGACTAAATAAATTTATGGATTTAAATCTCAAAAAATGACCTTGATCTCCTTATTCCCTTTATTATCTTCTTTCTCCATCTCTATTATGTTGAACTTTTATTCCCTACATGATTTACCCTAAAAGCCAACTGATGTGTTGACTAGCTACCTAGCCACCTTTTTGTCCTTTTTTCTATCTTGTGCATGCTTGGATTGAAAATTTGCCACCAAACCAAAGCTTTATGTCCATTTGTTTGGGAAAATTTTAGATATTATTAAGCTTTTCCCTCCATTTCTTGTATGTTATTAATCCATAAAGGGGCTAAGAGGTCATAATTTTATGGTTCTTCATGCCCTAAACTCTACATCCTCACTTTAGCCATTCCCCCTCATTTTATATGCGTACACTCCTTAAGTGTGAATATTCCATCTCTAGCTCCTTCATTTTCTCTTCTCTCCATCAAGCCTCCTCTCTTCTTTTTTATCCATATTATACCCATTATTCCTTCCTCTAATCCCTTATTTAAACTTGTTTTTCCCAAGAAAAAGAGGAGTAGAATTGGGAGAATTCGAAAGTTGAGAAAGTTCCCCCTCTTAATTTTCTCTATTCTTGGAGGAGGTTGGGTAGCTTCTTTTTGTTCTTTGATTATAAGCCTAGTTTTAGTTTCTATAAAGTTGAAAGAACTTTTTCTAAAGTTTAATCTTTGGTTTTGTAAAATTGCTCAAAGAAAAACTAAGGATTTAGGTTTTTAAGCTTGAGAAAGGTTTTTTTTTTCTCTATTTGGAGTATTTTAACTTTACATATTTTTTTAGGTAAATCATTGCATTTCCCATTATGTGGAAAATGATATAGGCAGTTGAATGTTTATCTTACACTTTTGTTTAATCATGATTTTAAGGATAAAGATATGTTTTAAGTATGCTATGGTTAAACATATGAAAAACCATAACACACTCAAAACATGATAGATAAGAATGATATAAGATCTTGTATGCGTGTATATGAAATGTAACCTTATAGATATGGCGTTTTGATGTTGGTTTTGAGCATGATAAGTCTTTTACAAGTTTTGGTGTTATTTTCATAAGGCATGATGTGTAAGTATGGATTGTTGAAAAAAAATTTAGAGTATTTGATTCCTTATGTTGACATGTCAAAATTTTAGCATGATGTTGGTGTTTTATTAGGATTTGAAGTATGTAGATTCATTAAGCACATTTAAAATTTTTGTATGTGTTTTGGAATATCTTATACATATTGTAACACCCCAAAATTTACTATTTTTTAAAAAACAGAAGCACTTAAATTAAAACCCGTGAATTCTGGGGATGTTACTGCCACACTTAGTACCAAATCGGTTCACTCCTACCGTTCTAGTACCAAGTGCTAAGGCTAAGAAAATATTGTTATCAACTCATATTAATACTTCAACCAAAAGTTCATAACACAGAAATTAGAGTACGCATAAAAGTTTAAATAATCCTAAGTATAAAATCAAAGTTCATGGAAATGAAATAATGTCTACAAACTTTAAAGTTTGAATCTGAAAAATTCAATACATAGGAGAAATGATAGAAAGGAATAGTAATATCAAAAATAGAGAAAACCGGCCATGTCACTTCGATAATCAATCCAACCCATGATCATTACTCAGCCCCGCCTGATGCCTCATGGAAATTCATGGCATCAAAAATCACATCGCCTACCTGCACAAAGTCAAAAGGGCCTTCTACTCGTGGGAATAAGCAACGCCCATAAAAAGGGTGATCAGTACGCTACGTACTGAGCAAGATAACCGATGCACTAAGGCCAACACATAAAATTACATAAACTATGCAGAAAAATAAAAGGAGCATATAGTCCATCATGATAACATAATATCGTACAATCATTCGAGTAATTACATAAAGGCCCATTTACAGTCCGAATTAATTAATTAATTAATCTCTAATCAGAACTCATTTCACCCCCATGCTCTTTATCAAATCCATGGGAGTATAGGAACTCCACTATTATAGCTGGTGGACCGGATACATATAGGGCACAAAGCTCCTAACCACTATTATTGTAGTTGGATCGGAAACACACAGAGTATAAAGCTCCTGACCATTATTATTCGCCGGTGGACAGATCTAGCCCCGACTCTCATAGTGTTTCACTATAAGTACTTAGTGTCTTTCCCATGTATTAGCACAATTATGCTCTGTTTGTTGAGCAAGAAATCCCCCACTATTATAACCGGTGGACCGAAAATGCACAAGTACAATGCCTGATCGCTATTAATCGCCGGTGGACCGTTCATATATAGAGCAAGACGCCTTAACCACTATTATTCGCCGGTGGACCGGTTTGGGCCCGGCTAAAAAATCTACCACTTTAAATGATTAATTTCTTATCGTATCTTATTCATAAGCTTTACCCTAGACATGCATGACTCACTCCCTCTACACTTGTCCTCTAATGGACCCAATGCATATCATTATACTCCTACACCTCCCAACTTGCCCCAACATCCTTTTCGCCATATCCTATATCACACTAGAAGTCCAACTCTTAATTATATGGGTCAAAGCCCACTACCTTACTATTCTAAGTCCACTCAATACCTCATTCTAGGGTTTTATCTTGAAACCCTAATTTAGACCTTAGTGGATCATCTTACTCCACCTCACACAACCCAAATCATTTTAACACTCCACACATTACAACCCATAGATTTCACCCTCATCATCACACTTTAATCACCAAGTACACTTGCTACCATGAAAATCCTAAGTAGCCACACCAAACCCTAGCTATCCATGCCAAACCCTAGTTTGGTCTCCTACGTACCATTATATTGTTCTACGTACTATTTTTCACCCAAAGTGTTCAAACCCCCAAACAACACTTCCATTACCTTCCTCACACCCCAAATCAACTTTTTCGGCCTGAATTTCATACCCATGCAGACTTTACGCATTCCATGAAGCCTTTTGAACTTTCCATGCTAAACCCTAAAACTCCAGATCCATGCAAACCCTAGATCCATCCATGCAAAACCCTAAATTCCTCCATGCCAAACCCTAGAGTCCTCCATGCAAACCATAGATTCCTCCACGCAAAACCCTAGATTCCTCTATGCAAAACCCAATGTTCATCCATACCAAACTCTAGGTTCAATCTATACAAAACCCTAGATTCGATTCCCCCATACAAAACCATAGATTAGATTCTCCCATGCAGAATCATAGATTCTCCCATACAAAACCCTAGATTCTCCCATGCAAAGCCATCAACTCTCCCATGCACAACCATAGATTCTCCCACTCTTTTATTTTATTTAAAACCCCCTTTTTATTCATCCATTCATGTATCATTAAAATATTTAGGTCAACTCACATCCCTTTGTCAACTTACTTCCCCATTTCCCTTTTTCATCCTTCCATCCCACCATCCACATTAAACATCCTCTCATGCATGCCTTAAATGGTTATAACACATTACATCACATTCCACAATATTTCACCACATATACATATCAACATATACAATAAGAAGACACGTAAGCATACCTTAATTCCAAGCTGCTCCATACATAAAATAGTTAACTAATAGCACATGATACACAACATGACATTATACAAGGCATCCAAGCATATAATACATATAACACACATAAGGCCTTAGTTACACCCTTACCTAAAACGACACCGCCCTTGGAGCACGCTCCTATGCTTCCTTAGGGCTTTGACTAATCTCACCTAAATGAGGGAAAAACTAAAGATTAGATTCCCTTCTACCAAAAATACTATTATTTACTAATTTATTCTGAGACTAGGTTTTTGATAAAATAATAACATATTAAAAATAATGACATTAACTAATTACAAAATTTGCTAAAGATATAAGAAATAATAATAATATTGTAAAAGTTGATAATATAAGGTTTGACGATTTAATTCTAATAATAATAATGATACCAAAATTAATAATAATGATGATAATAATAATAATAATAGTAAGAATAAGAATAATAATAATAATAATAATAATAATAATAATAATAATAATAATAATAATAATAATAACAACAACAATACTAATAACACTAATAATAATAACAATATGGTTTGAAATAAATGGTGGAATAAGGGCTTCGACCCTTCACCAAAGTAATAATAATGATAATAATAACAATAATACAAATAATAATAATAATAATAATAATAATAATAATAATAATAATAATAATAGAAATAGTAATAATAATAATGATAAAAACCATAATAATATTGTAAAATAATAATAATCATAATGGTAATAATAGTAATGATAATAATCAAAGATAAAATGAACTAGGGCTTCGACCCTACATTGAATAAATAATAAAACTAATAGTAGTAGTAGTAGTAGTAGTAGTAGTAGTAGTAGTAGTAGTAGTATCACATAATAATAGCAAAAATATTAATAATACTATAACCGAAACAAAAATGGAATAGGGCTTCGACCATTAATAGCAATAATAATAAAACACATTATTAATACTAATAATAATAATAATAATAATAATAATAATAATATAATCAAAATAAAGGAAATAAAATAAATAAAGCTTATATAAATATTGAAAGGGTTGAGAGGGTTTAGGGTTCCATCTTAGGTTGGTGGTGATAGGTGGCACCAGCAGTGGTGCACGACGGTGGCGGCGGTGGGTGAAAAAATAGAAGAAAAGGGGAAAAGTTGAGTGCTGGGAAAAAGAGAGGAAGAATGAAGGTGGGAGTAGGGGTAGTTATGGTTTCCCAGGTGGAGAGGAGTAAAACAAAGGTGGCAACACAGCCAAAGGTGGCAGCACACGGCGACGATGGTAGTGGCAGAAAATGGAAGAAGGAGAGAAAGAGAGGAGGAGAGGGAGGAAGAGAAAAAGAAGAGTAGGGGGAGGTAGAGGGAAATTTGTAGAGGATTTTGGAAGGTGAAAGGAGCAGCAACAGTGGCGGAAGTGCTGGCTAAGGGTGGTGCAAAGGGCAGCGAAGGTAAAAGGAAGGCTGATCGAGGAGGTGATTTTGCACAGCCGGAGTGGCTTGTGTAGGGTAAACCAAGGGATATGAGTGGTTTAGTTAGTTAGAGGGCTATGTAGGGAGTAGTTAGGTGGGAAGAATGGGTGGCAGAGTTGGCCGAAGGCGGTGGCAATGGCGTCTGAAGTTGCAGCGGCGCACAAGGGGTTTTTCTAGGTAAGAAATCAAAAGCTCGATACAGGGCTGAGTAGAAGGGAGGTCTAAGGTCAGAGGGGAGTGACGACAAACTGGGGCTGGTTGGTTAGGGTTCATCGGTGGTAACAAATGCCATGAAGTTCAAATCGGGGCAGGGATGTGTGGCTAGGAAAAGGGTATCGTGCGTGAGAAAAGGGGAGGTGTGGCTGGGTAAAAATGGCCGGCGAGTCATCAGGGAAGAGGGAGAAGCAAAGCGGCTGGTCAACGGGGCACAGTCGATGGCAAAAAACCAAGGAGCATTGTGGCAAAGTTGTAGGTCGACGGTGGGAAGAAGAGGAATAAGAAAGAAGGGGGCGTGCGTGGACCGGTCGGCCGGGAAAAAAAAAGAAAAGAAAGGAAAGGAAGAAAATCAACCAAGCGACAATAAAAAAATATGAGGAAAAATGCGGCGTGCTGGGCCGCCGAAGGAGAAGAGAAAAGAAAAGAGATCGGGTTGCAAAACAGACCCAAGTCGGGGGAGGGGATGAAGAAAAGAACATAAAAGAAAGAAAAAGGAAGAAAAAGAAAAGAAAAGAAATAAAGGAAAAAGGAAAAAGAAAAGTAGGTGGATCGAGATAATTAAATTAATTTGGATATTTGAGTTATTTAAAATTATTAATATTTAAATAAAATAATATTTAATTTCCTTTTTAGGTTAATTTAGGATTTTAAAAGATTTTTCCTAAATTCTATTTTAATTAGCAAAACACCCAAAATTTTCCTCAATAAAATATTTATAAATTCTTCTTAATTTGCCCTAATTAATTCCCTTTTATTTTAATAAAAATAATTTATTTAATTAATTTCCATAATAAATCCTTAATTAGTTATAATTCTTAAAATTAGGTTTTGGGGCATTTCACATATAATGACCAAAGTTTAAATGGATTAGAAATGCATACTATAGTCTCAATCAAAACGAGGGTATTAATCTTTAAGCAAACCAACAGACTAACTGGGGTTAGAATTAATGCACTGGTAATTCCAATTGGCTGGTCTACCTCACTAATTGATCATTTACACGAAAAAGTTGTGGTACATTTGATTTCTTAAAAAAAAATTATTTCTACAAGCCACTAGTCAATTGGTTAGATAGGTACAATCAACTAGTAAACCCAAACTAGTTAATTAGTTGTATTGATTTGAATAATGTGTTTTCATTATGCATCCTAGACCAGTCCATTGGTTCTATGGAATATTCAACTACTATCTTATGAGTGATATGTAATATTATTATGCATTATGCCTGGTAGTTGACCACATGTATGATCAGGTTTGCCTTCAGCCTTAAACTTGAATAATTATGTTAAAAACTTGGTTTCAAACAAACTTTATGATCTATTTCCTTATTTTCTTAGTTTGATTTATGTTATATTTCTAGAATACTCTACAATCCACCTTCAATGGTTTAACATTAAATTAGAGCTTGACCTTTCTCTTAATCATGAAATAATTGGATGAATAAATAGTTAAAAATGGATTTCCCATATATTAGTCCCTTGTGGTAAACCTTAATAGTAGTTAATGGACTTCTAATGGTGTAAAACCCTCGGATTTACTAAAAAATTTCTTTTTATAGAAGTGTAATTACAAAAGTAGTGGTTGTTACCGCCACACTTAACATAAGTTTGATCTCCTTTCCTTCCTTATGCTAAATGCTAAGGCTAAACAAGTCAGATAAAAAATAAAAGGAGCTGAAAGAAGAGGAAATAATATAAATAAAGGTTTACAGATAATAAATCCTCTATTTACTAAGGTAAAAAAATGAGGAAAAGTTTCCAAAGGAAATATAAAAAATAAAAGAGCACTCAATAGTGCGATACTGGTTTACCCATACACTCAACCTAATGCAAGAGCATCCCTAACACAACCACCACATCTAGCTGTTTATTTTCCAAAATTAGAAGATCCAAAACCCTTATACTTTAAGAAGAACTAACACACTAAGAAAAAGGCAACCAGCTGCAAGGAGCCATGAAAGCCACACAACCAACACCAACCACCATCCATTTAATGCCTCCCTTTTTGACAAATGCATGTAGCTAACCACCCAAGCCACCACACACCACACCCACCAGCAAGTTCTGCAAATTAAAGCTAGTGGGAACCCCTACCAAGCATGTAAAGGGCACAAAAAGGCAAGGGAGAGGCTAGTGAGAGGTGAATTGATTTTTGGAAAGTTGTAGCTGCCACTTGTTGTACTAATCCCTTACTTTATTGTACTTAGGGAAACCCTTGGTACAAGCTATGTTTAGTCTCTTGTCTTTTGTGTCCTTAAATGATGATTAACTAGGATAATTAGCTAATTGCTTGTAACTCTAGCCATGATATGATCTAAGGAGGGTGGGGTGTATGGGCACATATTTGGAAGATTGATAGGACCTTAAATGTGTGAAAAAGCCTTCCCTAGCTCTAGTAGAAGGCTTTTTTGGCAAATCGTCTTCTCCCTTCCTATGTTCTAATTTCTCTCGAGTGAGATTTCATAAGATTCGCTGACTTTTGACTGGTTAGAATTAAACTAGTTCAATTAGTAATATTAGATAACTAGGTAGTTTAAAGTCTAACTAGCTTCTACCTTTGCAATTGGATTCTAGTTTAAGTTGTAAATAAATACTCTCGCACCTTTATAAGTGTGAGAATGTGCGGAAAGATGCACAAATTTGGTTGTCATTATCCTTCTCAGCTTTGAATGAGGTTACCTCCCAGCTTGTGTATACTTGGGTTGAATTTGTTCACAAATCTTGTCACTTTTTATCTCAAATGTTGTAAAGGTTTGAGTCGTAGATTTAAGTATATGAATTAATGTCACTCAATCCATATTCTATCTTCTCATCCCTCCCTCTATATCTTTCTTATTTTTGATAGCTTCTACCCACCATTAATTTACTAGCTTAACCCAATATGTATCCACTAAGGCTGTAAACGAGCTGAGCCAGTTCGATCTAGGCTCAGGTTCAGCTCATTAAAAGCTCATTTGAGCTCATTTCTTTAGTTAAATGAACTTTAATTAAGGCTCGTATTCGGCCCATTTATTAACGAGCTGAGCTTGAGCTTAGGTATGTTCGGCTCGACTCGGCTTGTTTAGTAATCGTTTAAGGTTCGGCTCGAAATTGGCTCGTTAAAAGCTCGTTTATGAGTTTGTTTATACGTTAAAGTTATATACCAAAACACAGCGTTTTACATTAAAATGCTACGTTTTGCTACTACCCAAAAAAGTCCAGCCCGTCGCCCGTGCATAGTGCACACACCCACACTGCACGTGGCTAAACCTCCTATCCAAACCTAAACACACCCCACCCCATCTCTCTTCTCTTGTCTGAGACTGAACTCATCTCTCGAGTCTCGACTCTCAGCCTACCCTCTGCTCAACCATCCTTCGCACACTCACCAACCGTCTTCGGCTACCTCCAATCCGCCCCGCGCTAGTCGCTCGTTATCTGTCTCATTTTTCGGCCATCGTCCTTGTTCTAGCTCTACTCGTTTGGTGAACTGTGGAAACCGTCATCCCTCTTTGGTGTTTTTGGAAACCCTTGCGGTCTTTGTCGATTTTTCCCCTAGGTATTTGTTCTTCCTTCTTCATTTATTGAATCATCTTACAATTTTAGATGATTGATTTTTAATTTGAAGTGTTCTAAGTCTATTGCTCAAATGGGTTCAATTTGAAGTCATAGAATCACGAGTGACCTCGCAGATTCTACCTCCACTCAATTTTGTAGTGAGGTAAAATTTCTCCTCAATTATTCTTCGTATTCCAGCTGTTATGCTTGATTTTGTGATTTCATTCTTGAAATCTTCTTATTCCAGGTATTTTGATTCAAATTGTGTGTGAAAGTGTGTGCATCATTAAAATTGTGATTTCATTCTGCCTTCGGTTATCTTCTTGTTTAGGTAAAATTTTGTTTGATTTTATTTGGTAATTTGTTAGTAACCTATGCATTAATTACAAAATGAAGTGACATATTTGTGTTATTACTTGGCTTTTAGAGCATAATTACTGAATGTTCATTTTGTGTTGAAAGACTTGCCAAATCAATGCATTGATTGTGAATATTGGTGTATATTGATCTGCAAGTCTGCAACTTTGTTATATAGCCTATATAATATATGTGGCAAGCTTGCACACCTAGGTGGTTTGAATTGTGTGAATTTCACACCTTATGTTATTACTGTAAATACTAGGCAGGTATGTTTTTCTGACCTAGTGACCTCATTGGTAATGTTCTGCAGTTAAAGAGTGTTATGTAGTTATTAGATCAAGTTAATCTTTATTTACCATTTGGCTTTTATAGCTATTGATAATCAATCTGCCTCATCTTTTATGATATTCCTTTATCAGCTAACATCTAGATTATCTTTTCTTCAGAGTTTTTCCTTTTGAGTTGTTTGGTCTATGTAAGCTAATACTTTCATGATTGAGTTAATATAGCTACTAATTCCTATGTGAAAGCTAAGGTTATTATAGCCTTACATCAACGTTGTTCCAATCCCAAGCTTGATCTTGTAGCCAATTTGACATTTTTTTTAAAAATTTGGTTGTAGCCTAAGCCTCACTCCAACCTAACCCTTGTCCGGCCATACTCTATACCAAACCCCACGTAAGCCTTGTCACCACACAACCACCATCACCAACCCTTCATGACCTCACCCTAACCGGTACACAATTGCCAACTTACCACTACTTGAAATCGAGCATTTATTGCAGATCATTGTTTGAAAGTGTTTACGATTGACTTGGCACAACAAAGATAATGAATTAGTTTATTTTGATTGTCCATACAATATGTTATTGAACTTATGAACTAAGCCCTCATGAATTAGAACACTATATCCATGTGGTTTCTGCATGTATTGCTCCTCATCCAAATTGCCATGTAATAATGCAGTATTTACATCCATCTACTTCAACTATAAATTCTCAAAAAACCACAATACTCAATAACATCCAAATTTACCTTCTTACCTAACTAATTTTACTATAGTATACTTCATTTAGATTCATACCTAAACCTAAATAAACCTCTTCATACTAGTTAGTATTAAAGGGATTATTATCTTGTTTCCCATTCAGATGTGGATTTATATATGGTTCTTGCACATAAAAATGACTGTTCTTTGCTTCTTCTTTTTTTATTATCTTGTAAGCCAACTAGTGGAACTTCTTTCTTTGTATTTGAAAGGAGGTATAACCTAGACCCAAATCAAATTGAATTAGAACAACCAAATGTATTCGAATCATATCAAATATGAACCCATTATATAACAAATCTGATTTAAAATGACTCCAATCTAAACCCACCAAATTAAAAAAAATTCACTTGGTTGGTTGTATGATGAATTGATGATAGAACCCATTGAGTTCTTTAGTGCCTTACTTGATGGATCATGTTCGTTATTAGCCCGCATGCAGCCATCACTCTCTTGATATTTGAGATAATCTTGTCATCTCATAGAGGTTCTCCAATCTGATAACAACCAACATCTTCTTTCATTCCCAAAATATGTTTAAGAGTGTTGATGTTGGTCACTCAATTCTTTTATCTATGTACATGGACCATGGTGTATTGAAATAGAAGGTTTATATACTAATGGTTAGTTAGATGTGTTATGTTATGTGATAATTATTTATGGTTTTGACATGGAAGTTCCAAAATTGGTACTTATATTAATCTAAAATATATAATCAACATTTAATGCTTAAATTACTTATAAAAGCTTATATGAACAATATTTTTTTGATTTGGTCTTAGGTTGAAGAAGTTAACAGACATTGGTGGTTGAAGAATTAAAGTCAACAAAAAAATTGGTCAGTAGGTAGTACTAGCAATGCCTTATTTTTTAATTATTTTATTATACTATTAGTTTTTTGGTATATTTATTTACAATTATTTTTTTATATCATGTTTTATCTTTTTTGTTTTAATAAAGAACTTTTTTATATATGCTTCTAATTTTTGAATTATATAAAAGAACAATATTAGTTTTATGGTATTTTTATTTATAATTGTTCTTTTATATCATGTTTTATCTTTTTTATTTTAATAAAAAAAGTTAGAAGTTTGAACTTTTCTTTATAGGTACTTCTTATTTTTTTTTAAATATGTTATTATACTATTAGTTTTTTTGATATTTTTATTTATAATTGTTCTTCTATATCATGTGTTTATCTTCTTATTTCTTTTAATAAAAAAGTAATGAGAAGTTTGAAATTTTCTTTGTAGGTACTTTTTATTTTTTGAATTCTATTATTTATTTTGTTCTTGTGTATAATAAAATAAAAAATTAAGCCTTGTAATTTCCTCTAGTTTTTTCCTCCTATTATTCAAATTTAGGATCAAATTGCTTAAATTGTATGTATAACTTACAAAATTAGATTGTTTTATTACATTATTAGTGTTATAATCGTTGCTATTGCTCCTACTACAAAATTTCTTTGTTTTCTTTTTCAATAACCATATATAACTTCTGACTATGTCAAAATTAATATATTTAGAATTTTCTTCTTCTAAACAAGGATCAAACTCAACACATTCAGGATCTTCTGCTACAAGTCCAGCTATGGAAGAAGACAATAACGATATGGTTGAAGTTCGAGAAGAAGAGTCATGTAATGAGGATGGGGAGAAAGGTATTAAAGCTTGTAGTGGAGATGACGAAGATGATGAGCATTGTGCAATAAAGAAAAAGGTTCGAAAGAGAACATCGCTTGTATGGAAAGACTTTAAAGAAGTTGTATTAAAAGATGGAACGAAGAAGGCATAATGTAATCATTTTCATGAAAAACTTTCCATCATCACCGGTGGTACTACCTCCCATTTGAGAAGACACTTGTCTACTTGTGCACTCCGCAAGCCAAAAGGTTAGCAAGAGTTGTCTTTAAAAAAATCAATGGGGGTAAGTTCTGCTACCTGCTTTCGATTTGACCATACAAAGTCAAGAGAGGCTTGGGCTAAAGCCATTCTAGTCCACGAATACCCATTTAATATAATTGAACATGAAATGTTCAATGAATACTTAAAAGCCCTAACTCCTCATTACAAAAAAGTGTCATGTGCTATACTCAAAAAAGATTGTTTTGCTATTTATGATCATTAAAAGAAAAAAAAGAGTGTGTTGGATAAGACGTAGAAGATTAGTATCACTACTGATTTGTGGAAGTCGGATGCTCAAAAAATCCATAATATGGTTGTGATTGCACATTTCATTGGTGATGATTGGGTGCTGCATAAATATATCCTAATTTTTTTCCGCTTGGCCCCTCCTTGTGCTGGTGTAACAATTTTCAATGCCTTGTACAAATGCTTTATGGATTGGGGAATTGAAGATAAAGTCTGTAGTCTTACCGTTGATAACGCAACTACTAATGATAGGGTTGTTAAGATAGCAAGAGATAGCTTTAATTCTAAGAATAAGCTTTCTTTTGACGGAAAAATATTTTATGTGAGATGTTATGCCCATATAATAAATTTATTGGTTCAAGATGGGCTTGAATGTATTGAACATATTACTACAAATGTGAGAGAAAGTGTGAAGTATTTGGCGGACTCTGAAGCACATTTAAAGTTATTTAGTGAGATTGTTAAGCAAGTGGGTTTGACAAAAAAAAGTTAGTGTTAGATGTTAAAATAAGATCGAATACAACTTATGCAATTTTTTCCACAGTTTTAGAATTTAAAGATGTGTTTTCCAAATATGCTGAACAAGATTTGAGATACTGATGGTTACCAGATCCTAATGAATGGAAACATGTGGAGGGTGTGTGTGGATTTCTTGCTATTTTTAATGAGATTACAAAAGTTATTTTAGGAAGTGAATATCCAACATCAAACTTGTATCTTTCAGAGATTTGGGTGATAAAAGAGGCACTAGATGAGAAAGCAAATGATGATGACATTTTTATGCAAGTAATGGCCATGAAAATGAAAGAAAAGTTTGATAAGTATTGAGGTGAATGCAATATGTTGATGTCTCTTGCTTCTATTTTAGATCCTCGGTAAAAAAATGATGTTGATTGATTATACATTTCCTATCATTTACAAAGAAGTTGATGTTGAGAAAAATGTTGGAGAGGTAAAAAAACATTGAGAGAGATTTTTGATTATTATGCTAGACATTATGTGAGTAGTGTTGAGAATACATCGGAGAAGGACATTAGTGAGGTTGGGCCTACTAATGTGATTGAAAAAAGATAATTATCTAGGAAATCAAGGTTTGAAAAGTTTGTTATGAGTGCTAGCACCTAACAATCGAGCAAATCAGAGTTGGATATATACCTAGAGGAGGGTGTGTATATGTGTAAAGATGGCCTATGTTATCCTTTTTCTGCACTCAACTGGTGGAAGGGAAATACCTTGAAGTTTCCTGTACTATCACAAGTAGCACGTGATATTTTATCGATTCCTATCACATCAGTTGCTTCGGAGGCTGCTTTTAGTGCTGGTGGGAGGGTAATTGATACATATCAGGCCTCTTTAGATCCCAAAACGGTTGAAGTTTTACTTTGCACTGATGATTGGGTTCATAATAATGACTTGTCTAAGAAAAAGGTAATTGTTTTACTATTATTTAGTTGGTTAATCTATGTTTTCAATTTAAGTGCAGCTACTAATCTTTTTTATTTGCTTCCTTTTTTAAAAAAAAGGCACACACATAAGAATATGAAGCTATGTAGGAAATAGATTTGCCATAATTTATTTGGTAATGTTTTAACTTCTAATATAAGGTACTTGCCTCTATGATGACTATAATTTTAATAATTTGTTTATTTATACATACTAAATTACTAATTAATGATATTTTCATTAAATGGGACCATTTGAAGTTGTTTTTGCAGGTTGTGGATCGTGTATTTTTTTGTTGGCCACCGAAGTCTAGTTATGATTTCTTTTGGTATGTTTTCTAAAACTAGCTCATTCATGTTATTGAGTGTGCTTTGATGTCATTAAAAATATCTTATTTAAAAATGTTGTAAATATTATCAAGTTTACATTTAACCATGGTATCATGTGTTGCTTTGAAAGGGACCTAATGTAATTGTTATTTGATGTTTTAATAAGAGGGTAAGCTGTCTAATATCACATGTTATCTCCTGCAAATCCTGCCTGACTTCATCACAGGTCTTATTTTATCAATTGTTTTCTTCATTTTATAATGGTTGCTAATGCTGGGTTTCATCATTGAAGATAGTAGCTGATTGTAGCGGTCCTTACCAATGGCTAGGGTTCTCTCTATGTTATGGAGGAGATTTTTCTAATGGTTGTTTTATGGAAGTATCAATGGAAACTAGAAACACCAAAAGTGATAGCATAGTTAACCAAAAGTGGCTGCAAGGTAACAAGTTTTTGGCTGTGATAGCAAATTGACTTAGGGTTAACTTTGGCCCACACAATACCCTCTAGTTTACCATAAACCATATAATTTTAATAATGAACTTAATTTATCATTCATGAAAGAATTAATTATGTATTTTTGTTTCTACTTCATCTATATTCTTTTTATATTGTTACAATACTCTCACACATCAAATTGCTGAAAGACATCTTCTTGATATGTAGCCATTACTTAAAACATGAAATCTATTCAACTATCGTGTGTAGTTTTGGGAAGATTTGAAATGCTGAAATGGAAGACCTGATAGTATATAGGTCGGATTTAGATGTGATTAATTTGGACCCAATTAAAATCAAATTGCTATATAATTGGATCGAGTTGGGTTCAATTTGGATAATAGTAATTTGAGTTGGGTATATATTAGATTGGATGATTTCGAATCAGAAGAATATCAGGTCGGATTCGAGTTTAATATCTCGAGTTTTTTTGTTCAGGTTTGATTTGGATGTATAGACTTTATAACAAATCAAGTATTCTAGTTCTATATTTAATTATATAATATAATTATCAGTATAAATTTTTTAATTTGATATATAGGATAAATTACAACAGTACTATTATTTTTTATTTGAATGTATATTATCCTTATTTAATATCAATAATGTAAATATATAAAGCCACTTCATATGATTAGTTATATTAATGTTATTATTTCAAATTGGTGGCATCTTAGTTATCCTCAATCTATACTTTTAACCTTATAACATTAATTTAAATAAGAAGTTATAGATATGCCCAAGTGGTAGCTCCGACAAGCTAGAATAATATCATTACTCACTATCTATAAATCAATTATCCTATTTCTAATTATGTACCTTTAGTTGCATGATTATAATATTCAACATTAATAGCATATATTATAAATTGATGTGCAATAGTTATCAAATATTTTTTTACAACATTTACCTTTTATAATTGTCTAAATTAGAAGTAAACGTCATGTATAATATTATGGATGGAGTAAGCTTGGGATGAAGGTCAAAAAGTGATAGACATTGTGGTGTTTTCCTTTTTTTTTTTAGATTTATAATGACCTATAAATATAAGAAAAATTCATCATATAATGATACCATAAAAATTCTATTTAGCACTAGGACTCAAGTTGGTCATGAACTTATCAAATTATCTTTTACTTGTTATATTCTATCTAGTGTGACCGTAGACGGCACGCAATTTAAACCCTCTTATTGTCAATTGTAGCACTGGTAAATAAGGGTATCGTTCTAGGCCGGGGATTAAGAGAGCTCAACTCTATTTTAACTAGCTCAAAAATAAAAATAAAAATAAAAATCCTAAATAATAACAAAAAAATAAATAAACAAGAAAAATACTAATGGGGGTTATAAAAAAATAATAAAAGGAGTAAATAAAATAAAGTAAACTAATAACAATAAAAATAATAGGAAACCTGCAGATATGATAAAAATGCTAGGGAAATCAAAATCCACCACTAGATTAGGTCAAAATATAATATTAATTTCTAAGTCATATTTTAATCATAAGAAAGAGATCGACCAAGTTGTACACCAAAAGTAGGTCCATACACCTTATATTACTTCCCTTAATTAATTAATATGACAACGTGCCAATATTAACCCTATTAAATACTAGCAGTATAGCAGCAACAAGTGGCTCCTATATTTAACTAGATTTAATGCATTAAGTGTAATTGGAAGGCTATCAATCTAAGTATCCAAACTAGTACACAAAGCATGTCTAGCTGTATTTTCTTTCCTTGACCGACACGTATCGAAATGTTTTACTACTTCGGTTAGAATCAAAAAACTATTAGGTGAATTGTTATCTAACCTATCTGCAATTTATACATATAAATTCTAGAATATTTAGATGGCCACCTAGTAGGAAAATAATCCTACATACTATCACTTATGATTAAACCAGAACAAGGCATGCACCAAATAAATTATACTTGACAGAATTATATATATAAACGATAGCAATTAAAATAGAGTCAAGAAACAATCTCACAAAATAAAGAAAATAAAATTATATCTCAAACCGTAATCCAGGGTTTCAATTTATTCCCTAACAATAAATAATCGGCCAGCCATAATTATAGAATTAATTACACAGAAATATATATCTAAAATATAAATTAAAAATAAAAGAAAGAAATAACCGAAATTAATTTTAAGTAGAAGATCAAGAATTTATTCAGATAAAAATTAATTTTATCTGTAATAAATTCTACTGGTATAAATTCTTCCCTCTTATTTTCTCTTCTCTCGGTGGCCTTGAGTTCTGTGCAATAATTTCTTTTCCTTTTTTCTTTATTCTCAGCTGATGGCTGACGGGGCTGAAGCTGCGGCCTGCGGCACTAAAACTGTTGTTCTTCTTCTCTCGGTTTCAGTGCCTAACAGCTCTGTCCTCCTGTCTTCCTTCGCTGTTTGTGTCGTGCCTCGCTGATTCTTAGCGTTCGAGCCTCTGGCCCTCTGAAGGCTCTCCCCTCTCTCCCGAGCCTGTGAAGGCTCTCTACTTCTTTTCTCTATGGCTCTGCCACCCTACTCTCCTACCTTCTATCCTGACGCGCCCTCCTGATCCTTTTATTTTTGTTCGTGCCCCATGCCACGTCAGCCTTGCTGATGGCTGGCTCTTCTCCGTTTGTTTTGTTCGTCAGCCCTGGTATCGCCCGGCTTCTTTGGCTTCGTTTGCTTGTTCCCAGGCCGTTGGTCCAAAGGTCCAATTTATTTATTTTTTCTTTATTTTATTTAAAAACAATACCTATAAAATAAAATTAAATAAATATTAATAAATAATATTTTATTATAAATTTACTTAATTATTATCATTTTAGCTTAAATAATAACATTTGTGCAATTTTTACCACTTAAGCATAAAACAATAATTATTCACCTATATTAGTTAAATAAAATACTAAAAACTAAGATTATAAGGGTATAAAATGTGTCAAAATATGAACTTATCACTATCATAAGTCATAATAAAGGTCATATCTCTCTTATGGGTCGTAGAAAAATTTTGTTGCGACTTTTCTAAATTTTATTGCCTATTTAACTCATTAATTTATTTTTCTTCAAATTATTTTCCTCCCACACTGTAAGCAGTCCTACGAATGAATATTTGGTAAATGCCATTAAGAATTCATGGTTTCTTTTGGTTGGCTGCTCAAGATAGGATACTAAGCAGTTGGCCACTACATTTTCAGAAATTCAAAAGTGTGACTGGTCAAAAAGAGGATAAATAAATAAGATAAAGAAGAAAGAAAAAGAAAGATATGCTTCATTGTATTAATGGACTGCAGTTTGGATGCCACTCCTTCTATAAGATGAACCGGGGCATTTCTTTAGCACACTTAGGGTTGGATTGTGTTAGGGTCAAATGGATTCGAATCTATAAATTTTGGGTCGTATCGAATAAGGGCCAAATTAATTCAATTTAGAATTTATATTGACATTGATTGTTATCAATTTAATATAAATAATTATTAAATTTTGTGATTTATTATTACTGTTATGTTTATCATAGTAATTTTTATCATATCATAATATAGAGTTTTTTAGAAGATTATGCTTCTAACTTCCAAGCTTTGCTAATATTTTTTTATACTTTTAATTTCATGCAGGTTATTTTGCATTTTGATAATAAAGTGATACATAATTTCACTCAATGGCAATGGATGTGGATGATGGAGCAATTTATTATGGAGCTTTGAAGCCATTTTGTTTATGTGCATTGATGTATCTACATGCATATAGGGCCTTAGTTCCTCTTTAAACCAACCAATTTATCCAGTTAAAGTAAAATCTAAAATAATGTACTACATGCCTATATTATACATATAATGGTATACAATTACAAGTTAAAAGATATTACAAAGTATACATAAAATATTAAAGCTAAACAAAACCCTAATCATATAATCAAGCTTCGTGTCGTGTAGATTTGTCTTTTATGCAACTTGGTAACACTTTTATTGTCATTATCTTGTATAATAGATATATTTGGTAATTTTTTCTTCTTGCAAACATATATAATACCTACAAGAATCTCTTAATAAAATATTAGCATTGTCACAGTTATTATGAAGATGTTCAAGATTTTCAAGAATGAATGGTATCATCTCCAAGTATGTTAATGCTTGAGAAAAAATGATAGAATAATGAGATGGAGATACTCCTACATCATTCTCCCCTTGTAAAAAAGAATTTTCACTCAAATTAGCATCACAGTCCATTCATGAAGACCATATTTCATTCTAAGAGTAGTTTTCCATTCATCCCCTTCTCTTATTCTTATTTGATGATATCCACTCCTTAGATCAATTTTAGAGATTACTTGTACTCCATACAATGCACCTAAAATGTAATCTAATTTAGGCATAGGAAATTGATATTTGATAGTGACATTATTCACAACACTAGAGTCAATACACATATGCCACGTATCATCTTTTTTTAGAATAAGTAATGTAGGCATACAACATGGGCTCGTGCTTTCTCTCACAAATCTTTTTCCTATGATATTTTGTATTCGTTTCTATAATTCCTTAGCCTATTTTGGATTACATCTATTCCTCTTTTAGGTAGTAATCTAGGTGGTAAGTCATCAAGAAATACATCATTATATTCATCAATAAGCTCATTTAATCAAGGATTACTTTTATTTGGCCCCTTGTAAAGATTATCTGATAATAAAAGTATAGCAACTACCTTCTTCCATAATATATTTGTAACACTCCCAAAAATCACAGTTGAAAATTTCGTTAATTAAAATAAAAACAAGTACAGGGGTGCCACCGCCGTGATCAATACAAGCCCAGCCTCTAACCACCATAAGAAATTAGACAAACATAAACAAGATTCATAGAAATCAAAGTGTTCATAACATGAAAATCAGAGTGTGCGATAAAAGTTATTACAATTGAGAACACATTACATAGATAAGTTCCCAAAAGGGATAAAAGGTACAATGCCATAAAATAAAATTGAAATAAAATAAGAACCATTGGTAAATAGGAATAAAGAGAGTCCAGCCTACATTAATCTCAGGCTCCATACCAAGTCCAACCATCAACACACGTCCCCGCCTGATGCATCTAGTACGTCATAGGCATCAAATATGGTCCCACCTACCTGCACCAATTCAGAAGGACTCTCTACTCGTGGAATGAGTAACATCCATGAAATTGGTGGTCAGTACGCTACGTACTGAGCAAGGTAACCATATGAGTAACGCCAGCAAGAAACAAAAAATCAAGGCCATGCAAGAAATTAACACATACTACATACCAAGCATGATTCAGGTTCATATCATCAGGCTAAACTTAGACTAATATTTTATCTTACACATCTCTTATATTAATTCCATGTGAATAAGGAAACCCCACTATTATAGTCGGTAGACTGTAAATACTCTACCGGGCATAACACACCTGACCACTATTATAGCCAGTGGACCAGAATCACTCAGCAAGACAAAATGCACCTAACCACTATTATAGCCAGTGAACCGAAAAATATATATAACCTCATTGGCCCCGACTCACATTGTTCTCTATAGTAAATAATTAGTATCTTCTCATGTCTTATACTTTTAGTTCACACATTTCTCATATTAATTCTTTGTGAGTACGGGAACCCCACTATTATAGCTGACGGACCGAAAATACTCCATTGGGCAAAACGCACATTACCACTATTATAGCCGGTGGACCAGAAAAATATATCCTCACTTGCCTCGAATCATGAGGTGTTCCAATGTAAGTAATTACTATCTTCCCATGACTTATTACCATGAAAATTTTGGTTTATTGAGCCCGAAATCCCCCACTATTATAGCCGATGGAATGGAAACACTCAATAAGGCAGCACACACCTAACCACTATTATAGTCGGTGGACCAGAATCACTCAGTAGGGCAAAATGCACCTGGCCACTATTATAGCTAGTGGACTAGAAAATATATAACCTCACTGAGCCTTGTCTTGATAATCTTTCACTTTAAGTGTTTAGTATTTTATTTTATCTTATTCCACAACCTCGACTAGACATACATGGCCAGCTAGACTTCCCATGCTCACCCTTTTATTCTCAGCTTTCCAAAAACCCTATCCCATATCTTAGGACTTCTACACCCTCTAGTAAATCCAGACATTCCTTCCCACTCTTTCCTCATTACCATAAATACTCTACTATGAGGCCCACTTTCCTTATCTCTAGATCAACTCAATATCGCTCTCTAGGGTTTTCCTCTAGGAAACTCTAATTTAGCCTATATGGCACAATCTTCCTTTATCCCACACAATTCATGCTCCTACAATTCATCACCTCACTTAATTCATCGCGAAGCACCCATTTTACTTTCCATATAACACGTGGCCACAAAACCCTAGTTAACCGTCCCAAAACCCTAGCACCCCTATTTCCTCAAACAATGTTATCCTTTCATCTCTCTTACTTACTATTCCCTTTTCCACATGACACATATCCATCACAACCTATAACCCCGAGACTTCCTTCTCATCTTTTTTCCACTCACCATGAGGACCCAAAGCTCTTCTTTGTTACCAAAACCATCAATTTCCTCAATCTACACCTAACATCACAACCTCACTATCTAACTCCTACACATGATCACAAAAAAACCCTAGTTCGCTTCCCGAAACCCTAGTACTTCTCCTTTATTTTATGTTAACCCCCATCAACACCCAAATACCTTTTCTCACTTGTCTCACTTTTCCTCCATGCAACACATCTCTCATCTTTTACTCCCCATTTTAAGTCTCCTATGCATCTTGCACCAACCCACACACTATTTTTCATATATGAACTCTAATTACTCTAACAAGTCTTCCCTTACCTTACTTAATACTCAAGTAAACTTTTCCCATGTAAAAGTCATCCCCATGCAAAGGCTAACCATCCCATGAAAACCCTAGACTCTCCATCCATGCTTTGGTCCATTCCCGTAATTTATTCCCATTATTTCTCTTTTTTTCCACCCATAGGTCACAAGATATTCTGGCCATCATTACCATTATCTAGTCAACTCACTTTCCTCACTCTTCTTCATTTCTCGCATAACCACATAACACCATTTAGGGCTTCCTATCATGCATGTTATGAGGGGAAATATTACACAGGCACAATTTAAGTACAAATAATAATATCATATTACACATATCGTAAACACATGCAACTTACCTTAATATGATAATATAATATATAAAGCACACACCTCGAATCAACACACATAGCATATTCCCACACACAAAAGCCTTAACTATATCCTTACTTAAAATGACACTAGGCTTGGAGCACGCTCTTACACCCCCTTAGGTTTTTGACTAGGTTCACCTATAAGAGGGAAATACTAGGGTTAACTTCCTCTCTTACCAAAATTATCATTATTTCTTACCTACCTTTATCATAGCCTACTATTAGGGTTAATAGTAATAATAGTTGTTTTATAAGTAAAAGTAGGGTATTATTCTTAAAGTAGCTAATCATACTATTATTAGCCAACATAGGTCTTGGTAGTTATATTGATCCATGTTAAAGTATTATTAGTAATATTTATATTACTAAAGATAATAACTTTAATATTAATAATAGTAATAATAATAGTGATAATAGTGATAATACTAATAATAACCTAAATCATAATAATAATTACAGTATTAGTAATACTAAAATAGTGATAATAATAATAATAATAATAATAATAATAATAATAATAATAGTAATAGTAATATTAGTGATATAGGTAATAATAACAATAAAGATAAAATAATAATAATAATAATAATAATAATAATGATAGTAATAGTAATATTAATATTAATAATAGTTTGAATCTTAAGAATGATAATAGTAAAGGTTCTAGTAATCTTAATAATAGTAACATTAGTAATATAAGGCCAAAGTTACTAATAATAATAATAGTAATAGTAATAATAATGATGATGATGATGATGATGATGATGATGAATAATACTCCAAATCTTAGTAATAGTAATGATAGGGTTTCGAATAATCAGGTTAATAATAGCATTAGTAATAATAGTTCCCACGTAAATAATAATAATAATAATAATAATAATAATAATAATAATAATAATAGTAATATTAGTGATATAGGTAATAATAACAATAAAGATAAAATAATAATAATAATAATAATAATAATGATAGTAATAGTAATATTAATATTAATAATAGTTTGAATCTTAAGAATGATAATAGTAAAGGTTCTAGTAATCTTAATAATAGTAACATTAGTAATATAAGGCCAAAGTTACTAATAATAATAATAGTAATAGTAATAATAATAATGATGATGATGATGATGATGATGATGATGATGATGATAATGATAATAATACTCCAAATCTTAGTAATAGTAATGATAGGGTTTCGAATAATCAGGTTAATAATAGCATTAGTAATAATAGTTCCCACGTAAATAATAATAATAATAATGGTTTGAAACCTAATGATAATAATACTAGAGTCATAATAATACTAATGACAACAATAATAATAATAATAATAATAAAATGGTAATAATTACATTAATAATATTTAAGCGTTGGGGAGGTTAGGGTACAACCTAGAGGTGGTGGTGACTAGGTGATGCTGGTGGAGGAGGATGAGAAGGTAGTGGTGGTGGTTGTGATGGCAGTGGGTGCTTTGGGTTGAGAGGGTTGGAATGGTGGTGGTAGCGTAGTTAAAGGGGAGGCTTAGGCGGCGGTTGCTATGGTGGCCAAAGGTGGTTGAGGGGGAGGAAGGGTGAAGGAGAGGGAGGAAGGGGGAAGGAAGGTAGAGGGAGGTAGAGGAGACTCTACTGGTTATTTTGGAGGATAGGGGAGTGGTGGTTGCGGTAGGAACGATGGTGCACAACGGCATGAAAGGCGGCGGTGAGTGCAAAGTTGCAGATTGAGGGGCCAACTTTGCACAGCTTTGGAGGCTCGTACAGGGAGAATTAGAGGTGGTGGGAGGTGTGGTTCGGTGGAGGGTGATGTAGGGAGTAGTTTGGTAGTGGTTCAGGTGGCAACGTTGGACGACAGTGGTAGAGGAGGTGTCTAAAGAGGCGGTGGTGCAAGGAGGCATATTTTCTGGGCAACAAAAGGATATCAATTAAGGGTTGGGTATGGGGTATTTATAGGCAAATGGGTGCGGAGACGCACAGGGCACAATGCACCTAACCACTATTATTAGTCGGTGGATCGGTCACATATAGGGCGGGATGCCCTAACCACTATTTCTTACCAATGGATTGGTTTGCCCCGGCTCGCATGGTGTTCCATTGTAAGTACTTAATGTCTTTTATGTATCTTCGCAAACTTTAGGGTTTGGTTTATTGAGCTCGAAATCCACCACCAATATAGCCGGTGGATCAGTCACGCATAGGATAACATACCCTAAACACTATTATAGCCGGTGGATCAAACACGCATAGGACGAAGCACCCTAACCACTATTTCTTACCGGTGGATCGGTGGGGCTCAATAATCTTCCACTTTACATGATTAATGTCTTAAGTGTCTTATTCAAAAATCTCACCCTAGATATGCATGACTAACTCCTTGTAAGCATATCCTCCAAAGGCCCCGTCCCACATCATGAGACTCAAACACCTCCTAACTCGACCCTACATCTTTTCCTCCTCACTCTAACTCACATTAAAGCCCATCTCCCATCTATATGGGTTAAGGTCCACTACTTTTCACCTCAAATCCACTCACTGCCTTCCTCTAGGGTTTTTACCTAGAAACCCTAGTTTAGACCTAAGTGGCCCATCCTACTCCACCTTACACAACCCAATTCAATTAACACTCTATGAAACACAACCCATAGACTCCACCCTCATCATCACACTTTAATCACCAAGTACATATGCGACCACGAAACCCAAGTGGTCACGCCAAACCCTAGCCTGGTCTCCTATGTAGCCTTATACTGTCCCACGTACTATTTTTCATTCAAAGCATTCCAACAGCCAAACAACACTTCCATTACCTTCCTCACATCTCAAATCAACTTTCCACGCGTAAAATTTACCCCCATATAGACTTTATACCTCCTATGCAAAACCCTAACGCTCCCACGTGAAACCCTAAATTCCCCATGCAAACCCTAGATTCCTCCATACAAACCCTAGATTCCTCTACTCATGGTCATGTAACACTTAGGCCAACTCCACCTCATTTCACTCCATATCAACATATTACATAACCTAGCATGCATTTCTTAAAGGGCTACATCATATCATATCAGAAACACGACTTATATATATTATACGCATGCCATAAAATATCACATGATCATACCTTAATTCCAAGTCATACTACACATATATTAGTTATAACAATACACATAAAATACATCATATTTCATGGCATATGGCATACAAGGCACATTACATACAAACGGTCTTAGCTACACCCTTACCAAAAATGACACCAGTCTTGGAGCATGCTCCTACGCCTCCTTAGGACTTTAACTGGTCTCACCTATGTGAGGGAAAAGCTAAAGATTAGATTCCCTCTTACCAAAAATACTATTGTTCACTAATTTATTCTAAGACTAGGTTTTTGATAAAATAATAACATATTAAAAATAATGACATTAACTAATTACTAATTTTGCTAAAGATATAAGAAATAGTAGTAATATTGTAAAAGTTGATAATATAAGGTTTGAATACTTTACCCTAATAATAATAATAGTGATACTAGAAGTAATAACGATGATGATGATGATGATGATGATAATAGTAAAAATAATAATAATACTAAAATACTAATAATAATAACAATATGGTTCGAAATAAATGGTGGAATAAGGGCTTCAACCCTTCACCAAAATAATATTAATAATAATACTAGTGATATTAATAATAAAAATAGTAATAATAATAATAATAATGAAATAATAATAGTAATTATGAAATAATAATAATAATTATAATAATAATAATAATAATAAAAATAATAATAATAGCATAAACTAAAAGTAAAGTAGAGTAGGGTTTCGACCCTACTTTGAAATAATAATAACACCAGTAATGATGATGGTGATAATAATAGTAATAATAATAATAATAATAATAGTAATAATAATAATATATTCAAAATAATATAAATAAAAACAAATAAAATAAATAAAGCTTGAATAAATGGTAAAAAAGGGTTTAGGGGGTTTATGGTTCCACCTTAGGTTGGTGGTGATAGGCGGCGCCAGCGGTCGTGCATAGCAGTGGCGTCGGTGACCAAAAAAAGAGAAGAAAAGAGAAAAAGTTGAGGGCTAGGAAAAGGAGAGGGAGAATGAGGGTGGAATTAGGGGTGTTTGTAACTGCCTAGATGGAGAAGAGTAGAATGATGGTGGCGGCACAACCAATGGTAGCGGCACACGACGACGGTAGTGGTGACAAAAAGTGGAAGAAGAAGAGAAAGAGAGGAGGAGAGGGAGGAAGAGGAAAAGAAGAGTAGGGGGAGATAGAGGAGGGTCTGCAGGTATGTTTGGGAGGTGTAAGGGATAGTGGTGGTAGCGGAAATGGTGGATAAGGGTGCTGTGAAGGGCGGCGGATGTGGAACAAAGGGCTCGTCGAGGAGGCAACTTTGCACGGCTGGGGTTGCTCGTGTAGGGAAAATCGAGGGAGAGGGGTGCAGTTAGTTAGAGGGCGGTGTAGGGAAAATCGAGGGAGAGGGGCGTAGTTAGTTAGAGGGTGGTGTAGGGAGTACTTAGGTGGGCAGAGTAGACAACGACTTGGCCTACGACGGTGGAAATAAAGTCTGAAGTGCCAGCGGTGCATAGGAGTGATTTTGCTGGGTTGTGGGAAAAAATCTCGAGTTTAAGCTGGTTAGGGGTATTTATAGAGCTTAAATGAGAGGGTAAGGTCTGTGGGATGACGAGGGAATAGGGCAGGTAGGGTTAGGGTTCGTTGGCCACGACGGTAGGCCGACGCACGACTACGTTGTGGCCTACGGTTGACCAAGAAAGAAAGGGTAGATCGTGCTAGAAGAGAGGGGAGTGGGTTGGGTCATGTTGACTAGCGAGTCAAGGGGAGAAGAGAGGGAAGTGAAACAGCCTGTCAAAGATGTAATTGGAGGTGAAAAACCAGAGAGCGAGGGAACGAGTTGTAGGTCGATAGCGAAGGAATGAAGGAAGAAGAAGAAGAAAAAGAAAAGAATGGCGCATGGACCGAGCGAATGGGGAAGAAGAAGAAAAGAAAAGAAAAGAAGGGAAACCAGTCGGTCGAGCGGTCATGGAGGAGATTTAAACAAAATGATACGTTTTGGGGGTTTGGACAACGCCGAGAGAAAAATTAGAGAAGGAAGAGTTTGGGCCATGGGAAGCCAAGCCCATTTCAGGGGAAAGAAGAGGAAAAGAAAAGGGAAAAGGAAGAAAAAGAAAGAGAAGAAAGAAAAAGGAAAGGAAAAGGAAGAAAGAAAATGAAAAAGGAAAAGAGGAAAAAGAAAAATAGGTCGGTTAGGTATTTAAATTAATTAAGATATTTTGAATATTTAAAAATAATAATAATATTTAAATAAAATAATATTTAATTTCCTTTTTAAGCTAATTTAGGATTTTTAAAATATTTTTCCTAAATTTCATTTTAATTAGCAAAACACCCCAATTTTTCCTCATTAAAATATTTATAAATTTCTTCTTAATTTTCCCTATTTAATTCCCTTTTATTTTAATAAAAATAATTAATTTAATTAATTTTTCTAATAAATCCTTACTCAACAAAAATTCTTAAAAATTAGGTTTTGGGGCATTTCAGTAGGTATGGCAGGGCCACCGGCCGACAATGGTAGGCCGATACAAGCCTACAATTTGCAAGTGTTGTTTGGCTAGGGAAGAGGGAAAGGAAAGGGAGGGAACGCGTGAGAGGAGAGATGAGGGGTTAGTTAGGGTCGAAAAAAGAAAGGAAAGTGATGAGAGAGAGAGATGAGAGGGTGCAGGCTGGTCAATGATTGATGGCAGAGGAGGGGGACGGTGGTGGCAGGGTTGCATGTTTGCGTGGGAGAGGAGTGGGGAAAGAAGAAGAAGAAGAAGAGTCGGTCGGCCGGTCCGGGGGAAAGTAAAGAAGAAAAAGAAGGCAGACTAGGCGGCTAGGCGACAGGCAGAGAGAAAAAAAAAAGGATGTGCAGGCTTGGGCCATGTGAGGGAAGAAGAGGAGGGAGTCTAGGCCGCGAGGTAGCTAGCTCAGTCTCGAGTAGAAGGGGAAAAAGAAAGAGAAAGGAAAGAAAAACGAAAAAGAAAAGGAAAAAAAAAGAAAAATAGATGGGTTTGGGTATTTAGAATATTTTGGTATTTTTGAATATTTAAAGTAATAATATTTAGCAAAATAGTAAATAAATTTTCTTTTTAGATTAATTTGGGATATTTTGAATAATTTTTCCTAAATTCCATTTTAGTTAGCAAAACAATCAAATTTTCCCTAATTAATTTTTTTATTATTTTACTCATGATTTTGCCTTAAATATTCCCCCTTATTTTAATAAAATAATTAATTTTCCTAATAAATCCCTATTTTGACATAATTTTTTAATTAGAATTTTGGGGTATTTTAATATATTATCATAACCTTTTCATATAAAAACAAGCTCTTTTTATTCTCAACTATGTATCATTATCACACTTAGAAGGTTTAAGTGTAATACCCTGTTTTTAGAAACGTTAATTATAAATTAATAATCGTATAATTAGTTATAATTATTATTTTATAAGATTTAATATCAAAAGTGCTATTATTATTCTTATTATTACGACGGTTTATATATAAAAATAATCAGGTTAAAAAGTTGATAGAAACTAACTAATTATTTTAATCTTAGTTTTTATCCGTAAATCTTATCGTAATTATTTTATTAATAATTGTGACACGTAACCCGAAAGAAATTCCTAAAATTTATTTCCGATTATTTTTATCTTTTTTATTTTATTTAAATCTATCTCAGATCAGATTATTTTTCTCTGAATTATTTTTCTATCCGATATTCTAATTTATCTGAAATAAATTTAAAATAGAATATATATATATATATATATATATATATAATATTTTTTTCTTCTCTCTCTCTCCCTCTGCCATTTGTTGTAAATATTCTCCATGTCTCCCTCATTTTCTTACTTTACTCAACCATCCCTTCATCTCTGCATTTATACACATATATACATGCCACACACAACGCACCACACCACTCCAAAAAAACAGCCCCAACCCATTATTCCTCCCAGCTCCCTCCTATTTCTTTTGGCTAACACACCCCCTGAACAACACTCATCTCCATTCCTCCTTCTATTTTTGTTTAGCCTTCCCAGCCACCTTCTCCCTTTCCTTCTCCCTCTACATCTCCCTCCCGTCCAGCGCAACCAAACCAACCAACCACATCCCCGTCTCTTCTCCTCTCTTTCCCCACCATTTTCCTACACTTCCTGACCACCCCACACGCATACAGCCCTTCCCATCCTCCTCCCCTCTCTCCTTTGTTTGGTTTTTCTTTCCTACCCAACAGCCCCCGACCTCCCCTACGAAACCCGTCGTCCAACTCCCTGACCACCCCAGCCTTCTCCCATTCTCCCTGCCACTTCCACCGCGTCGAAACTCGTCGCCCAACTCCCCAAGCCCCGCCTTCCAGCTGCAGCCACCGCACCATCACACAACACCACCACCAGCACCCTTGTGCCTCTACCCGCTCTGCATCCACCACTAAGCCATACCACCATATCCACCCCTCCCTCCTCTTCTGTCCCCTTCTTTTGCATCCCACCTCCCTGCAGCACCAACCACCACCATCACCCAACAGCCTCCACCACCGCCGACCAGCCACCGGTCTCCACCCCATCGACTACCACCCTTTTCTTTCCCTGCCTTGCCCGGCCAACTCTCGCCCAGCCAACAGCCATGGCCCCCTTTCTTTTGTGCGTGGCTCACGCTACATGCAACGTGAGTTGCATGGTGTTTAAAGAAAATTTGGTACCCATATTAAATGTAAAGGTATTTTGGTAATTTTAGAAAAATAAATATTTTAATACTACGATTATTATTTTCTCTGATAGATATTAAGTATTTGAGGTATTATTTTTAGGTATGAAAGTTTCATTAGCAGGACTTAATAAATTTTAGTGGATATTGCTACTTTTACGTTGTTGCTAGGATTTAGGTAACCGTTATACTCTACTAAAATGATAAATATAGTGTGATAGCACATTATGGTTTCTGGTGTATGGAATATGCTAAGCATGATTTCTTTTGATATATTTATTTGTTAATTATTATTATTATGAAAACGGATAAAATGATCATGTTATCTGATATAATATATTCCGAGTACGAAAGTATGATTTTAAAAATGATTCTAGTGAAGGAAAAATATTTTGTATGATAATTATGTGTAAAATAATAGGTTGAGCATGCTTAGATATAATTATGGAATAATTATTATGAATGTGTGCCATAGGGGAAATTTAGTCATTTTTGTGCATTATGATATCTATCCTGAATTTTTTTTTAATATCTTTTATCTATTATTGATTATACGATCATGTGTTTTGTACGTTTCAAAAGTATATGATAGGGTTTCATATGCAGAAATCTGTGTAAGGGCAAAATGGTCTTTTGACATGACTAAAGATTTAAATTGTATAATAAATAATTAGATTATTTTGTTTTATTCTTTTCACGACCGATTAATAAATAAAATAGATTTCGTATTTAAATGAATGATAATCTGATAATTATTGGCCTCAAGGGCATTTTGGTCATTTCGGCCTAGTATGCACAAATGCGAATAATTGGATATAGGATGGCCTTAGACTTTTGGTAGGTTGACCTTAGTATTGACTTGACTTCGTTTTATACTGTTGACCTTAGGGTTAATTTGGATAAATGGAAATAAAGGAAAAATGAATAAGTATGGAAATGAGAATAAATGTAAAATGTGTGTTATCTGTGATCACCTTATTAAAATACTAATACGTAAAGTGGAAGACCTTGAGTTTGGGAATAGTTTCTCTCTAGGGGTAGCTACCCTAGAGACGAGGTAGGAGTCCTCGTTTTGTTTGGTTTTCTGATGTGCTGGTTATGCCTCACTAAGGCCTTAGTCTACTCTATAGGTGATCTACGTTCCCTATAGGGGGTATCGATACTTAAGGATTAGGTGTCCGAGGTGAGGAGGGTATTGTATACCTTGTGTATCAGTATGACCAGAGTATTTTTATGCCTCTAGGTTGGATAATTGGAGGGTATTGTATTGCCTTGTGTGACGGTATGACCGGTGTACTGTTATATCTCTGGGTTATTATTGTATCCCTCTCGAGTAAATAAAAATGAAAATGATATGATTGGAACGATTATTATTGGATATTGGATTGGTTTGGTAGTAGCCGTTGTACCTACCTGTGGTTTCGGTAGCAACCGTTGTACCTACCTGTGATTTTAGGTAGTAGCCGTTGTGCCTACCTATGATTTCTGTAGTAGCCATTGTGCCTACATGTGGTTTTGGGGTAGCAGTGTTTATGCCTACCTGTATTGGTATTATGTCTGTGAACATACATGTTATGTGATGGATTTTATTATACCACACCTGTAATATACCTGTGAGGTTATGTATTTTAACATATTGTACCTGTAAGTACACCTGTGATGTTAAGTACGTTGTTATATTATACCTACAAGTATACCTGTAAGGTTATGGACTTTATTATACTATACCTGTAAGTATACCTATGAGGTTGTAGATGTTATTATACTATACCAGTAAGTATACTTGTGATGTTATGTATGTTATCATCCTGTACCTGTAAGTATACATGTGAGGTTATGGATGTTATTATACAGTATCTGTAAGTGTACCTATGACGTTCTGTAATTGGTTATTATATTGTACATGTAAGTATATATGTGACATTATGTATTTTATTACACTATACATGTAAGTATACCTGCAATGTTGGGGATCTGAGCACATTTTATCTGTGAATATACATATGATGTTATGTAATTGGTTGGAGTTAATGTTGAGACATGAATTACGCTGTAAAGGTTAAAATTGTGGTGTAGAGTGGGTTTTTATTATTGTTTTAGAAAGCATATTGGGATGCTTAGTTGATAAGTGTTATTATACTCTAAATAAGCATGCATGAATAGTATGTAGCTAGTGACTATTGCTTACCTGTTATGATTATTATGTTGGATCATCTCATGTATATCTTAATGTTTATGCCATGTATTATCTTGATGCCTTATGATTATTGTACTAGGGTTTTCTTCTAATCATACTTCAGATAGTATCTCTGGGTTGTTCATTTGGTAAGTTCGGTTATTTCATATGCATGAATATGAGTGGTCTGTGACAAAGATGGAATTGGATTATCTAAACAACTACTGTATCTCAATCCTCGTATGTGTATGTGTATGTGTATGTATATGTCTTATACAATGTGAATGGTATGCCTTACATGTGTTCCATGTTGTTTTATCATATTAGTCTGGTGTAAAGGGTTGCTCAGTACTGTAGTACTGAAGGGTTCATTTTCGTGAGCCCCTGCCTATTCAATGGGCAGTGGACTTTGCAGGTCAATTTTTGAGTCCAATTGAAAGTTGTCAGTCAGTTTTGAGAGCCTAAGAATATCCGGTGTCTCTTCGGTTATCTGGTCTCTGATTGCTTTGGTCTTTTAAGTCTTCCTATGATTCTCTCTTGAGTTTTGATACACTGTTGATGTTGCTTTTAACTAGTACTGTACCCACCTATTATTCTCCGTATTCTAACTTTTATCATTGTGTTAATTGAGTAAAAAGATGTTTTAGCCTAAGCACTTAGTAATACCATTATGAATAGCACATCTATCATATTGCCATGGTCTGCTGAATAAGATTCCATATGCATACATAGGAAAAATATCACATAACATAGTATCATAACAATTACCAATTCAAAATGAGATTTGGGTTTCTTTGGTTACCTTAACTCATTTTTCCTTAATGAGTCATTGAAGAAAATAATGCTTCAGATTGGGTTTTGTATCTAATCCTAACTCCTTCACCATCCTTTCATTAGCTACATTTGTACATGATCCACTATTAATGATAACTTAATAAATCATGTATCCCACTCTTCCTTTTAATCTAGATTATCTTCACTCATTGGTTGGGTTTCTCATTAGCTTGAATTAGAATAACTTTTTACAGCACATAAAAAGCATTGCCCTCATCCTTGGATTCACTTGAAATTACTTCCTAGGCTCAAACTCAAGGTCTTCATCATAAGTCTCCATAGCTTTAATATCTTATATGGACAACACTCTTTGATTGGGGCATTCTCTAGAAAAGTGTCCATATCCTTAGCATTTAAACCATTGCTTTGCTGAGACCTCATTGCCCTTGGCCTTCCTTTCTCCTCTCAAGTAGGTCCTTAATTCTTATCAATATTTGTAGAACTAGAGGTTTCCATCCTATACTATGTAGCTTGTGCATTTGAGTAGTATTTTGTAGAAGAAATAACTTATTTGGCATAAGGCTTAATGGACTTGATTTGATTTTCAAATATCAAAGATAGTTTAATCATATCATAAAGAGAATGATATAAACAAGTTTCAACTTTATCTCAAATAATAATGTTAAGGCCACCAATAAATCTAGCAAATGTTTGTTCATTTTTCTCATGGATGTCACATATATTGCTAATCTCTCAAATTCCCTAACCTACTCTTCAACTCTTATAAGAACTTGTCTAAGAGTAGTAAATATAATGTAATTATCTTAATTCTACTCTTTAGGTACAAATGTATTTCTCAATTGATTCTGAAGCTTATCCCAAGACATGATTTTGGATTTACCTTCTATTTCTCTATTTTAACTTATCAAACCATATTTTAGCAAAATTCTTAAACTTAAGGGTATCTAGTTTAATTTTTTCTCGTCATGATAATCCTTAACTTCAAATATAGCATCTACCTCATGTAACCACTTAATAAATAAATCAACATCAATTTTACCATCAAAATAAGGAAGATCTAGTTTTATACCATTATCTTCTCGTTGATGATGCTTTAGTTGTTGGTCATAGAACCTTTGATTGTTTCCACTTCCTTGTGACTCTTCTTCATGGTCTACATGTCAATTCAAATATCTCCCTCTTATGAATTTGTTAACTTTGTAGCATTTCCCATTCGATCTCCATAGAATCTTGTACATTTAGGAACGAACCTTACTCAACATATCAAGACTCAATCCTTTGCAATTGGGTTTGCATCACATCAAGTTGTTTAAGATAGGCATTGGTTGCATATATGTTAGTTTATAGTTTTTGGATTGCCTCAAAAATGGCTTAAAAGCTAGACCCCTCTTCCATTATGATCAACTTTCTAACACACTCAACAAAAAGCCTGTAATTCCTAGGGTTTTGATTAGAAAGCTGAGTCAACTAATAATTATCCTCTATATTTGGTTGATTGTTATGGAAAATTTTGACTCCAATGAATCAAGAACACAACCAACAATCAAATATACCACACTCACAAATGAGTTATTACATCTTACACATTTCTTGTTAAGTTCTTGATATAGAACTCAACAAAAAAAATTATTGCTAAGTCATTTGATGAACTTCAAAATAATTATGCATGGTTTCTATGTTATATCATGCAATGTATCTAAAGTGAAGTAAAAATAAAAATCTAAATGTATTATATGTACATAACTCACAAAAAATATGTCCAAATTATAGACTACACATGACTTGGGTTTTAAGAAATAGAAAGCACATAATTAACATAATTCGTTTAAAGCAAATCAAGTTGCTATGAGGGTAAATGAATAACCAGCTTCATGTACTCAAATTGAAGACCAAAGGTAATTATTCAACATGAAAAATTAACCTAATCATGTAGGACATCATGAAGAATAAGTGTCATCAACGAAAACAAAACACAATAATTAGAAACTCTAACATGCATTCACCTATTTTTTTATTCGATTATTTCCATGCAAACATTAAAGATTTATTCCAAGATATCTATACCACATTACCTATCTCTATACACATTCACTTCAGGTCATAACAATTCAAGCAATATTCCAATAAAGAAAATCAAGATTCAAATAATTATAGCAAGAATGATCAAGAATCTCAACCTAAGGCCGATGATGGGGTGTTTCCTCGTCTCAAATTTGAAGATAGGTTCTCCTCCAAGAGTTATTGATCTAAAACCTTGTTTTGATACCAAAATTGATATGGAAGAAAATAGATAATTATCCTTTCACAAATGTAGGATATTTTTTTCTTGAAGTTGAATCAATGCTCAAAGCTAATGTAACGCTTGATGATGGAGATAGTCTTCAAAAAATTTCCCCAGTTTTGTAATTATTCTACACCAAGATCAACTCAATCAATTCTAAAGAGAAATTGCAAAGTTTTCTCTAGAGAAAAATACCTAAACTCTCAAGGTAAACTTACTTTAAGAGGAAGAAAGAATTTCAAAAATTATTGAATTTTATTTCATTTGATTCCTTAATGATGTACAAGTCAGCATTATATATATATAGACACACACACACGCAAGGCCTTAGTTCCTCTTTATTAACCAAGCCCAACCCAACCGATATAGCTAGTTAAAATAACAAGCTAAAATAATGCACTACACACCTATATTATACATATGATGATCTAAAATTACAAATTACAAGATGTTACAAAGTTTACATAAAATATCAAATCTAAACAAAACCCTAATCAGGCAATACATGCAATAATCATATAATTAAGCTTTATGTCTTGTAATTTTATCTTATATGAAACTTTGTAACTTGTGTTGTTATTGTCTTGTACACTAGATATATTTGGTAAATTCTTTTTCTTACAAATATATATAATACCTGCAAGAATCACTTTTAAAATTTTTTTAACATCGTTAGATTATCATGAAGAATTTTAAGAACAATTTGTGCCATCCCTCAGTATGCTAACCCTTGACCTCCAAAGGCAAAATAATGAAATGAAAATGCTCCTACATTAGTAACACCCCAAAATTTACTACAAAAAAAATTATTGTCAGTGAAAGCATAATATCAAAATAGCTAGGTGTTACCCTAGTACTCTACATAACTTACCATACAATCTATAAATCGAATAAAGAAAAAAATTAACATTTAAAGCATGAAATATAAAGAATAAGATAAATTCTATAAATCTTAGATAAGAGTTTGGAGATTAACTCCAAGTAAAATATAAAAATTGCTTTAAAAGGATATATTAGGAACTAAGATTTCCAAAAGGTATTCAGACCAAAAATGACAATCATGTAACTTGACTCTACGCCCAACCCTGATACATGAAAATCATTTCTCCACAAATAAAATTATCCAAAGGGTCATCATTAACCTACACAAAAACAACTAAGCTATTTGGCTGTGGGAATGAGTAGCACCCATAAGAGGGACGATCAATATACTACGTACTGAGAAAGCTAAAAATACAGTAGAAATAAGGTTACATAAAAGAATAAACATACATGTTTGTTAGCATAAATATATGCAAGGTAAAACCCAGCTCCGAAACCCATTATTAGATGCAAAAAGATCCATACTTTTATTTACGTTGAGTTTAGGGACTCCACTATTCTTAATATGATGGAATGAACTAAAGCACCTCTCTAGGTATCATACACTTGAGCCACTATTATCATCTGATAAATGTACCAAACATATACTAAGGTAACACATTCCATATCTTTTTCTTTAGATAGGTGGATAGTTTGAAGATCCTCTCATGGAACAATCACCTGAGAGGCGTTTCAGTTTGTTTAACAGATTAAAAATAGTGGGGTCCTAAGCTCAACAAAAATAAGAAATGGAATATGGATATAATAATAATGGAATTATAATTTAATTCGTGTTCTAAATTTGTGTCATGTTTATTCATTATACATGTTCATTATGTACTCTGTATAACCCTACTATAACTATATTGTCATATTACTTAATACAGTGTATATTGATCACCCTTTTCATCAGTGCACTTCATTCCCATGAGTAGCTAAAACCTTTTATTTTTTAGGTTATTTTTTATTAATAATTTTAATTTTTTATCCTTCGGTGAGCACTAAAGCAAACTGATATAGGGTATGATTATCCGAATATCTCTATCTCTCTATAGACTCTTAGTTCTCTATTTTTATTATTCTTATTCCTTCTCTCTATTTTATATCTTGTATCATAGTGGAATCAAGTGCTTCCCATACTTGATACCTAGGTACATGGTTAATTTTACCTTGCACCCAATATAGATTAGGAATACGAACTACCTTTTCTATGTTGTATGCAGCGTAACACCCCTGTATTTTGTGTTGGATTCCATAATCAACTCTCTAAAATGAATTTTTTAGCTCTAAAATATTAGGTTGTTAAAATGGTTCCCACTATTATTATTTCAATGGAATGAACTGGAGTAACTCTCAAGGTAAAATGCATCTGAACCACTATTATCGTTCAGTATAACTAACACATAATACATCATCCCGACTCGCATGATCTTTCGCTTTAAGTAATTTTTATCTTATTCATTAATTGTTTATATCAACATTATCATGAAGGAATCATGTAGATATGCTACACAAAATTGAATCATGTAAAACACAACAATATGGTTATCAAGGCATTCCTCAAGGAAAATATCCATAATTTCCACAAAGAAATCCTAATTTTACAAGATGATCATAACTTCTCCCATAGAGCTCATCCCATCACCAAATTTATTACACTAACCTATAATAATATAATTAATATCATATCCAAAAATCAAGCCCTAAATCCAACATCTTACATAAGTGATAACGAGCCTACCTCTATAGTTTTTATTTATGATTCAAGTCATCTTCCCGTTTTATTATACTTATGCTACTCATTATTATCCTAAATATTCCAAGTATCATAATTAGAATATTTAAAGTATATTCCCTTTTTATAATCACAAAATTTTTATATTAAACCTATATTTATCAAAATGTCTTTATCTTACTGAAAGCCTTCAAATATCATATTAGATAACTTATATCTTATTCAAGCATTATTTGATCACATTACTTATGAAATAATTTATAAAACCCTCAAAAATTATTATGCCATGATTATTTTCCATATTATCATCAAATGACCATAATGCCCTTATAATAGCAAAACTACTCATATTTTCACAAAGATCTTACAAGTCCCAATATTAGTAAATTTTAATATGCAATATGTGTGTGTGTGTGTGTGTGTCTATATATATGTGTGTATGCATGTATATATCATCATGAAATACATAACCACAATTACATATATATACCACATATCTAGATTCATGTCAACCAACAATATGCATAAATGAATACTTCCACAAATTTTCTCACTTTTTCATCATACGTCACAAGATATCATAAAATGACATTATGGTGATGACAATGTTATCCATATAACATTACTAAATTGGATATCGCATACAAATACACTTTGCACATACAAGCTGTAACTATGACATGTATCCTTACCAAAAAGGGAAAATACATAAGCCAAACCTATCTCCTCTAATATCACTAGAAAACCACCTATGAAATAAGAGTAAAACACAATTAGAACTTAAGAATAAAAATGAGGAAAAATTAAGGTAAAAAAAGGTGAAAATGGGGATGACCAACATAAATGTAGGGCTTAGCTGCAAGGGAGTATGGTGGAATGTATGATGGGTATAAGGTGGTGCTAGAGTGGTGATAAACTAGAGCATAGGGAGTGCTAGAGTGGAGGTCATGGTTTTTACAAAGGAAATTTCAAAGGGGAATGGGAAAGCATGCAACACATACATGAGTTGAGAGTGTAAGATGCTTACGGGCAAGGGGAGAAGGATGTGCATGGAGTATACAAGAAGTCATGTGTGCATTGCACGAGAGATACATGGCTGAGGCGTGAAAGGGATGCATGGTTGTGTGCCACAATGAAACTAAAATTGAGCACGATAGGGAGAGAAAAAAAAAAGAAGTATCTTGGGGTGGTAATATTTAGGCAACTATGAGGGGGAATGATTGGGAGTTATTAGTCATTAGTTTTTTGAGGAAATGGTGGTGCTTGGTAGTTGGTGGTGACAAGTGGTGTGTGGGTGATGAATAACGACAACACATGGGATAAGAAAGAAGGAGAAGAAGTTAACATTCGGGGTTATGATGCTTGACAAAAATGGAGGTATGGAATTAGTTAGTTGAGAATTAAATGACCCATTGTGTTGGAATGTATGATGGGTATAAGGTGGTGCTAGAGTAATGGCAGCACATTGAAGTCACATAACATCATGGTGATATCATATTGATACAACTCAACAGTTAGTCTCAAGTAGTAGTACAAAATACATGCTTGCATGGAAATCATGGATGTATAAAATTATGGAAAATACATCCTAATCCATATAATATAAACTATATTAGAATTTATCCTTCAATAACCACATACTTTTCGATTAACAAGAGCGTTTTTTCAGTTGTACCTAGTTCTCCACTATGAACAAAAGTTATGGTAGCATAAATAATCACAATGGTATACCACATCCACCATATATGGTTGAAGTACACCAAGGGAGCTTGTACTATGATATCTCACCCACCACACCTTGAATGTCTCCACCACAAAGGTTAAAAGGTTGGAATATTACACCCACCTAAGCAATGGACAGTACAAAGTGCTAGGGGCTTGTACTGGGATACCTCACCCACCTGAACTTGACACCGATCAAATGTCGACCTACCATAGTATAATCCTATACCTCAAAGATATGCACATGCATCTACCAATCACAACCCAGTAGAGAAGGAAATATGTATTAAGTGAAAAGTATAACCATAGGACAACCCACTCACTAACTCCTAACAGCTACCCCGAGAGTAGGAGAAAAAGATTCAAAAAAAATCTTATACCATTAATATGTATTGTCAAATAATATCACAAATTATAATAAAATCCACACACAACCAAATGGGTGTTTCCAAGTGATAACACCAAACATAATTAAATTCCATTATTAACTAAATTGGGTATTTCTAAGTGATAACACCAGATACATCACAAGGCACACCATGTGGGTGTTTAGAGATGACACCAACCTTAATTAAATTCAAGTCCTAGATACCATCATGATTATTCTTTTTAAATTAGAGTAATCATGGTTGAAATGATAATTTAAATGTTGTAAATATATAGAGATATCAACATAAAAGGCCCAAGATAAACACAACAATTTATAACCAAACCAGGTGGCATTCAGTTGGACCAATCAATTGCTCCCTGGGACTAGTTGACTGGTCTAATCATACCAAACTTGATCTAAAACAACAGTACAGAACCAATTAACTGGTTGGCCTCACCGATCAGATGTTCATGGGAACCAGTCAACTAGTTTGGTCCAACTGGTTAATGGGTCTAAGAAGAGACCAACCCATTTTAGCCTATAGAGAAACCAGTCGATGGGTTCGACCAACAACCTAACTAGTTATAGAAACCAATCAACTAGTTTAGTCCAATCGGTCAATGGGTCTAAGTAAAAACCAAACCATTTTAATCTATAAGGACACCAATCGATGTGTTTGACCAACTGATCGATTGTTCATCCAAACCAGTCAAATGGTTATCAAACCAATTTCCTGATCCTGTGACCAACTGATCTAAAACTCTAAACCATATGACTTCTCACACAACAAATTGATGGGTTCGAGGAATTGATCAATTGGTCTGGGTAAAACATTGCCCAGACTTGCAATACATACACCAAAATTTACCACACTTTACTATATTAATCCTATCATGCCTCTATGTCATCACATACATACAAATATATGATGCACACATAGAATAACATGGACATATAGTAATGTACATACTCGAACGAATCATGCTCAAATGGCCAACTTATGCTTAAAATTAGAGAAATCCAGAAATGCTAACTTAGGAATAATTATACCACATGCTTAGATTATAGAATACATATTATATCATAATCACACATACACTAAACACGTGGAACCCCCAATAAACCATAGAACCCCAATGATGTTAAATATAAGAATGTCTTAACTTGAAGCAATTCTTCTAGTACAAAAGCTCCTACTTGATGGTTATCTAGCAGAACCTTGATTCTTTAGAGAATCAAAGTTAAAACCATTAAAATTCATCTTTCAAAACTTTACTAAAATCAAGGAAAAATTAGAAGAAAAAGAAGAAGAACACAAAATGCCACCTTTTCCCTCAAAATTTAGGTGTTAAAGGAAGAGCTAAAATCTTCAACCTTTCTCAACCTTAATTCTTCCTTGCCTAAGGAAAGAAAAAGAGAACTAAAACCAAGCTTTTAAGAAGAAAAAAGAATACAATGCTCGCACAAAGAGGGAAGAAAATTAGAGCAAGTCTTTATTTTTCTTAGCAAAAAGGAGAAGAGGGAATGATGAAGGGATGCTCAACACTTGAAAAATTTGTCACTGAGAAAGGGATAAGAGAGCAAGAACAATAAGTGAAAAATGAAAATAGATCAAAAATGAAAGGTATAGAGGCAAGGCTGGGTCAAAAATCACTAGAGAAAGAGAGATGAGACTATAAAGGTTGAGTGTGGGCAACCAAGAAGTGATGGCTGACTTGATGGGGTGATGGGGGTTGAGTGCAGTCAGAAATGAGCATGGTAGTGGATTGGTGAGTCAATAGATGTTGCACAAAGTCAACCTAGTGCCCCAGTTGCCAAAATAGAGAAGCATAGGTGAGGCAGAATACAAAAGGTGATGCTTGCCTCAAAAGTGTTTTTTTAGGAAAATTTTGGCAAATTAAAATTATGTAATGATCTAAATAATGTGAAATTAATTCTAAAGCACTAAAACATGCTTATTAGCATAGTTGACTTTAATAAGAAGTTTTTATAAACATTAGAGAGAATTTTGAATTAAAATTAAAAATGGATCTGAAGTTGCAGGATGACCAGTCAATGGGTTTGGACAAACCATTTGACTGATTTGTTGAGAACAAAAATGTCAATCACTAAATGCACCTGTTGATTGGCTAGGAAAATGAGTTAATCAATATGCTTGAAATTCACATTTTTATTAGAATTCCAAGCCCATTCTAAAATCAAAACTAATTTATTTTATACCAACATTATTTTAAACACATTTTTAAAAAATTTGGGATGGGGTTTTATAGTGATGGTAGAGTTAATATTTGGTGAGTTGCAGGGGCAAAGAAGAAGAAACATATGAGGCATAAGAAGAAGGAAAAATTATGCAGGAGAAATAAAAAAAAGGAAAGGAAAGATAGGTGTGGGGTTATGATTAGCATTAGGTTTAAAATTATGATTAAAGAGAGTTAAAGTAATATTAAAATATTAATTATCTAAGATTAGGTTTTGGTTAAAATATAAATTAACCAAAAAAAGATTAGGATTTGGCTAAGCTATTAATTTATTGGGATTAAAATTAGATAAAATTTGAATTATTATAATTACACCTTGGATGAACTCTTCCATTTGGCTATTAAAGCAAAAAAAAAAAAACACAAGCGGGATAAATGGACCGGTTAGTTTAGCCTCAACAAACCAAGTGCAATCCTATCCAAAAATAAAGTCGCACCATACAAAACACCCTTAACTCTCCTCAATTTCAATGTAAAGGGAAAAGATAAAGAAGGACTTAGCTAGTCTAGTAAGTCTAGAAATGTTTAATGAGGCTATTTTTGAGGAGGAAGTTAGAGAAGAAGATAAAACCTAAAGAGAGTTGGAGAAGGCATGGTTGATCATCATTTATAGAGGGAGTTGTGTCAATGTTGCATCTTGCACTTTAGTGGACAAGCTTGGTTTGCCTAATGGTCCTTGTGCCAAGCCATATAAAATCCAATGGTTGAATAATGGTAGTGTGGTAGAGGTCACCAAGCAAGTTCTTGTGCCTTTTTTATTGGGAAAAATAACCAAGATTAAGCATCGAGTGATGTGGTCCTAATGGATGCATGACTCTTGTTTTTGGGACATCCTTGGAAGTATGATAGACACATGACACATGATGAGAGATAGAATAGCTACAATTTGAAGTATGCTAAGAAAAACATTAATCTAACACCATTAAAGACCCATCCATCCATAGAAGGAGTTGAAACCAATTTTCAAAAGTCCTTGTTTGTAGATGAAGAACATATATCTTGGGTTAGTTTAAAGGGAAAGATGATGTATATGTTATTTTTAGTAGAAGAGAATATATGGGACCAACCACTAGACCCTTGGGATAGGGTTTTGTTTGAAGGGCTTGATAATGTTTTTCCTAAAGATCAACTCCATGTATTACTCCCATATGAGGTATAAAGCACCAAATAGATCTTAAACTTAGTGTTACCCTCCCTAATAAGGTTGCATATCATTTTAATCCCAAATAATCCATGGAACTTCAAAAATAATTGGAATAACTACTATATAAAGGAATTATTTGAGATTCCCTTAGCTTTTGTGTAGTGTCAACTTTGCTAGAACTAAAGAAGGATGGAACCGTGATGATGTGTGTTGATAGTATAACTATCAACAACATCACCATCAATTATAGGTATCCTATACCTAAGATTAATGACTTTATCAATTGTTTTAATGGAGCATCTCTATTTTATAAAAATGATCTTAGGAGTGGCTACTATCATATACTAATAAAAGAAGGTGATGAGTGGAAAATTGCATTTAAAACAAAAATGGATTGTATGAATGGATAGGTATGCCTTTTGGTTTGTTAAATGTTCCTAGTACCTTCATGAGACCTATAAATGAGGTACTTAAACCTTTTCATTAGCAAATCTTTTGTAGTGTATTTTGATGATATAATCGTGTATAATCTAAAAAAAGAGTAAGTAGAAAATCTTGAACTTGTATTTCTAGCCTTTAGGGGAAAAAAATAGGTTGTATGCTGAGCTAGAGAAGTGTGAGTCTTTTTTGTAACTAGAGTAAATTTCTAGGCTTTGTTGTATTCAAAGATGTTATAGCCATGGAAAAAACCAAGATTGAAGCAATCAAGACATTGACCTCTCCAAATAGCCTAACATAAGTGAGATCATTTCATGAACTTGCTTCTTTCTAATGATAATTCATCAAGGGATTTAGTATTCTCCTAGATCCTATCACTAAGTGTATGAAGAAGGAAGAGTTCAAGTGGACAAGGATTGCTCAAGAAGCCTTCAAAGTGATTAAGACCAAGCTTAGTGAGGCACCCATCTTATCTCTATCTCATTTTTACAAATTTTTCAAAGTAGAATGTAATGCTAGTGGAGTGGGCATAGGAGTTATTCTTCTCCATGGATGAAAGCATGTTTCCTATTTTAGTGAAAAACACAAAGAATCTTGCATGCATTATAACATATATGATAAATAATTCATGCACTGGTAAAGGCCTTAGATCATTGGCCACACTACTTAATCCCCCAACAATTTGTATTGCACACCGACCATGAATCTCTCAAGTACATTAATGGCCAGCACAAACTAAACCCTAGGCATGCTCAATAGGTAGAGTTTCTGTAATCCTTTTAATTTGTAGCTAAACATAAGAGTGCAAAGACCAATATTGTAGTTGATTTCCTCTCTAGAAGATATTGTATGACTTTCTTGATAGAAATAAGAGTCCTATGATCTAGCTGCATCAAAGAACTCTTTCAAGAAGATGAAGACTTTGGGAACTAATTCAAAAACCATGATAAGATTAAATTCTCCTTCTATTTTAAGATGGGTTCCTTTCTAAGAACAATAATCTTTGTGTGCCCAAGAGCCCTGATCGAGAGTTAATCATACAAGAGGTTCACAGTGGAGGGATTGTTGGTCATTTTGATATCAACAAGACAATGGAAGCACTCTAAGAATACTTTTTTAGCTTAGAATGGTAGGAGATATACAACGTATAGTGGCAAGATGTCACACTGGACAAAATTCTAAGAGTTATTTCCATCAAAGATTTGATACTCCCTTACCTATACCCCACCAACCATGGGATCATGTTGTTATGGATTTTTTTTATAGTATTACTTAAATCACAGAGGTAGCAAGATGCTATAATGGTGGTTATAGATTGATTTTATAAGATAGTTCTTTTTTTGCTTGTCACAAAATGGATGATGCCACTTATGTAGTTGGTATCTTCTTCAAAGAAATAGTTAGGCTATATAGTATTCCTATATCCATTGTTTTGGATAGGGATACCAAGTTCCTTAGCTATTTTTGGGAGAATTTATGAAGATTTATAAAACTTCTCTTCAGTACTTCCTATTACCCATAAAATGATGGGCAAATTAAGGTAATAAATAGAACCCTCACCATGATACTCTAAAGTTTGGTCCATAAAAATTTAAGGGATTGGGATACCAAAGTAATTTTTGATAAGTTTACATACAACTAACCCTGGTATATGTTGCAAGTCGCTCACCTTTAAATATTGTGTATAGGTTGAATCTCACTTCTCCCCTAGACCTCTTACCTCTCCCCCCATAGGAAAAATTACAAGTTTTAAATCCAAAGACCAAGCCAGGGCTATAAAGAAACTTAATGAACAATTAAGGAAAAAGATTGAACTTGGAAAGTTGAACTAAGTCGTGGAAAGTTATAGCTTCCACTTTTTATGCTAATCCTTTACTTTGTTGTACTTATATCAACCCCTGGTACAGGTTATGTTTAGTATCTTCTCTTTTGTGTCCTTAAACAATGATTAACTAGTCTAAGTAGTTAATTGCTTGTAAATCCAATCACGATATGATCCAAGGGGAATAGGGGAGTATAAGAGCACATTTGGAACATTGATGGGACCCCAAAGGTTTACTTTTTTTAGTTGGAATTAAACTAGTTTCATTAGCATTATTAGATAACTAGGTAGTTTAAGGTCTAATCATCTTCTACCTTTTTAGTTTGATTCTAGTTAAGTTGTAACTAAATACTCTCACACCTCTCTAAGTGTGAGAAGGTGCTGAAAGAGACACAACTTTGGCTAGCATTAACCTTCTCATCTTTAAATGATGTTACCTCCGAGCTAATGCATGCTTGTGTTGAATATTGTTCAAAAATATTTTCTCTTTTATCTTAAATTTTATATTTTAGTGGTAGATTCAAATATGTGAATTAAGGATCATGTAATCCATATTTCAACTTCTCATCCCTCCCCTTATCTCCTTCTTATTTTTGGTGGATTCTACCCATTCTAAGATTAATTTCCTAGCATAACCCAATTTATATCCACCATGCCTCACAACCTATAACCACAAAAGTAGAGACGCTATGTAACACCCCTAATTTTTAGATAAAAAAAAATTTGTTTTGAAGACAATATGGAAGTGTTATAAAAGCAAAAACTAAGGTACGTTAATACCACATCAACTATGAAAAAGGTGTGATCATTACCTAACGCATACCTGATGCATGGTAAAACAAAATAAAGAACAAATAATGCATGTTCTACTATTAATACAATAATACTTATAATAGCAATGAGAATAACAATATAGAGAGTAGAGAGTATACAAGAATCAAATACAGGAACCAAATCTAAGAGTTTAAATAACTAGGAAGAACTCACAGTGGGTAAATAATATAAATGGTTAGCCTAACTCTTAACTAAATAGGAAGGTAACTCTCGAACCCCAAGCAATGGCCAACTATTGGCCCATGACATCACCCTAAACATACTCTAGCTAAGAATCATATCCTTACAAATTTTTCTGTACTCACAAGACCATAACTTGGATTATCACAATGACCACACAAATGTATTATTAGTACAATGAAGTACTGGTAAAACAAACTACTTAAAATATGGTAAGGGATCATGCTACACATTGAGATCATATGATAATATGGTATGCAACATACTTAGAAAGATAGTAAATAATATCATGGATAACATACATATATCATGGAAAGGCCTTAGGATACATATTTCATACATGCATGAGTCTCCATAAGAAGTCATATAAAAGTAGAACACATAATGTCAATATTCCATAATGGGACTAGCATAGGACTACTTCACCCACCACCACATCGCACTAGTGCCAAGGGGATTTTTCTCAGGGATATTCCTCATCCACCACACTTGGTCTCCTAGTTGAGGATTCGTACATTCAATTTTGGGTCTTCCTCACCCATCATACTACTGCTAGTGCTAAGGGGATTTTCTCGTGGGTTTTCAACATCTGCCACACTTGGTCACCTAGACTAGGGGCACAAAAGATAAGAAAACCCTATGTATACATACAAGGAAGGCCTCTAAGATTCCATTATCAAATTCCAAATGTCAAACCAACTGGATGTTTTGAATGTTGACACCATATACTAACCAAGGCATACAAGCTACCAAATTGGGTGTTTTAAAGGAACGTCAAACTCAACCAAAAAAGACACCACAATATTATCATTTTCATCCATATTAAATTTAGGTTAAACATGGTTGAAATCATGATCAAAATGTTTTAATTATATAGAACCATTAATGTAGAAGGCATAAAGGAAGCACATTAAATAACAAGCAAACATGGAGAAAATCAAGCAAACCAGTCAATTGATCCCTGTAACCAGTCGACTAGTATGGTCGTACCAAACCTAAATAGAAAATAAAACCAATGGACCAATTGACTTGTTGGTTCTACCAATTAACTATTTATGGGAGACTAGTCGATTGTTTTAACCAAACCGTTTGATGGGTCTAAGTAGAGACTAGGTCACTCTAGTTACAAGAAAACTAATTGATGGATTTGAAAAACCAATTGAATGCTCATAGGAACCAGTCAATTGGTTCATCAAACCAATCGAATGTTCCCACAACTAGCCAATCAAAATTTCCAAACTGAGGGATTGGTCTAGGTAAAACAACACCCAAACTTGCAATCCACTCAGAAAATTTTCGCCAAACTTTACCACATTAATCCTACCATACTTCTATGCTATAAAATACACAAAATACATGCTCATCAAATGAATTCACATAAATCATTGAAGGGATCAATACTCAACAAGATCATGCTTGAAGTTCACTAACTCATGAATAATATTAAAAATATTCAAACATACTCCAAAACTTCATAAATCAAAATATGGCAACATGCTAAAAGGTAAGAACTCAACATATTACATAAACATCATAGAGTATACCAAGAACCCAAAACCTAAATAGACAAAACAAGATCTTATTCATATTAAAGATAAGAATACCTTAACTTAAAGAAAATCTTCTAGCACAAAACTTATACTTGATGGCTATCTATCATGACCTTAATTCCTAATAGAATTAAAAGCCATAACCATTAAAAATCCTTGTTAAAACTCCATTTAAATCAAAGAAAATAAGAAGAAGAAGGAGAATAATAAAAACACAACTCAACCATTTCTCAGAAATAGAATTTTAAGGAAAATGAAGCTAGAATCTTCAACCTTTCTCAACCATAATCCTTCAATGCTTAAGAGAACAAGGAAGAACTAAAGCTAAGATCATAAGAAGAAAAGAGAGGTAATACTCTACCAAGAAAGAAAATGAGAGCAAGCCTTTTTTTTCTCAATAGAGAGGAAAAAGAAAGAAAAATGGAGAATACTCAACACTTGGAAAATTTCACCAAGGGAGAGCAAGAAGAGAGCAAGAATGACAGGTAAGGAATTAAAATGAATTACGATTAGAGTGTATAAGAGATAGAGCTTATTGAAATCTACAAGAGAGAGAGAGAGAGAGCTGGTATGGTTAAGTATGGGCAACCAAGGTGTAAGAGAAGACATAATGGAGTGAGGGAGGTTGAGTGTAACCAAAGAGAAAACAATCGTATAAGGTTGGCAAGTTAAGAAGGATGGGAAAGAAGTTAAACACGTAGCTCAACAGCTAGAAGAGAGATAGAGGAAGGCGAGGGAGAAGAGAGAATGTGAGATATGCCTCAAAAGTACTTTTTAGGAAAATTTAAATAAATAAAATCATAAAATGATCCAAATAATGTAAAAATAATCCCAAAACACCAACCATATGCTCATTAACAGAAATATATTCTAATTAGAAGTTTTTATAAACATAAGAGAGATTCTAAATCAAAATCAAAAAAGGAAATGAAATTGTAAGATACCCAATCGATTAGTTGCAAACCAGTCTACTGGCTCATTAAGAATAAAAATTCTTATCTTTGAATGTATCAGCCGATCATTTAGGCAAACAAATCAATCGATACACCTAAAATATATAATTTTTATAAGAATTTCAAGCCATTTTCATCAACATAATTTTAAACATAGTTTGAAGGATTTTAGAATGGGGTATTACAACCTAACTCTCGTAATCTCCTTGACCCTCAAGATGGCACTCCTTAAAATCATTTGACCACTGCATATAGCATAAGTGTTTATTAAAATTAATACCCTAAATTTTTATCTAACCCTAATCCCTAGTAACTGATATTTTTATCATACACAAATTCTTTAATCTTAAATCTAAACCTAATCATAATCTTAGTTCTAGATAGTGAATATTTTATTATAAGCCTAAACTTAGATTATTGATAAATTAACTTTACCCTAATTACCTAATATTAAACTTAAATCTAATCGTAATCCTAACCTAAAGTTCCTTTTCTTTTCCCTTTTTCCCTTTTTTTTTCCTTTTTTTCCTTTTTTTCCTTTTTTTCCTTTTTCCTTCTCCACTATCCCGATCGGCCTACTTCTCCCATGTAATCCCCTCTTGCATGGCTTTCTCTTGTTTCCTTCCCAGCCACTACATCAACTTCCCTACACCTACCTCGCCTACCCTACAATCACAAAAGGCATGCCTGGTCGCCATCCTTACCCAATTTTATATCAAGATAAATCCACACCAAACTAAAATATGACTTTGACCTTTGGCCTTCCTCATTTCCACCCTTACCTCATCTTCTATAAATACCCCTCATATACCTTCCTACTTTATTTTTACAACCCACAAAACTCCCCCCCCCCAAAAAAACTTATTCTTCCTTCCCTCTATGCCTCTATCCTTTGTTGTTGTTCCACCCTTTTTATTTTAGCAAAGATTGCATAGTTTATACAAATTCACGCACTTTAGCCTTGGCTGCATCAAACTCTCACATTCAATATCCCTAGTTGTGTGAACTACTCATGCAAACCCACCCCCATCCGCATCATCAATTATCACCTCACCAAACCTACCTTAGTTATATTTGGTGTGACCGTAGCTAGCATGCAATTTAAACCCTCTTATTGATAGTTATAGTATTGGTAAATATGGGTATCGTTCTATACCAGGATTGAGATGGCTCACCTCTATTTAAATAGCTTAAAAATAAAAATAAAAACCCTAAATCACACAAAATAAATAAATATAAAAAATACTAATTGAGGATATAAATAGAAAATAGTAAAATAGAATAATAACAAAAATAATGGATAATCAGAAATATGATAAATATGTTAAGGAAATTGAAATCCACCACTAGATTATGTCAAAATATAATATTAATTTCTAAGTCATATTTTAATCATGAGAAAGATATTAACCAAATTATACACAAAAGCAAGTCTATACAACTTATATTACTCCCCTTAATTAATTAATATGACACAGCACCAATATTAACCCTATTAAATACTAGTAGTTAGTAGCAACAAGCGGCTCATATATGCAACTAGATTTAATGCATTAAGTATAATTGGATGGATATCAATCTAAGTACCCAAACTAGTATACTAAGCATGTCTAGCGGTATTTTCCTTCTTTGACCCGCACATATCCAAATATTTTACTACTTCGGTTAGAATCACAAAACTATTAAGTGAATTATTATCTAACCTAGCTACAATCTATACATATAAATTCTAGGATATTTATATAGCAACCTAGCAAGTAAATAATCCTACATATTGTCACTATAAGGAAACCAGAATAAGGCATGTACTATATAAATTATATTTGACATAATTATATATATAAACAATAGCTATTAAAATAGATTCAAAGAATAATCTCACAAAATAAAGAAAAAAAGATCATATTTTAAACCCTAATCTAGGATTTCAATCTATTCCCTAACAATAAATAATCAGCCAGTCATAATTATTAAATTAATTACACAGAAATATATATCCAAAAATATAAATTAAAAATAGAGAAAGAAATAATCGGAATTAATTATGAATGAAAGGTCAAGAATTTATTTTGATAAAAAATTAAATTTATCTGAAATAAATTCTACTTGTATAATTTTTCTCTCATTTCTTCTCTCAGGTCGCCTTTATTTCTATGTAAATCAGTTTATTTTTATTTTTCTTCTTTTTTTTTACGCTGATGTGGGCACCGGTTAGTGACTTAGCGGTCACTGCTGTCTCCCTTCTCTCTCTTCTGGTCGTCCTGTAGCGCTATTTCCCTTTCTGTGGCTTCTTCTTCTTCTTCTTTTTCGTGCCGCCAGACTTGCTATCTCTCTTATTTTGTGTAGTACCTGACGGCTGCATTTTGTGTCGTCCACTCGTCTGCACCGCTGAACTGTTGGCGTGCAGCTCCTTTTTTTCTCTGAATTCGTTCGGCTCCTGACTTTTTCTTTCTTTCATCCCTATTACTTCATGCCTGACCTCCAGGTTAGCCCTATTATATTTGCTCGGCCGACTTTCTTTTTCTCAGCCCTTACTAGCTTTCTTTTTTCTTTTCTTATTGTTTGGCCTCTGGGTGTTCGGCCTTTGGGTTGTTAGTCCAAAGGTCCGACTTTTTTTATCTTTTCTTTTATTTAAAAAATACTTACAAAATTAAAATTAATAAAAATAAAAATTATTATTATACTCTAGATTTATTTAATTTATATCATTTTAGCTTAAATAATAAAATTTATATAATTATTATCACTTAAGTATAAAATTATAATTATTCACTTATATTACTTAATACTATGATAATTTTAAAAAAAAAAAAGACAACGGTTCCAAATCATCATCCACAATGATATCCAGACGATGTGGATAAGCTTGTTGTCTTTGTGATATATTATGTACAACGGTTATCAAAACCCGTTGTAAAATTCATAATGGTTATAAAACCCGTTGTTAAATAAAATAAAAGTCATTGTGAAAGTGTATGAAACAACGATTTTATAACCGTTTTTAAGTTTACAACGGTTGTTAAACCATTGTATTCAGAACTTGTTACCGATTTACTCCACCTCCACTTTTCACAACAATTGTCTTTAACCATTGTCTTTATTAAATCATTTCTTCATCACTTCTTGCTCCAATTCTATAACCGGCTATTCCATATTTTCATAACCTATTATTCAGTCTATATATTCAGAACCTGCATATATTCAGTCATATCCTTCCATTCAAAAACTATTGTATATATACAAATCCAAAAGGGGCAAACAAAATTGCCATATCTATATATTGTTCATGGCCAACTATATGATTTCAATATACCAGAAACTAATTACATTCATAGCTAACAAAAATTACCAAAATCAAAGTACCCATCATCAATCATGGCTAGAACAATAAGTTTGGATAATCAAAAATATGTCCACCAAAATGTATTCTTTAATTGATGTACTCGAGAACTTGATTTCCCACATGACTCTCACTTCTTCGATCTCAGCATGGCTATAATCTCATTTCCTATATGCTTCATAGTACTACAATATATGTATACATTGACATTATTCCATATATATTAAAAATAGCTATGCAACATATATTATATAATTTTTCAACTTACATCTTGAGGAATGTCTTTAGGAACATCTTGTGATGTGTTTTCCATAATTTCTTTCATGAATTTCATCACATAATATCTGCAATCAACATTGTTCTTTTGTCTAGGGCACAGCATAAAAAACGTTAAAACCAATAAAATAAATGACATTTGATGGATTTGTCTATGTGCTTAAAATATAAAGATCGCCATATAAAACCGAACTAGTACAACTAGGTTAGTGTTCATTTAGACATGAAAATTTTAAATAATTTAAGTCAAGGATATCCTAGACATGAAAATAAATGAATTTGTTCTTCTCTTATCTACGTATCATACTTGATTGCCCCTAGTTCCAATTTTTAACCTTTTAGCGGTAGTATTTTTATGGTTGAGAAAAAAATACATCTTATGGATGTATAAACAACCGTGTTCATAGCCTAAGGCACTATAGGATATTGCTAAGGAAATTTAAATTTGAAACAAAATGTGTAAGCAAATTGAGGGAAAGAAAAGACTTCAAACGATATGATCCTATCGTCTGAAGGATGATAGTATATGGGTCCAATTAGAAGTATAATTCTAGTTCCTGGTTGTTGTAGGTTCTAACTCTTGCACCCTTATAAAAGATTAGAAATTAGTTTTATAAACCGAGAGTCAATGAGAGATGATTGTATCTTACTTAACTTGCCCCTAGTATTCTACTTTTACATGTGAGTGGAAATATTCTATGCATTATTCTTAATTAATTAATACTGTGATATTTAAAGTAAACCCGCATTAGATTCATAGAACATAAATTGAGATATGACAATATCCATCCATAGCATGTGCCTGTTGGGTTGACCTTGCATTTCTAACCAGTGTAGACACTAAAATCACAATTTCTTCTTGATGGATGACACTAGCAACTCTATAGCATGCATTTCTTAGCATGAAGACAACTAATATAGAGAGAGTAGGGAGAAAGAGCAAGATAGTAGGATGATAGTGTTTGTTTAGATGATTATATGATGAAAACATCAACAACAATCATGAACAAAGTCATCAACAACAACAAACAAGAACATAGTTGAAAAAATTAAATAAAAATTTGATGAATACCTATTTAACTGCCACATAATGATTTCTCTCCTTATCATATTTCTTACTGGATCTTACATGATATAGTTCTATAAACCTAAACCAATACAAAATTTAAACATAAGAAATTGCTCGACTATATATATACAAGTTTTAATGTTAAGAACTTACATTTCAAAAAATTTGTCCACCATATGTGATATTTGTAACACCCCCAAATTTACTACTAAAAAATTTTGTTTAATTAAAAGGGTTTAACAGAAGTAAAATGATAAAACTATAACTCAAGGGCATTACCGCCATACTTAGTACCATACCGGTTCACTCCTACTACTCTAGTACTAAGTGCTCAGGCTAAAAAGAAGATTAACTTCAAACACAAATCGATAATTGAAACAAGCTTCATAAGGGAAATGATAGCGTTCACAATACTAAAATCATAGTTTAATTCAGAATTACAATCCAAAGGGTAAGTAGCTAGAGATTTTCAAAACATAAAATACCACACGACCTCACATAACTAGAATAAAACAAAACATGGTGAAATAAGAGGAAAAGATAGAGTCCGGATGAGTCGCTCTCGATTCCCAGATCAAGTCTAGGCTCAACGCTCGGCCCCACCCGATGCCTTGTAAGTGTCGTAGGCATCGAAGACATCGTCCCCTACCTACACAAACTCAGACAGGTCTTCTGCTCTTGGGAATGAGCAGCACCCATGAAACGAGTGATCAGTATGCTACGTACTAAGTAAGGTAATAGATGCGCTAAGACCAACATAAAAAACACACAACACAGTATACATAGCATAATCACATGAGAAGCATGTATTAAAACAGATGATAAAGGCCAGCTACGGTCTAGATAGACTTATTCTTTAGATCTCTGGTAAATATAGTCGATTCACATCGTAGTCTTTATCAATCCAGGTGAGTGTGGGAACCCCACTATTATAGCCGGTGGACCGGTCATGTAGGGCAAAATTCTTCTGGCCACTATTATTCGCCAGTGGACCGGTCTTGCAAGGAAAAATGCACCTGGCCTCTATTATTCGCCGGACCGGTCTGGCTCCAACTCACATGGTGTTTCACTATAATTACTTCGTATCTTTACAATATCTTATCACAATTATGTTTGGTTTGTTGAGCACAAAAACCCCCCACTATTATAGCCGGTGGATCGATCATGCAGGGAAAAATGCACCTGGTCACTATTATTCGCTAGTGGACCGGTCATGTAGGGTACCCCGGCTCCTAGCCACTATTATTTATCGGTGGACTGGTCTGGGCTCGGCTTAACAGTCTTTCTTTTTAAATGGTTAGTATCTTATTCATGTCTTATTCGATAAGTATTCCACCCTGGACATACATGCCTCCAACATTCTACCTCTATCCTCTCAAGGGGGCATGTCCCATATCTTGAGACTCCTACGCCCCTTATCACGCCCCTACATACATTCCCCATTACATTTACACACAATGAAAACCAACTCCTAAGGGTGTGGGTTAAGGTCGAACACCTCATGAAATCAAACTTCACGTACTATCACCCTCTAAGGTTTTCCTTTGAAAACCCTAATTGGACTTATGTGGCCTAAATTTCTCTCACTTACACTACCATTATTTCATTTATCGTCCTACACCTTATCTCATTTAAATCCAATCCCCAAATCATATCGCTTTACCCCTCGATTCTACATGTGACCGAAAAACCCTAGTTGGCCACTTCAACCCTAGTAACTTTCTTCTCCCACAAGTAACCTATCTCTTTTTCACCCAATATTTCTTCTCACCCATGGCACCCATAATCACTCCTGATATAATAAATTCCCACTCTTAACCTGTACTCCACTCTCCCTTAATCATTTTTACTTCCACATTTTTCCAATTGCTGCTTCCTCCCAAAACCCTAATCGGGTCCCGTATAAACCCTTACACCAACATACGTACTATTTTTCATCCCAAGTCTCCAATCACTTCACAACTCTCCCTTTAGCTTATTTACACCTTAAAACAACTTTTCTCACGTAAGGATCATCCCCATGCAAGTTTTATCCATCCCATGCAAACACCCAAAGTCCCCATGCAAATTTTAGGATTCCCATGTATGGTTCCCATCTCTCATTCATTTTGGCCATTTCTTCCTCTTTAACTTCCTCTCATGGATCATAAGATATTTTAGTCAACCTCATATCCCCCTTAATGAACTCACTTCCCATTTCTTTCTTTTTGTCCTTTCATTCCCATATCATATTATCAATTGTCCTAGCATGCATGTCCTAGAGGGACATAACATATCACATCATAATTACCATATGTACATATCATACACATGTCATAAGAAACACATACAAACATACCTCAACTCCAAGCTGCGCTTCACATAAGACAAGTTAATGACAATCATATGATACATGACATAGCATGATATATAGCATCCAAGGCATACAAGTCACACAACACACATGGGCCTTAGCTACATCCTTACCTAAAACGACGTCGGGCTTGGAGCACGATTCTACGACTCCTTAGGGTTTTGACTCGATTCACCTATAAGAGGGAAAATACTAAGGATTAGTTTTCCTCCTACCAAAGTACCATTACTCCTTAATTTAGTCTAAGATTAGGGTTATTATTATTAAAGGGAGCATTACATGTGAAAACTAGGGTTTTTATCTTCAAGTTAGCCTATTAGATATTACTAGTAAAAATATGTTTATGTTAATAGTTATTGCTATATTTATATTATTAAACCTAATAGCTTTATTCTTCTAATAATAGTACTAATACTAATTATAGCAAAATAGTGATAATAATAATAATAATAATAATAATAATAATAATGCTAATGCTTATAGTGATAGAAACCCTAGCATTTTTAAGGCTAAGGCTAAATATAGTGTTAGGGTTAAAATAATAATACAATAATTGCAATACCAACAAAGTACTAATATTCCTATAAATAATAATGATAACAATTATATTTTGAATAATAATAATATAAGGGATCAAATGTTTTTGTCACAATAATAGTAACAAAATAATAACAATAATAATAGTAATAACTAATAATGATACCATAGTAATAATGTTAGTGATAAAGGCATTAGGAATAATATTAGCGATATTCTAATATTAAATAGTAAAATACTAAGGCTTAAGTATTCTTCTTCTTTAACGACAAAATGATAATACGCCAACTTCAGTTTAAATAACATTAATAATAATAAAAGTAGTAGTAGCAGTAGTAGTAGTAGTAGTAGTAGTAGTAGTAGTAGTAATAATAATAATAATAATAATAATAATAATAATAATAATAATAATGTTAAGTATAATAATAATAATAATAATGACAATAACAATGATAATAGTAACCGAAATGATAATAATAATAATATAAGGGTCCAAATATTTATATTAATAAATAAAAGTGATAATGGACAAAGTTAGTATTAACAATATTAGCAAGGAAATAATGATAATGATAATGGCAATAATAATAGTAATAATAACGACAATAATAATAATAAAGTTGGGTTAAATAGTAGTAGTAATAATAATAATAATGGCATTAATAATAATAATAATAATTAAGAATAATACTTATAGTAATGATAATAAAAATAGTAATAGTAATATAAGGGTTTAAATGTTTACCGTTATAGTAAAGATAATGATAATAGGCCATAGCTAGCATTAGTAATAATAGTATGAATAATAATAATAATAATAATAATAATAATAATAATAATAATAATAATAATAGTAACAATGAGGGAAAGTCCTAATCATAATAACACTAAAGGTTTAGGCCATTATTAATGATAATATTATTATTACTGGTTAGGAAAAATCTTAAAGTTAGGTTAAGTAGTAGTAGTAGTAGTAGTAGTAGTAGTAGTAGTAGTAGTAGTAGTAGTAGTAGTAGTAATGTTAAGCATAATAGAGGATAACAACTGAAAAGGGTAATAGTAATATAAGAATCCCAACATTTACACTAATAATAAAAGTGATAATGGCAAAGTTAGTATTAATAGTACTAGTAAGAAAATAATAATAATACTAATACTACTACTAACAATAGTAATAGTAGTAGCAGTAATAATAGTAATAATAATAATAATAATAATAATAATAATAATAGTGCTAATAATATTAGTAGTAATATTAATAATAATGAAGATCACTTTATTAGTACTAAACTTGTAACCCTAGTAGTAATATTAATAATAATGAAGATCACTTTATTAGTACTAAACTTGTAACCCTTTTAAATAACATTCCATAGTTATAAATATTTCTGAAATTAGGTTAGGTAATAAAGGTGAGACATACTAATAATATTAATAATGGTAATAGTAATAGTAATAGTAATAATAATACAACACTAATAATAATAATAATATTATTATTATTATTATTATTATTATTACTATTATTAAGGATAATATTATTAATATTACTAAAAATTACTAACACTTATAGAAAATAGTTTAGGGGCTAAGGAAGTTGGAGTACCACCTAAGATTGGTGGCGGAACCGGCGGTAGCACGTTGTGGCAATGGCGGCGGCAGTGGAGGAAGAAGAGAGGTGGAAAGATGCATATGTAGACTAAAGGAGAGGAAGTGGAGGGGTGTTTGAGGTGGTGGAAGGTGCAGCAGGTGGAGAGGGGTGGAATGGTGGTGGTGATGCGGTTGAGAGTGGCGGTCCACGATGGTTGGTGCAGTGGTCGAAGGTGGTGGAAGGTGGAGAAAGTATAAGGAGAGGGAGGCAGGGAGAGATAGAGGTATGGGAAGGTAGAAGGTCCCTTAGATGTTTTGGAGGGTGGGGGAGGTACTGGTTACGCTAGAATTGGCGGCGGAAGGCGGTGAGAGGGGCGGCGAGAGGTTGGAGTGGGTTCATCGGGTTGGCAACTTTGCATGGCTGGGGCAGCTCATGCAGAACAAGATAGGGGATGATGGTGGCTCAGTTTTATAGAGGGAGGTGCGGGGAAGGTTTTAGTGGGCGGTGTTTGCAGCGGCGGTCATCGACGGCGGCGGCACAAGGGACTGTTTGGGCGGCGGCGAGCGACTGGGGTTTCTGAGCTGCGAAAGGGAAGCTTGACCTAGGTTGCTAATGGGGGGTATTTATAGGCTAATTGAGGGGGGAAACGACGATGGGGAAGAGGAAAAGCGGGGCAGGTGTGGCAGGACCACGGGCCGGCAATGGCAAGCGGTGCAGTCCTGCCATGGTAGGTTAGGTCGGGTCATGGAGAAAAAGGAAAGGGGAGGGGCACGCGGGGAGGGGAGAGATGGGGTTGGTCGGGGTCGAAAAAGGGAAAGAAAACGATAGGGAGAGGGGCAAGGATGGACAATCGGCAGTGTAGGGGTGGCCGGCATGCGCAGAGATGTAGGTCAGGCTGCAGCTGCGCGAGGAAGAAGAAGGAAAGGGAAAGGGGAGGACCGGGCGGTCCAGGGGAGAAAAGAAAAGGAGAGGGAGGTGGTTCGGCCAGCGGTTCGGGCAAAGAAGGAAGGCTGGGGTGAGCCTGGCATGTGTGGGACGGGAGGAGAAGGGAGTTCGGGTCGCAGGCTGGCCAAAACCGGGAAAGGAAGGAAAAGAGAAAAGGAGAAAGGAGAGGAAGAAGGAAAAAGGAAAAAGGAAAAAGGAAAGGAAAGAAGAAAAAGGAAAAAGGAAAAGGGGAGAAAGAAAATAGGTGGTTTGGGATATTTTGGGGTATTTGGTATTATTTGTTTTTTGAATATTTAAAATTAATAATATTTATAATAATAATAATAATAATAATAATAATAATTAAATTCCTTTTTAGATTAATTTGCCTATTTTGGATAAATTTTCCTTAACTTCCATGTTAATAAGTAAAATGTCCAAATTTTTCTAAATAATTTATTTATTATTTTCTCCTTAATTTTCCTTAATCAATTCCCCTTTATTTTAATAAGGTAATTTATTTACATAATTTCCCTAATAAATCATTATTTTGCCATAATTCCTAAATTAGGATTTTTGGGGTATTTCAATATTGGTCCTCCAAGAGAATTTAGCCAATATACAATACTGGTACTGGGAACGATCACAAAAAGCATCCAATGATGCCTACAATTCAAAGAACAAACTTGGCCAATATTAGAAGTAATATGTCAAAGAACCTGACACTTAAATAATTGATAAATTACTCCTTCAAATATGGTCCAAAAAAATAATCTTTTTTCTGGATTCTTCACCAAACAATCAGTAATGTAGCTCGCTGCTTTTATTTCTCTCGGTCCAAAATTTGTAGTTATCATGTGTGGACATAAGAATCCTATGTCTGTTCTTCCCATACCTTTAGCAACATTGAACAACACCCTATCATTATACAAATCATGAATACATGTTAGCTTCTAACATTAATAACTGATATATATATATATATACTAAATGATAATACTCACTTGATAAATACAGACATACAACTTATATCCACTTTGGTTTGCTAATAGATTATGTCGATAAAAACTTTATCAATTTCGAAACCATACTCATGGTCCACAAGGTCTCTTTCTAAGGGAATCTGAATGATGTTGGTAGCTTCCATTGTATCTGCATATGCCTTCAGTAATCTCAACTTATGATGGATCGGCAAACCAACTATTTTGATCTTTGATTTCTCTAAAACAGAAACCAAAGTCTTTCTCCCTTTATACATAGATTTTGGAGGATTATGTAAATGCCCATCAATCTCCTTCATGCGCAATAGGAAAAAAAATAGAAATGTCAACATTCTCACAACTAATAACAATATATTTTTAAAAAAAAAGAAATGAAAAATAAATCATATATACCTCCATAATGAAATCCACGAGATCCTTAGGCCAAGCAACGATAGAGCCTTGTGCTTCCCTAACCTTATAAATGTTAGCATCTTTTATAGGCACAGACAAAGGTGCATCAGGTTCTATAATCGATACAAGAGAAACCTTCTTGTAATCTTTCTCCAAAGGTTTATTATGAATCAACATGGTAGTAGTACCATGGTTGATCCATATCTTACCTTTTGCCACAACACGTAATGGGTCGCGTAATGATAGTCAACACTTTTTAAAACCTTTCAATAAATATCAAGCTTAACATTATTACAAGTGCATGTAAAACAAGAACATCCACATCAAAATGAAGCAAATTATGGTTTACCTCTAATCAATTATCATCATCACTTTCGACCCCAACTGTCTTAGCTACATCAACTTTTTCTACCGAACACCCAGACTTGAGTTTGTCAATTTCTTGTTGTAGATTCTACAACGTCTTTGTCAAGTCCACTACACATCTTATGGCCATCGAATCTGCTCGAGAGGTTGTGTTGGATTCAAAATAGTCCTTTTTAGTAGCCCCTTCTCCCGCTGCTCTAATGCGACCTAGATTCTCGGATGTCCCTAGAGCTTTAGTTAATAAATCATCAGAGGGTGATATTAGTGTTATATCATCCTCGGGATATTTCTGTGATAGAGCATCCTATCAAACATAATAAGCAAATAATTAGAGGAAAAAACATGTGTAAGCATTAATAATACTTATGAATTAATATATAAAATCATAAACTTACCATTTTCTCTACTACTTTCTTAGTCTCCTCATCTAAATTTTTTCCTTCTTTATTCATCCTAGCTCTCTTCCACAAGTTTCCTCTTGAAAGTTTTGTTGTAACTGGATCTAATTTCCTCTCTACGGTCTAAAAAATTAACAATACAAAGAAGTGCATAGGTTACAAATAAATATTTCAATCATATGTGTATAAATAATATTATGGGAATTTTAATTACCAATTCTTGCTCCAGACCAACATATCCTTTGCGCGAGGTCTTATGACGATATTTGATACTTGTTGCAAAATCTTTATATCTTTTTCTTTTTTACTTGGATAATAATTTCATCCTCAATTATTATAACAAAAAATACATTGTGTAAACAACATGAACAAATATATAAGAATACACTATAAAAGTTCACCTGAAATGGTAGACTCATTATTTTCTTAACAAAATCATTCCATTCTAGTTGGGATATGTAATCACGGGGTGGTCTTTTATGTATTTTTCCATGTTTATTTAAGAAACATTTATCCTTCACACATCAAGACTTGAATTCTCGCCACCTCTCCCCAGCACACATTAGCAACCACTTTTTACTCTCAACTGGGACATCATATGATTTCTGTAAATAAAAGAAAAGATATAAATAAATTACAATTAAAATATTTTAAACAAAAAAATAAACCATATTTAGAAATTGTGAATGTATTTACCAAAACTTCTTCCCAAATACGATTTTTAGAAGCACTAGGCACTTCATGCCATGTACTATATATGATGGGCACTCTATGGCATGCACACGATCCAATATAGCTCATGAAATGTGCTCGATTCTCCCCAAAAGGTTGCTTTCTGTTGTTCCATAAGAGCTCCAATCTACATTTTGAAAGTCATTTTTTTGTAAATTTAGGCAATGTAGTGGGTCCCCTAGGCTTACGAGAACGACCAACTTCAGCACCATTATCATCACCAGCTTCGCACCACTATCATCACCAACTTTAACACTACTGTCATTACTATCATTGGCACCACTCTCATTACAAACATCAATGCCTTTATCATCACCTTTATTGGACGAAGACATCTCTGCAAAAATAAACCAAATAAAAAGTTGAAACTTTAATACTAAAAATACTACTCGTAAAAGTCAATATAATACTACAAGATATAAGAAGATAATGATGATAAACCAATTTTGCTAATAGATAGTGAAATGTTCCATATACTTAAATATCATACTTACAATTATGAGATTGTAATTTTTGGAATTTTTGCATATTACCCTCTCCTTGGGTCCATGTGCCTTTAGAATGATCATCCCGTATATAGATTTCCTCTTCATTAGCATAAGTGTTGTCACTTAAGAATAGGCTTACCCTTGATAAGGGGGTATCTTCTTCAAGAACAGAAGGCTCATCTTCATGATCACATTTACGCATATCCCTACTCTTTGTAGTGATAACAATAGACCACCTCTTATCAGTAGGGTTAGTGACATAGAAAACTTGTCTTTCTTGTGATGCTAATATGAAAGGATCTTGTTTATAGCCCACTCTATTAAGATCCACTCTAGTGAAACCAAGCTCATCAACCTCGACCCCTTTATTATTGTCAACCCATGTGCAACAGAAGATAGGGATTGTGAACTTAGTGTAATCCAACTCCCAAATGTGTTGGATGACACCATAATATGACATATTTGCATAAACTAGTTTTTTATCTTTAGCACTAGCAACATGTAATGCCTCAACAACCAATGTTACCCCACTATTTTTCATGGTACTCTTATCATCTTGAAACATTGTATAAAAAGTATAGCCATTAATGAGAAAGCTTGTGAAAAAAACAACTTCTGTACGAGGTTATTGGGATAACCATTTCAATGTGGAAGAAACGGGCACTTATGAATGTGTTATTTGATCAAGTACACATTGTTGAAGCTAACATATGATTGTATGGTTATGTTGATCTACCATCCACTTCTGACTTCGGGATGGATTTTTAATAGCTAAAATTATCATGTGCTCTTCAATATATGGTTGAATTTCTTTGGAGTCCTAAAGAATATACAAGTGTGCCTTATCCAACATATCATGGTCTATGCATATCAACTTGTTTCCCATTATCCCTTCCCCCTTTGGTTCTTCTATGATGATGAGATTTAGGAATACCTATGGCCTCTACATTAGATAAGTAATCAGTGCAAAATTCAATTGCCTCCTCAACTATGTAGTGCTCAACAATACACCCCTCTAGTCAATGTCGATTCTTCATATACCCTTTTAAGGTTTTCATTGCTCTCTCAAAAGGGTACATCCCAAGCATATAAACTAGACCACATAGTTTCACCTCTCTAACCAAGTGCACCGTCAAATGAACCATGAATCAAAGAGAGAAGTTGGAAAGTACATTTCAAGCTAACATAAGGTCAACAAAACTTCACTCTATGATAAGTCCAACTTTTTGATGTTAATGACTTTGTAGCACAATGCTTTGAAGAACAAACAAAGTCTAGAGATTGTGTATCTAGCACACTTTGAAAGAACGGAACAAATAGCAATTGGTAAAAATGTTGCATCAAAACATGACAATCATGTGATTTAGTGCCCACAAATTTCAACTCTTTCATTGAAACAAGGGTACTAATATTTGAAGAGAACCCCTTTGGAACCTTGAAAATTTTCAAGCACTCACAAAACTCAATTTTCTTCTTCCTTGAAAGAGTATAACAAGATAGAGGCAAATAAGTACGATTCCCATTATGTTGCGGTGCTAATTCTTGTCGAATACCTATCTCCATCATATCTTTTCTAGCATTGATGTCGTCTTTTGTCTTCCATGGAACATTCAATAGAGTACCAATGATATTATCGCAAATATTTTTCTCAATATGCATCACATCAAGGCAATGTCTCACATATTAATGTTTCTAGTAGAGAAGGTCAAAGAATATTGATCGTTTCTTCCACCCACATGTAAGAATTGATGCTTTATTCAACTCCCCAAGTTTCACATTCAATCCATTCATTTTATAAAGTATCTCCTCACCGGTCAATGGTAAAAGAGTTGCTCTAAATTCTGTATTCTCGTCAAAAGCTTTCTTTTGCCTACGGTAATAATGATCTCTAGGAAAGAAGTGACGGTGTCTAAGAAAAGAGGTCTTCTTCCCATGTTTCAACTAACAAAATGATATATTCTCTCCGCATATAGGACATGCATAATGCCCTTTCACACTGTAACCGGCCAAATTCCCATATGTTGGAAAATCATTGATTGAACAAAACAAGAGTGCTCTCATATATTAAACTTTCTTTATGGTGTGAATCAAATAATGTAACATCTTTATCCCATAATAGCTTCAAATCTTCAATTGAGGTGTCAAATATACATCAATGTTATTTTCCGACTGTTTTGGCCCTGATATCAATAGAGCTAAGAACATATATTTCCTTTTCATACACACCCACAACGGTAGGTTATAGATTACCAAAATCACTAGCCATATACTATAGGTTCCTGAATTATGTAGATTCATTCCATCCACCGAGAGTGCTAACCGTAGGTTTCTTGGTTCATGTCCAAAGCTATGTAATCCATCATCAATCATAGCCCACTATGGAGAGTCTGCAGGGTGTCTAAGTAAGCCATCATTTACTCTCTCATCAGCATGCCATGTTAACTTTTTAGCATCTATAGGGTTATTAAACAATCGTCTAAATCTAGGTATTACCCAAAAATACCACAACACCTTTGCCAGAACCCCTACTTTCTCATATCATGATTCATTACACTTTAGAAAACTTACAAAAGATGCATATTCATTTCGATACAAGATACAATTTGTAGGACAGGCATGTATTTTTTCATAATGCAAGCCTACAGTGGAAAGAGCCTTTTTAGCATCGTAAGTGCGGCCAGGAAGAACATTATCTTTTAGAAGCATATCTTTGAAAAGCTCAAGCAAGGCCATAAAATCGTTATCACTCCACCCATTACATGCTTTCAAGTTATAAAGTCTCAAAACAGCAGATAATTTGGTGAATCTTGTACATTCATCATATAAGGGTGTTTCAGAATCATTGACCAACCTCTCAAACATTTCAAGACAATCACGGATATCTTCTTCAACAACTAGAGTCATTTCTTCTAAATGATAACCCCCATATGTCTCAAAACATTTACTATTACCAAAATTAGTTCCAATATCTTCTATCTCACCATGCCATATTCATCTAGTATAAGAACTATCTATCCCATTCACAAATAAATGATCTTTCATTTCATTAGCATTCACTCGCTTAACAAAACAACACTTCACACAAGGAAAAATAAATCTACTACGACTCTTGGCATGTTCAATCGCACATCAAATAAACTCCTCCACTCCAGCATCACATTCATCAGACAAATGGTGTGTAGACATCCAACTATGATCCATGTTGACAATATAATATACGTAGGCATTTAATATATAATAATATATCAAATAACTACTAAGTATATAATAATATAAACCTACATCTTCCACCAAAGGTTCCAACCTCCTTATTGTACTTTGCATCATTAACCACTTAACATCAAAGAATAAACATTTTCATATGCATCTCCTTTTGTGTCTTCTTTAAATTTATCATTGACATTTTACTGTGTCATCTATCTTTTCCTTCTTGTATACATACAACTAATACAAGTACAAAATGATATACAAAGTGCTGAAATAAAAATGAAAGATAATATATGCATAGGGAATCATATTTCATGGACGTGATAGTTAAAATTACTTGGACTCAAAAAAAATAAAAGAAAATAATAGGGGAAGAAGCAAACCAGCAAAAAAAAAAGTTCCCAAGCGAGTCAACTCCAATGAATATCAAGAGTGAGTACAGACAACAACCTATGTCATTTCATAATGAAAGAAACCAAAGGACAACTAGTATTGAAGTAAAACTAGCATCTACTGAATTGGGCAGCAAATCGAACATGGAAAAACATCCTAATAAACCAAATAGAGATTAAATATCAAGTTGGGCATGAATCAAACAACCAATAGGGTCTCAACTGGCAACAAACTCATGAAGGGTCTCAACCATTTTATATTATCAATCTATACTTTAATTGAAAATTAAAAAATGATTCTTAGAACAAATCTCAAACATTTATTTATTATTTTAATGATATTTTTGTACTATTAAGTTAATAATTCTATAATCTTAGGCTTCTCACTTTCTTCCAATGACATAAATGTTCAGCACTTCGATGTATTTTATCATTCTAAATAATTGTTATAATCATTGCATAAGAAAATGGGATCATGGATTTTACTTTGGTGCGTCCTTAGCGGAGTATACTGTTTGCTTCGAGTCATATTCTGTTTGGAAAGATCTCGAATAAAACCAAACCTAACCCTTTATTTAAATGCCCAAAATCAAGCAATACCATGATTGTACCATATATATTGCTTTGGTTTGCAGTTTATACACCTTAGGCTTCAACCCCCTTTATAATATTTTTTAGCTTGAAAAACTATATTCTTATAATTTAGAATAAGCTTATAACATCTGATATTTAATAAAAACTAGTCCAACTAATGAATTATAATAATATGATATACGATCCTCATTAGATTGATACCATAATACTTAAAAGATAGTCAAGAAAATTTATAGAGTTTGAGTATGTGACAACATTAGAGTTGTTAGATGGGATCAATAATTGATACAAAGAGTTGTTATAAAATTATAATTGACAAACTACAAAAACCTTTCATGATTATTGATAATGGTGCTCTACACATACTTAAATCAGTGAGCCTCAAAAAAGACACCACCAATTTACTCTTCACTTAAATATAACTGAACAAATTATTGCTGAGTTTTTAGCTATCATACTATAATTGGGAAACAAAACCCATGGTCCCCCTCTACTTTAGTAGTTCAGTGAAAACAAAACCCACTCATGACCCTTAAAGCTACGTTAAACTCATTTAAGAACTCAAACCATGCCCACATAACACTGCCACATGAATGGCAAGCCAACAATCGAACCCAAACCAAAAAAATGAAAACCTAAACTTCAACTAAAACATGTAACTAAGAGAAATTTCAAGGTAAACAATTGAAACCTAAAATCAAGAATTGTAAATGAAACCTAAAAAGAGATGAATTACCTGTCAACAGCTCAACAACTCCAGCAGTGGTCGGTGATGATGGTAGCTCTAAAGGTAATTAAAAATCAAATAAACCCTAAAATTGAAATCAAAATCAACAATAACCAAATTGAAACCATACAAAACTAAAACACCAAAATTGAGTAAGAAACTAAAACTTATTTACCTCGTACAACTCCCTCAAGAATGATCTTGGATTTTTAGAACAAATGCCGACTAGGATGACTTGTGTAGGTAGAGGAGTGACGAAGGCAACACGATAGGAACTCCAAGATGAAGTAAGACAGGGTGAGAAGAGCTCAGGGCCAGTGAGTAGGTAGAGGATAGATGAAGCTAAAAGGAACTTCAGGCTTACGCAAGGTGAGGCAAGAGACTAAGACCGAGACGAATAATGAGTAAGTGGCTAGAAGAAAAACGAGGATGCATGAACACGCCAGACTAAAAGACCACAGCTCCAGGAAAAAGCAAGGCAGGGAGAATGGCTGGGACGTTTGGGATGAGAGAGGGTTGTTGAGGGATGCTGGACCTTTTTTTCTGTGGGAAAAGCCTTTAGGCGTGCAGAGGTAAAATTTATTGCCATGTAAATAGGATTATTTTACAACATTTTTCAAAAACCCATTGTAATATTTTTGCAAGGTTATTATTTAACCGTAGTAAATATCAATTTTTGCAATGGTTTTAAGAACCCCGTTGTTAGTTGGCATATTTTACAACGGTTAAATAATAAACATTGTAGTTATATACTTTTAATAATGCATAAAGGGAACCATTATGTTTTTCATTGTCTATATACATTTACTACAACGTTTGGTAAGACTGTTGTTAAATATTCGTTATCTTTATAAACATTTGTAGTAGTGTAATTAAAATACTAAAAACTAATATTATAAGGGTATAAAATATGTCAAAATATGAACTTATCAACATTAAAATCCCATTCTTATTTCCCCTAGCTATGTGAAAAACTCACACAAAATACCCCTAATTGCACCACAAACTTGCAATGTATTGCCATCAACAACATCAAAAAGCCATGACAAACCACCACCCCTAGTTTAAAGAACCCATACTAAAACCCCCTCGTTCCATCAACAGTTTACATTGCACCCCCTAGTTGGTCAAGAAGTAATGATCCACACCCACTTGCTACACTAACTTCTAGCGTAGCTAGTTCAAGCCAAGTGTAACTTCAGTTTTTCTCCATTTTACACCCTCTTTTTCCTTGCATTTTCCTTATCTATTTTGTTAAGTCTTAAACATGTATTAATATTAATTATTAGGTATTTTTTATGGTTTCAAAGGAGGAGTCATAGGTTATACATGCTTAGAGACCAGAGAGGCTTTTTGGTAAGGATACACGTTGTAACTAGGGTGTTATGTGCAATGTGTATACTTGTATGAAATCTCATGTTTGGTACTTTTATATAGATAAATTTCATTAAGATCATTTTTTTGTATGAAATTTTGTGTCATATGTTGAAAAAGTAATAAAAATATGAAAGCATGTGATTATGTATATTGTTGGTTAATTTTGGTTTTTCAAGTCAAGAAGGTTGGCATGAATTGATATCTAAATTGGTCGATGATGTTTGAATCACATATATACATACATACATACTTTTGTGGTTAAGTATTGTCATAAGGATATGTGTTGGGGGCTACCTTAAGGACAATTTGATTAATATGGGTAAATATGAAACCATTGGTTTTTTAATTTTTTAATTGGTTCATAACATGATAAATATATTATTTAAAATATTCAAATTAATTATGAATGGCCTAAGTCTAATAAAATGAGAAAACGACATAAATAAAGAATAGTAACTCTAGAGGCAGGGGTCATAATCTCATGTGTACAATGTTAGATTTAGACCTTGATTTTTGGATATGTAGTTAATAATGGTATTTTTGGAATTTTTATTAAATTTTATGGTTATATGGGTCTTATGGGAATATTTATGCATAATTTGTGAAAATAGGGTTTTGTAGGGATTTATAAATAGTAACCCTAAAGGCAGGCTATGATCCCATGTGTAAGACATTATATTTAGACCTTGATTTTTAGTTATATTTCCAATAAAAATATTTTATGGCTGTGTACTAAATTTTGTTGTAAAATGAGTATTATAGAATAAATCATGCTTATATTGTGAAATTAGGGTTTCTTAAAGGAAACATGGCTTTTTTCCTTAGGGATGTCCCAATATTCATGTGGTTGTGTTTTACATGTTGTGAATAACTATGTCAAGTTGGATTATATGCCTTGAACATCTACATATGTGTCTACATGATGATCTTGAGATACATAATAATGAATAAGATATTAATCACTTAGAGTGAAAGATTACATGAGTTAATATTCAGGTGTTGAGCTTGTTCTACTAGATAAATAATAGTGGTGAGGTGTGTTTTGCCTGATGAGGTACTTCAGAATGCTCCACAAATTTAAGAATAGGAGTGATGAGCATGCTGTCCTATGAGGTGTTGAGTCCATTCCACTAGCTTAATAATAGTAGCCAATCATGTTTTGCTTTGAAAGGTATTTGTATTTGTTCCACCAAATTAAGAATAGTAGGGTTATGAACTCAATGTAAATAAGAAATGGATTGTGGCTATACCTACTAATGGAATTCTTATTCCATTCTCCTCTTGTAGTATATCATGTTAAATCATTACACATGCTTATTATCCTATATGACTTTATGTATTCTATGTAACCTTGCTATTATTATATTTTAATACCCCCCCCCCAAAATTAATCTAATCTTAATTTCAAGTAACTAATATCTTTACCCAATTATAATATCAAAAAATTAATATTTTTACCTTACCATAATTCCTTTATACTAAATCTTAATATAATCATAGTATTTGTCTCATGTCATTAATATTTATTTTTTAACATAAACCTAACCCCACATGATTGATAACCAATTTTATCCCAATATCCTGATCTAAATTATTTAATATAATTATAATTCTAACCCTAAAACTATTTTCTCTTCTTCCTTTTGCTTTTTCCTTTTTCTTCTTCTATTTTTCTTTCTTCTTGCCCGGTTTCCTTTATTTTTTTTCATTCATTTCCCTCTTCTTCCTAATCAAATCACTCTCTCTTCTAACCAAATCCCTTCTACCATGCTTCTATAACCTACTTCTCCTACCCTCACCATTGCAAACATCAACCCACATTTGGTGTTTATGTGTTTCATTGAGAAAAAAAACTTACCACAACTATGTTTCACTTCTTGCTTATTCTCTGCTATTCTTCACCATTCATTCAAAATGTGTGTGTATATGCTTGTATACCCTCCCAAGATAAACCTCATTTAATGCATAACCAAACCCATCCTTCACTCCATTTCTATCAATGAGTAGTAATAATCAAGAAGGCCCTTCCCTTCATCCTTCTCATTATCACCACAAACACCATGCCAATCCAGCAACAACACCTCCCACCATTCCTTCCTCCCTTACACCATCCCTCATTTTCATCCCTCACCCTATAGCAATGATCACCATCACCATTTCCACCCTCCTAACTGCAATCTTCACCATCGATCCTCACCTTATTACTTTCGCCTCAACCACTACAACCTTCCCCTCACCTTTAACCTCCACTTCTATTCCTCCCCTTTTATCACCAATTTTGGTTGTAGTTTGCCTACCCTTAGCAATGGAATTTATTCCTTTGATATCTCCTTACTTCAGCACTTGTTGTCTTTCCTTCCCTCTTTGTTGCACAAGTTTTGGTTGTTGTAACTTCAAGTCTTGTGATTCAATTTTTTCTCCTTATTTCACTCTCATTTACCTTAAACATTCATTGGTTATATCCCTAATTTATAATTTTTTTTATCCTTGATTCTTAGGTGATTTTATGGAGTTCTCAGAGGAGGTGGAATAGGTCATATGTGCTTAGAAACCGGTGTCTTTTTCTATAAGGATACCTATCGTAGTTAGGAATTTTATAGTAAATAGCATGTATGAATGTGTGTATTATCATGTTGTTATGAATATGTTGTTAAATTAATTCTATAATATGATAATATGGATTATAGGATGGATAGTGAGTAAAAATGAGAAAGTATGTACTTATACAATATTGTTATGATAGGACTTATATTGTAAACCCTAAGTGAATTAGTATGCTATATGGTATTGTAACATGGGTTTGATAAAGTATAATAAGTGGTAAATAATTATAATTAGTATGTATGATGATGTGATGAATTGAGGATTGGAAGATAATAATATCGGGCGTATAAGATTTTTTTTTTTTGTAGAATAAGGGTGTCTTGCTATCCTTAAGGGTATTTTGGATACTATAGGTTTAATATAGAAATTTTGGTTTTTTAATGTCTTAAGTGGTTTAAAAGATGCTAGTAATTATCATGTGAAATTTTTTAGAGTAATTATTACTGTCCTAAGCCCAAAGAAAATGAGAAAATAACTTAAATTAGGAATAGTAACCATAAAGGTAATATTATTATTGCATGTGTAAGGAGTTGGAGTTAAACCATGATATTTGGATATGTTGTTGATATTGAAATTTTGGGAATTTATATTAAATTTGGTGATTATATGATTCTTATTGGAAAATTTATACCTAACTTTTTAAATTAGGATTTAGTAAGTATTGTGAGAAGTAACTCTAAAGATAGGGTTGTTATCGCATGTATAAGACATAAGAATTCGACATTGATTTTTAGATATGTTGATAATAATAATAATATTTGATGAAGAGATGATAAAATTGGTGGATCAATGAGTAATATGAAATGGTTTGTAAGTACACTATGAAATTAGGGTTAATTAGGGTAATTATGACATTTTCCCTAAGAGAATGTTATGATCTTCTTATGATTGTGAATTATGTATTTTGGATAATTATGCTGAGCTAGTGTATGTGCATTTCATGTCTATATGTGTCTACATGATTTTATTGAGACAAATGACATTGAATAAGACATTAATCACTTAAAGTGAAAGATCACATGAGTTAAGCCGAGGTATATAGGGTCTGTTCCACCGGATGATAATAGTGTATGTGTTTTTCTAAGAGGTACATCAGTCCTTTCCACTAGATTAAAAATATTGGGGCCCTAAAATAAACATTAAATAGAATATAATTATGATATTACTAACTAATAAATAAGATATTAACCGCATAAAGTGAAAGATTACATAAGTCAAGACCAAGGTGTTGTGTCTATTCCATCGGATGATAATAGTGGTTCAAGTGTCCCTCAAAGGTGCTTTAGACTATTCCATTAATTTATAAATAGTGGTTAGAAGCATGTTTCCCTAGTATACGTTGAGTTTGTTCCACCAAACTATAGTAGTAGCTCAAGTGTGTTTTTTTCCTAAAAGGTGATTCATTCCATTCCATTGGACTAAGAATTATGGGGTCCCTAAACTCAAAATAAATAAAATAATGGTTTAAATTTATATCTAATAGTGAGTTTTGGAGTCGGCATTTACCTTACATCGTCTTATGTTAACATGCATGTATGCTTACTCCCTTTTGTATCCTTAATACTTATATGTGGAGGAGTGGCTTTTTTTTCAAGGTTGGGCAAAGAGTCATATTATCCAGTTACTCACTTTTAGTTTCAATACCTTTTGGGACTCTTAATTTCTAATGTATCCATTTCTTTGTATTTCTATAGTATACTCAAAGTTAATATCCAAACTTGTGTTTAGGTTTATGAAGTTCCTATATTATTATTATTTTACCTTGTAATTTATTTAAGGATGGTATAGTAAGCCAAACTTATATCAATTATAGTGGTAACACTCAAATATTTTGATATTACACTTCCACTCAAACAAAAAAAAATAGTAGTACAATTTTGGGGTATTACAAGTTGGTATCAAAGCTTCCGTGTTTTGTTTTCATAAAACCGGTTTTCAAAAAATCCCCTATCTAATTTTATCAATATATTTCATATTTTGAAAATATCAATTATTTGAAAACCCAAATTAACTTATGATTACTTGATAAATAGGTAGCCTAAGCGGACGTGAATGTGTTTATCTATAATATATGCTAATAAGCTAGGAATATTTATTCTTAAAAAAATCTCCTGTATCTATCTTGACATGGCACTTAACACTTCTATCAGACCTTTGGAGGATACTTTTGAGGTGTTCCTTGAGTTTTTTAGGCATCTACCACCTCTATTTTAGCCTTAGCTACAACCACCACCTTTGTATTACACACATGAGGGTATTGGAAAGGATTGGATTTAAAGGGTCATTAGTCATCACTTGCTAACCTACATTTGTGAGGAGGATTTGGTCATCCTAAAGGGATGGATCTAATATTTGGATCAAACTTTTGAAGGATTTGATTATCCATCAACTAGGAAGGAAAGTATAGCAGCCTTTTTCCTTAGGAGCTACAAACACCTAGTAGGTAGGTTATTGTGCACAAGGAGGATAGTCAATGTCCTAGGAAGAATTCAAGACAGTGATCCATACAAAATTTTACCCCAAGAGCTTTAATAAGGATAAGTTTTAGGAGTCATGAAGCTACCCTATGGAGCATAACTGTATGGGAGTACCATGCTCGGTTCACAAAGTTGTTGGTCTTTGCTATGATAATAGCAGCTAGCACATTGATGGTGATATATTATTTTGAGCATGAGCTACTTTTCAAAATCTAGAGGATGATGGGTGTGGTATCTTTTAAGGACTTGGCCACCTTGTATGAGTGGACATGTGTTGCCACTACAATGGTCCAAGGCTAGGCTTCCATTGTAGGCAAAAGGAAGTTGGAGACATAAGGTTTTGGAGGTTGGATTCAATTTAAGGGAGGTGGACCCCCAATTTTCTAGATAGGGGTCATATGGGTGGTTAGATCAGGTATTCAAGACCATCTAGGTGCTTCATGTGTCATTTTACAACCAAGATCATTTGAGATGAGACCATCAGGGCACTTATTTTTAGTGTAAAGCTTGTAGTTAGTGGGGTCACCAATCCTTAAAGTATCAACAATAGAGGAGTTAGTTCTAGTAGCAAGGATTGCTTATACCCTAGCAATAAGCCTAGCAATAGTGGACCTACTAGCCACAGCCATGGCCAAGCAATAAAGGGAACCTTCTCTAGGCGATATACAACTTAGGGAGACTATAGAGGTCTTGTCCATTCCCTCAAGGTGGAGGAGGATAGAGTTAGGGTGTGGGAGGGTATCATAGAGGATACCAAGGAGAATAGTCAGGAAGATGCCTAAATGTCATTAGCCAGGTATAGGTTGATTGACAACTGGATATGGTCATTGTTATGTTCACCATCCTTTTATTACCAATACATGTGTTGTTTGATTAGGATGCATCCTTGTCATTCATATCTATTATTTTTATTCCAAATCAAAGTTTTATTTTTAAATGAGTAATATCTTATTCAAAATCAATATTACTAACTTAAGATAATAAGATCCACAAAAATAATTAATCCATCAATCAAATACAAAGGACCACAAGAGTCTCTACAATCAAATCCATCTAGGCCTAAGATTAGGCTTCTTGCCATAACCCGAGCAGATTACTCAAGTAAAGGGCAGCCCCAAGGTTAACTATAAGTTAATTAAAGGTTAACAAGCCAATCAAATTTAACTATTCACACTAGGCACAATTCGGTCATGAATGATCAAAATGCCTTCAAGCCCTAATTACTATATTTTAATCCTTTTTGGTACCTAACTTTATAATCATAATTTCTCATGAAAAGACGAAAAGAAAATAAGTCAAAATAATTTATCATGAAGGTAAATTCTAAGGTGTGGAAAAAGACTATTCTACCTCTACACATGATTTAAACATAATAAGCATATAAACCCTAAACATGTATACCTAACATGTCACAAATTTATGTTACTTGTATATGATAACTTAAGCAAATTATCTTGGTACAAGAAAAGGTTTCATTCCTACCCCTAAATCATACAAACCAATAATCATCTACAACTAACCCTAATCATGCTCAACTATTAACATGTTATATATCAAACTTTCACTACAATATGCAAGAATATAATGGAAATCTAAGAATATTATGAAATGTCTTAGAAAAGAAAAAATCCCAAATCAAATCCTAACCCAAAACATACATCATAATCAAAACATTTTACATGTTTTCACTTACATAAATTTCAAATTTAAATACAATTAGAAACATACATGCTAAATAAATAATATCATGCTTTTATTTTTCCATACAAATTCATAACACTTACATTAATTAAACCTTAGCATGATTTTATCTCTAATAAAAACTATCATACTTACATACAAGGTATGTACCATTCTTTTGATTAAATTGATTTACCTAGATCTAAGCTACGTAAAAGCATACAAATGCCTTCTCTAAAGCCACCTTAAGAAATGTTAGGATAATATATGAAAAAAATACCCAACCACACATTAGAAACTAAAATAAACAATAAAAATATTATAAATAAATAAAAGGAACAAAAGCTTTCCAAAGCAAAGGATGTTACTTGAGGTTGCAACACAAAAAGGGAATAACAACATGTGAAACTCATGTTTCCAAGGCCAAGAAACATAAGATCTTAACACAAGGAGGAGATATTAATGACCAAGTATTTCACAAGGGAGGTGTTGCAACATCCACACATAATGAAAGAGGCTAGAAGCAACATAAATAGATCACGTTGGGGAGGTTTTCTAGTGCTAAGATATCATGCAACTAAGGCTTAACCACATGAAGAACTCACGCTGCAAGGTCATTGAAATGCAATGATTTCATGTTGGTAGCTAAGGGTAACATGAGGTTGCCAAGAAAAATATAGGTTTAGCAAAAGAATGAACAAAGAATAAAATGAAAAAGGATGCGGAACACTACAAATGAAAGAGCTTCAGGGTAAGGAGAAGAGAAGTTCTAATTGAGGTTTGGGATCAAAGACACAAAAATGAGGAGGAAATAGGGCTATATAGGGTTTGATAGCCTATAAATGACTAAGGGTGAGGAGTTGGGTGTAACAACCCAAAATTTTATTGCTAAAAAATTTTATTATTAGTAAAAACATAATAGTAATATAGTTGGATGTTACACCCGTACTTGATAAAAATCTATCTTACCATGTCATCTTTACATCGAACATAAGGAAAAATAGTTACTAATAATATAGAGAATGAGAGATATTCATAAACTTAGAAAATAGTTTAGAGGTTGACTTCGAGTATAATATCCAAAATACATCAAAAGAGATACATTAGAATTAAAAGTCCCAAAAGGTATCTAGACCAAATATATAAACTAGATAACATGATTCTACGTCCCAAACCCTAATGATAATATCATCGCTCCTCTCAAGGCAAAGTATCATAAGTAACAAAGTCATTTAGGGGATTATTGTTGACCTACACAAATTCATCTAGGTTGTCTACTCGTAAGAAAGAGTAGGAAAAATGAAAAGCATGATCAGTACGCTATATACTAAGTAAGGAAATATTATAGTCATAAGATGGTTACATAATGTCATAAGGACACATGAAGTAATAAACATACATATAGATTAACATAATATAATGCAAGATAAGAATTGATTCCAGATCCCATTATTAGATATAATCATAATCCTTATTCTTATATATGTTGAGTTTAGATACCCCACTATTCTTAATTTAGTAGAATGAACAGAAGCACCTCCCAGAATATAACACTCTTAAGCCACCACTATCGTCTAGTGGATTGCGCACAATAACTACTAGTTTAACACTCTATTGACCACTATTATTAAATTGGTGGAAATTTTTAAGGCACTATTAGGTCATAACACTCCTAACCATGATTATCGCCTAGTGGAATGCACACAACACCTCGATCCTGGCTCACATAATCTTTAACTTTAAGTGATTAATGTCATATATATTATTTATCTCAAGATCATCATAGAGACACATGTAGATATGTAAGGTTAGTCAAGAAGGGAAAGGAATGTGGGAGAGGGAGGCAAGGGTTAAAGAGGAAGAAAAGAAACAATGAAAGGGAAAAGAGAAGAAGAAAAAGGAAGATGAGTTTAGGGTTAGGATTAGAATTAGGTTTGAATTTGATTAAGGAATTTAGTGTAAGATAAATATTAATCACACGAGATTAGTTTTAAGTCAAAATATTAAATACCTAAAATTAAGGTAGATAAAATTAGGGGTGTTACACTGAGTTAGTGAAGGGTGGCAAGTTTACACGACAAAAGGTAGAATATGGGGTATGAGGTTGGCACAAAAATAAGAATGTATGGAGAAAAAATTTGGTTGAGTGTGGTATTCAACTTGGTCAAGGAAGTTGGTGTTTTCGATTACAGTAATCGAACTAAGAAAAGAAGGAAGGAACAATCGATTGAGACACAAAGGTAAGGTGCCAAGATTAAACAAGGATTAGAGTCCAAAACTTGAGTTATAATTTTAATCTGATTAAAGTATAATGTATTTACCCATACTACTATGCATGATAATAACACTTACAGCATATAATACCCTACAATAATATCTATAAATAAATGCACATAAAATATCAAGTGTATAATTAGGGCTTCTAATTAAGGTTATTAAGAAAAGGGTATTACAAATGGATGATATATGAACAACATAAGTATGAATGACCTAACATGTTTAAAGTATGCAATGTGGACATATATGGGGACCTTAAGTTGATGAATCTTTGTCTTAGACCCTCAAATTCATAAAGTGACATTGCTTTGACCATTTCAAATAAACCTTAAACTTCACTTAACTATTGAAATAAATGAATGACTAAAATGGATTTAATTTGACCTCTACTTGGACCTTGATCTTGTATTTAGGAAGGTTGACCTTGTGTCACCCCTAATTAATGGTAAGAATATAGCTAAATATTAGAATTTGGGCTTAATGTCTATATTATGAGCTCTTAATAATATATGATGGATTAATTAACTTTGTGTGAACCTATTAGGTAATTATTAAATAATTGAATAACAATTAAGTAATATAGTGATGATTCAAACCCTACTTATGACAATAATTAATTAAATGTAATCAAGTTGCAACTTAATGTCTCAATACGTCTTATGGCATCCTTATGGATGGTGTGATCATTCATGATCCTTAGTCAATCTCTTATTAACCTAACGGCTTAAATATTCTATATAATCGTGTGATTATAAATGGTGAATAAGCAATAAGTTAAAAATAATTGTGTGGATTCTTATATGGTGAAATTTGTGTGTTGTGCCCTTATAACATTCGATATGAGTTGATTTATACAAATTAAAGGACCTTGCGAGTATTATTATTATTATTATTATTATTATTATGATTTCAACCATATGAGGGAGTCATAGGGTGTATTTCTTAAAAAAAATCACCCTTATAGATCTCATATGACTTGCTTAAGTTTAACCTAAAAAGAGCTTTAATATCCTATGAATTGACAATACTTGCACTTTTATGACAACTCATAGACTTAATGCTTTTAGTTAGTTAATTAGAAAGCGTGTATAGGAACAGCTGCAACACAACATATCAAACTATATCCTCACCTTGCCAAGACTGCAAAAGGTACCACGTAGGTCGCCATCAAGGGTCTACAACGCCAACAAAAAGAAGAATGCCCAAATCTCTAAAGTTAGCAGCATTCACCAAGGGATTACTATAGAGCACTACCACCTGATATAGGATAAAGCCGCCTAACACTGGGTGCAGCTACCCAATGCAGTACCAGAGGACACATGTCCCAACCTGCACCTTTTGCACTCTATAAATACCCCTTGTAGATAGAGATGTAGAGATATAAAAGGGGAGTATAAAATAGCAACATGAGATTAGAAGAGAAAGGTAGAAGAAGAGTGCCAATAAGGCTATACCGAGAGAGGAAAAAGAAGAAGGAGATATTATGATAGATAGAGGTTGGATTACCGTGATCTGCCTATTCCCTTCCCTTCTTTCTCTTCACTATTTTCTTGTTTGGATAGAGGAGATTTAGCATGGGCTAAACTCCTTAGTGAATCGAAAATATTGAGTAACCTTTGCTATTGTAATTTGTGACATTGTAGTCATGTTTGGTTTAAATGATATTTCATTATGTTGAGCTTCATTTTTTCATGTGTTGAATATTAGCCTCATTAGGCACTCATCCAAATTATGTATCAATAGTGATAGTGGAAAGAACTTATGATGACAAATGGTGATAACGTTAGCACCAAAACGTGAAATGACCTTGTCATTAATCCTCTAAAACTCACTGTGTGACATTACCTTAGGCCATGCACCGAAATGGAGATGGCTTGAGAGTGTATTTCACTGTTGAGTGAAATCTAGTGAGTCTAGAAGGATTAATATCCATTGAGCTTGACATGGTATGAATTGTCATAGGATGCATGCACTTGGTGTTAAACAATTTCCCTCTAACAACTCTATTTTTTTATTTCCTTTCTATTTATCTTGTGTTGATATTAGTAAACACATAAGCATTCATTTACTTCATTGTCTCCCTACCAATATTTCATCATATAGTTAATTTCACATAACACTTGACTTTATTAAAGCATATTTCATTCAATTCCTTATGGGATTGATACTCACTCATTACTTTATTACTTGGATTGACGTATATACTTACATGAATGTGTTGTGCGCCATTTATTTTATTACCCTATCAATAATCGTTGAACCACTCACACACCATGTTTTTGGAGTTATTACCAAGGAAATTGAATTTTGAGAAATGTTAAATATTGAAGGATAGAATACTGTAAAATTCTTAGTACACAGCAAACATTAGAGTTTTTATAATTTTTAGTTTCTTTTATTTTTAAGGGACTAACTCTTGTATGGCCAAAACTAATTAGAGCACCCTAATACCAATATCTGGAGATTGAGTGCACCTTAAGGAGGAATCGAGTGGCCCTACATCATCAACAATATCAAGGAGAAGGATAAAGTTCAAAAAATTCTGGCAACATGAGTCATCTATGCCAATAACGGCCTTAAAATGGCAACAATGGACTACCTGTGCCACAGCCAAATCATAGGGAAGGATTACCCATGATATTACCCCCTCACATCAACATAAACCCTGTGGAAATGCAAGCTCAACCCATAGGTGATCATTGCAACCAATCCATCCGAGATTATGTTGAGCTAGTCAAAGACCACATTAACACTACCATCACCCATCCAGAAATCTAAGCCCCTCACTTTGAACTCAAACCTATCATGTTCTACACACTACATACCATAGGGTAATTTAGTAGCCAACAAATCGAAGATCCACACCTTCATCTTAGAGATTTTATGGAAGTTAGTGACACCTTCAAAATTAAGGGAGTTTTATAAACCTACCTACGGCTTAAGTTGTTCTTGTATTCCCTAAGAGACCGTACTAGAGAGTAGCTAAATTCGCTACCAACTATTTCAAGAACCTCCTAGGATAACTTAGTTCAAATATTTCTCATGCTTTATTTCCCTCCCAACAAAAACTCTAAACTTAGGCATAGCATTGTAGCATTTTTGAAAGAAGAAGATGAGACACTTCACAATGCATGGGAGAGATCTAAGGAAATTTCTAAACCATAGAATCCCTAATCGATTGCAAATAGAAACATTCTACCATAGACTAAACCCTCAAACATGAAACTTAGTAGATATCTCAGCTAATGGTGCCCTGCTGAGCAAAACTATGATCAAGCCTTTAAGATCACTGAGACTATAGCTTCCAACAACCAACACTAGAGTAGTGCTAGGAGCATCCATAGGGTAAGAGCGGCAGAAGCATTGGAAGTAGACGTCATCATAGCCCCAAGAGGAGAGGTATCATCTATGTAAAACTTATTGAAAAATAATGCTCCCACTAACTCGTAGCTACAGAGAATGGAGGAACATCCCACTACTTCAATAGCTGCAATATCCTATGTGTATTATGGAGAAGGTCATCTGATCTTGCAATGTCTAGCAAATCCAGTGTTAGTGAACCATGTGGGAAATCAAGCCAAAAACTCACAATAGTAGTATGGCAATCATTACAACCCAAATTGGAGATAGCATCCTAAATTTTCGTGGTCTGACTAAAGTAATGTATGAAACCCAACTAATTAATACAACTAACAGCATTACTACCAACCTCAATCCCAGCACCCTCAACAACTGCAATCTCACCAACCTTCTTCTCAACACAATAACTCCAACTATATGGAAAATATTCTAAAGGAATACATGGAAAAAGCCAATACAAAAATCTAGAGCAACACAACCTCCCTACTAACACTATAAACTAAAATGGGGCAACTAGCTATAGCCCTAAGTAGCAGACCCCATGGCACTTTGCCCAGTGACACTAAGAACACAAGAAGAGATGGCAAGGAGCAGTGTAAAGCCATCACCATCAGATCAGGTAAGGAAATTACACCTCCCTACCAATAGAATGGGACTAAGGAAGAACACCACCTTAAAAAATAGGCAAACAACATAGAACTCTTAGAGGGAAGGTCTAAATGTGCACCTTCACAACTACAAAATAATCCTATTAGAAATCCATAAGAAGACACCACTTCATCATCTAAGCCACAAAAGAATAGTAAGCCATCATCGACCATCATTCATAAACTCTTTATCCCATCACCACCTTTCCCTCAGCACCTCAAACAATAACATTAGGATAAACAATTTGATAAGTTCCTTGATATTCTATGAAAATTGTCTATTAACATTTTATTGGTTGAATCACTCTAACAGATGCCTAATTATGCAAAGTTTTTAAAGGAAATATTAACATGACAAAGAAGGTTGTGTGAATATGATATGGTACCAATGACCTAGGAATGTAGTTTGATTTTCCAACAAAAATTACCCAAAAAATTACAGGACCCTAGCAGTTTCACCATCCCTTATTCCATCGGGGGCAAGTATTGTAGTAAGGCCCTTTGTGAATATCATACATGTACACTTAATGAGGAATCCATGTTGTTTGATACAAGCCGTCTAATTAGCAGTTACCATACCTATTATTCCAGTGAACAAGATGAAGAAGACATGGCAAGGTGCAGTTGGGTCAATTACTCAACACCTTGAGAACCTCTTAGCCTGAATAGTGGAGATATATAGCTAGTCAAACCATCAATTGAAGAGCCTCCCAAGTTGGAACTTAAGCCATTACTAGCCCACTTGAAATATGCATATTTAGGTAAGAAATACACCCTGTTAGTCATTATATCATCTACCTTACCTTAATTTTAGCAAGACCAACTAGTCAACTTGCTCTAGAAACACAAGAAGGTAGTAAAATGAACCACGGTAGATATCAAGGGAATCAGCCCAACATTGAGTATGCATAAGATTCTTCTAGAGGACCCCTAAAGTTCATATATCAAGCAACAAAAAAGGCTCAACCTAATAATAAAGGAGGTGGTAAAAAAATAAATCATCAAATGGCTCAACGCAAGTATCATCTACCCAATATATGACAGCAATTGGGTAAGCCATGTTCAATATATCCCCAAAAAAAAAGGATTATCATTCAAAATTCTAAAAATAAGTTGATCACGAACTGAATAGCCACAGGGTGACGTATTTGCATGGACTTTAGGAAACTCAATAAAGCCACCCGAAAAGATCATTTCCCCCTCCTTTTTATTAATTAAATGCTTGATAGGTTGGCTAGAAGAGCTTTTTATTGCTTTTTGGATGAATACTCAGGTTATAACCAAATAATCATTACACTAGAAGATCAACAAAAAACCACGTTCACATGCCCCTATGGCACATTCAGCTTTCGACGAATGCCCTTTGGCCTGTACAATGCGCCTACAACTTCTCAGCGATGCATGGTGGCTATATGCATAGACATGGTAGAAGGCATTATAGAATTTTTTCTGGATGATTTTTCTATTTTTTGAGATAGTTTTGAGGATTTTCTAACATACTTGGAGAGAGTGTTGGTAGGTGTGAATAAACTAACTTAGTCCTTAACTGGGGGGAATGTCATTTTATGGTTCAAGAAGGCATTGTTTTAGGTCATGGGGCCTCTCCCAAATGACTGGAGATAGACAACACAAAAGTGGAGGTTATCAAAAAATACCCCCTCTAACCACTATCAAGGGTGTGAGAAGTTTTTTATGACATGTAGGATTTTACTGAAGATTTCTCAAAGATTTCTCAAAAATTGCTAAACCCTTTTGTTAGTTATTGGAACAGGATAGAAAATTTGAGTTTGATGAGTTTGATAAGGCATCTTTTGAACGAATAAATTTAGCACTCACTAAAGCCCTTATTATATTAGGACTTGACTAGACTTTACCCTTTGAACTGATGTGTGATGCAAGTTATTGCGCTACAGGATAAGTAATAGGGCAATGGAAGAATAATTTCTTCCATAGCATCAATTATGCTAGTAAGACACTCAATGAGACTCAATTGAATTACACCGTTACAGAAAAGGAATTACTAGTGGTAGTACTTACATTTGATAAGTTCTAATCTTATCTCCTAGTAATTAAAGTGATTGTATATACTAGCCACACTGCTATTTGCTTTTTACTTGCTAAAAAATATGCCAAACCTAATTTGCTAAGGTGGATCTTACTTTCACAAGAGTTTGATGTCAAAATCAATGATCATTAGGGGAAGGATAATCAAATTGCAAACCATCTCTCCAAACTAGAATGATATAATGAAAAGTAGAAATAAGTCAAAATTAAGGAAAACTTTTATGATGAACAACTCCTAATAGTCAGGAAGGGTCAACCACCCTAGTACGTTGATATTGCTAACTATCTTGTGTGTAAAATACAGCCCCTGACTAATCTTGACAATAGCAAAAGAAATTATTCCATGACCTCAAGTACTACTATTGGGATGAACCACTTCTATTTTGCCAATGTGTAGATGGACTGATGAGAACATATGTAAGCGAAGAAGAGGCTAAGGAAATCTTGCCTCTTATCATCACACACCCTACAAAGGTCATTTTGGACATATAAGGACTACAACAAAGGTTCTCTAAAGGGGATTCTACTGGCTAGCCATATTCAAGGATGCTAGGGTAGCGGTCCAATACTATGAGCAATGTCAACAAACCTGGAACATTTCACAAAAGAATGAAATTCCTCAAACAGGCATATTAGAAGTGGAAATATTTGATGTCTATGGCATTGATTTCATGGGCCAATTCTGGTCCTCCTTTAGCAATGAATACATTCTAGTAGCAATGGATTGTGTATCCAAATGGATAGAGATCGTTGCACTATCAACTAAGAATGCCAAGGTGGTGATCCGCTTCCTTTAACAAAAGGTTATCACACAATTCAGGACTCCCAAGGCTATCATTAGTGATGGTGGCACACATTTTTTCAAGAAGCGATTTCAACAACTTATGTAAAAATATAGGATTCATCACATAGTAGACACCGCCTATCACCTACAGTCAACTGGTCAAGCTGAAGTTTTTAATAGGAAAATTAAGAGAATTTTGGAGAAAGTAGACAACCCTATTAAAAAGGACTGGTCATCCAGATTAAATGATGCACTTTTGGGCATATAGGATAGCATTCAAAACTCCCTTGGGAATGTCGTCCTACTGGATTATATTTAGAAAATCTTGTCACCTACTTATTGAACTAGAACACAAATCCTATTGGGCACTTAAAATGATCAACTTCTATATAGATGTCATAGGAGAAGCTCAAATGTTACATATGAATGAGATTGAAGAACTAAGAGATGCCTCATACAATAGTGCTTGGTTGTATAAGGAGTGGACCAAGAAGATTCATGACCAACATCTCAAGCTAAAGGAGTTATATCTTGGGCAGTTGGTGTTGCTCTACAACTCACGATTAAAGTTATTCCCATGGAATTTGAAATCAAGATAGTCTAAACCCTATAAATTTATCAAGGTATATTACTATTGTGTTGTGGATCTCAAGGATCAAAAGGCTGAAGAAACCTTCGAGGTCAATGGCCACCGAGAAAAATCATATCGAGTTGAAAATCTCAATAGGGAAGTTCAAACAATTTCCTTGCGGAACTCATTAGGTTGCATTAAGTTATCAGGCTGAGGACATCAAACCAAGCACTAATAGGAGGCAACCAAAAATTTTATCCTCTATTATTTTAACTCATGTTCTTTACGACTCCCATAGAAATTTTGTCATTTTCCTGATAAAACCCACCATTAATATCCATACCCTATCAATACTTTTATTGCTAGAAAATTGAGTAGGTCAAAGGTAGGAAGAATGCATGCTCCACGTGTTGTGTGAAGAAGGACACTGACACTCCCTATCTTACAAGAATATTAGTTTGTATCCAATGTCAAGAAACCGCTCTAAGGGTAGGTACGCCCCTCGCACCCTCTATCTAGTACATTACAAGTTTTCTAGCACTATTTTTTACAATATCACCCCCTTTTTCTTTTTAAGTCATGAATCATCTATTCCATACTCACCACTCCACTCCATTCCTCTCCTCTCCTAATGTCAAAAAAGATTATGCGAAGCCTTTCATTACAAGAAGATCACCTTCTCGATGATTACCTTACAGAATCTGTCGCGCAACCCATTCCACCTACTTCACCAAAGCATGTTGACACCACCCTCCTCACCATCTCAAAAGAAAACACCCCGTTGTGCATATCCGTACCCATTTCTTCCTCACCGTCTACCTCTAATCCAACCATGCCAAGATGTATTGGCCACTCTTCCGCCAAAGCCACAACAAAAACCCTTTAATGATAAAAGAAACCAACTTCTTTAAGAAAACAATCACTACCTTTGGTATCATCTGATGAGGCAACACACTTCTATACTCCCCTACTAAGCGCATAAAAGAGCATCCAACTCTCTCACCATTTTCTAGTATAATAGCGCCCAAGATCGTTTCAACGCTCTAGCCAACTGAGAATTTTACTTCAAAAGAGGTTTTACCCTCCCAATCCTACCCCAATATCTTATTAGCCCCATTAATCACCACCATTAGGCCACATTCTATCAACACCCTCCTGAGTTTTACCCTCTTGTTGTCCTAAAATTTTACAACAATCTTGACACTAAAAGAAATATAAAAAGTGTGTTTGTACAAGAAAGTTAGTATCTTACCTCTCCACCACTATCAAAAACCTTTATAGCCTACCCTCCTTCGACATTGATGAGTACTCTAAGTTAATTGACAACCCTACAAATGAATTAGCAGCATACATCCTCACCACTCTCACAAAGCTTAGAACAAAGTGGTGAGTCACCACAAATGGTGCTCACCATTACAATCCCGTACAATTCTTACCCCAAGTTAAGCTCGGGTACCATTTCCTTAGGAGTTTATTGTTGTATACCACTCACGACCGCTCTATATCTTTCAACCACATGGTCCTACTCTACTACATACTCACCAAATGAACCATTGATGTTGCTCAAATCATTCAGGACCAGCTGGAGCTAGTTACAACAAAGCCACAAGGTCCTATCTTTTACCCTACCCTAGTTGCTGGTCTCTGTGTTAGGGTAGAGGTCCCCTTACACCCAATGAAGAAAAAGTCACCAACCCCTACTACATCAACCAAGTAGTCATCAATAACTTTTTCAACGCACCAGGATTAACCCTTAAGGCTATAACAACACCCCCACATCCAAAACAACACACGGTAAGATTGGAGTCACTGATGCATGTGATGAAGGAGGACATAGAGATCCTTATGAGAGGACAGGAAGAGGTCATCACAATAGTAGCACGGCTAGTTCTTCACGGCTAATTTTTCTTTTCTTTTTATCGGATCCTGGCAGCCTGGCCCTTTTATTTTTTGGTTCCCAACCCTCCCACCCTGATAGTGAGGACATTATTACCTTTTGTTTGTGAGAGGGTATATCTTAGTTAGTATGTCGTAGTGTTTTAGATTATTTACTCTTGTTATCTAGTTATAATTAATGTAATAGTTATTTTCACCTAACGTTTTTTGTTACATATCTCTTTTAGTTTTTTAACATTACCAAGATGATTGATATGAGCAACTCAGCAAATAAGGTAGCCATACTAATCACCTTATCAAATTCACAATGCTACAAGTGTATATCATTGAAAGTGATAGTATAAACATCTTGTGACCCCAATACCCTGCCTGTGAAATGATCAAGCTAGTTTGATAAGGCCTTAGGAGACATGTTGAACTTTTATCTAAAATATTCTTTACCTATATCTATTTTTGTCACCTTGCATATATTAATTTTGTTAAAACTGTCAGCATTTATTTGCCTCAAACACAAGGAAATGAGGACTATCTTCATAGAGCTTCCATTAGACCTCCCACATAGGAGAGAGACTAGATACCGAAGACATCCTCAATATAAAGTATTAGGAAGCCTACAATAACTACCTTGCATAAGTGGTAATTAAATAATTTTGGAGGAATTAAACCTAACAAATGAGACTCTATCTAAGAAAAATAATGACAGTAAAAAGGGGAGCTTCGATGCCTGAAACACCTAGTAACCAGGGGCACCTGCATGAGAACCATGTGTGCAATTGCGCCAAACCGTATAGTAGGGTAACAAGCTTGCTCGAACATTTTTGGAATATATGTCAGGGTGGAGTAACTAGGATTACTTGCTTGAGACCCAAATTTACACTCATGTCAAAAAGACCCTAAGAATGTGGAGAAACCTTATCTCTTCATCGTAAATATATATATATATTGGGAGTTATAAGTAGGCCAACTAATAGAAAGAAATATTTCTAGTTTCACAACTTCCTTAAGGATCCTTCAAGGTCTAGTAGGGAGATATGAAGAGAAGCCCTAAAAATTTCCCTCCACATACACACAATGCTGACCCTTTTAATATATCTCATATATATGAAGGCAATTTTTAGTTTGAAAAGTCTAAAGCTTGAAATGATTAAAGGTTAAGAATTACTTAATTATTTTACTTATGGGTATCCATTTACGTTGTTACATCATCACTTAGGATGAGCAACAACTTAAGTTTAGGGAAAATGATATGAGTTGATTTGTGCAAATTAAAGGACCCTGTAAGTATCATTATATATATGATTTTTACTATATGAGGGAGTCATATGGTGTTTCCACCCTTATAGATCTTGTATGACTCGCTTAATTTTAACCTAAAAAGAGCTCTAATATCCTATGAATTTACAATACTTGCACTCTTATAACAACTCACAGACTTAATGATTTTACTAGTCAATTGCAAAATGTGTGTAGGAATGGTTGTAACACAACATATCAAACCATATCCTCACCTTGCCAAGACTGCAAAAGCTACCACCTAGGTTGCAATCAAGGGTCTGCAACGCTGACAAAAAGAAGAACACTCAAATCTCTGAATTTGGCAGCATTCACCAGGGGACCACTATAGAGCACTGCCACCTGACACAGGATAAAGCTGCCTAATGCTGGGTATAGCCACCCAATGTAGCACTAGAGGATGCATGTCCCAACATGCACCTTTTTATCTCTATAAATACCCCTTGGAGATAGAGATATAGAGATATAAAAGGGGAGAAGAAAATAGCAATGAAAGATTAGAAGAGAAAGGTAGAAGAAGAAGAGTACCAATAAGGCTATACCGAGGGAGGAAAAAGAAGAAGGAGATATTAAGCTAGATAGAGGTTGGATTACCGTGATCTTCCTAATCCCTTCCCTTCTTTCTCTTTACTATTTTCTTATTTTGTTGGAGGATAATTAGCATGGGCTAAAATCCTTGGTGAATGGAAAAGATTGAGTAACCTTTGTTGTAATTTGTGACATTATAGTCATTTTTGGTTTGAATGATATTTCATTTTGTTGAGCTTCATTTGGTGATTTGTTGAATATTAGCCACATTAGGCACTCATCTGTATTTTGTATCAATTGTGATAGTGGACAGAACTTCTGATGACAAATAATGACAGGGTTAGCACCGAAACTTGAAATGACCTTGTCATTAATCCTCCAAAACTCACTAAGTGATATTACCTTGGGCAATGCACCGTGATGGAGATAGCCTGAGAGTATATTTCATTGTTAAGTGAAATCCAGTGAGTTGAGAAGGATTAATATCCGTTGAGCTTAATATGCTATGAATGTCATACGATGCATGCACTCGGTGTTAAAAAATTTCCCTCTAATGAATTTATCTTCTTATTTCCTTTTTATCTATCTTGTGCTAATATTAGTAAAATCCTAAGAGCTTATTTACTTCATTGTATTTTCATTCTCCCTACCAATTTCATAGAACACTTGACTTTAGTAAAGCATATTTCATTTAATTCTCCGTGGGATTGATACTCACTCATCACTTTATTACTTGGATCAACCATGTATAATTGCATGATTATGTTGTGTGCCATTTATTGTATTACCTTATCAAGCACTATTGAACCACGCACACGCTAAGATTTCTTACTATTATCTATTTAAAATATTAATCAACTTAAAGTGAAACAAGAATTTAAATGGGTTTAGAATATCGTATCTTTATCAAGCTATGAGGGGTTGGTTTACCTTTAAGCTTTCTTATTATCATTGCCTTCATGTGACATTTGAAAGATCCTAACTGTATTTCCTAGTGTAGACACTTAGGATGTACTAGATAATATTGATACCAAAAGTTCTGGTTACTATATTAGGTTTATTTGGTTTCAACCAGACTTTATGTCCTCCAATTTTACTCGACTTCAACTAGATTTTTTACCAATTCAGTTATGTGGTTTAAGTGCCATGGGTATAGAGAGACCATGGCGGATAATACAGCCTATTGTTTGAGAAATTGCATAAGGGAATTATGTGATCACCTTAATGGAAGATAATAATCAATTTATTATAAATATACCATAAAACTTTATCCTTGCTTGCTATAGATGTTTTCCATCCTTGTACGCACTTCCTTAAAATTCACAATGTGATATATCTATTGTGTATTTCCATGTGATTAGTCTCATATTCCTATAAGCATATGACTCTCTTGTTCTCATATGTTCCTATGAACTATCACATGATATACTTTTTTGTGAAATCTCATTCTTAACATCACATGAGTCATGTGTGAGAGATGTCAAATATGTAATGGTATGCTCCTTATTTCATGGATTATATCTTATGTGTTGTTGAAAGGGCGGTTTAAGTGATACATGCTTCTTTATGCATATGATATGTGTGTCAAACTATGTTATAGCATACATGTCTTCCTTATGCCTTTATAAATATGATAAGCTTAATCCTAATAATGAATTAAAGTATGTATAGTTTTGTATGTTTAGGCATGAACATGATACATATGCCTCATATGTGTTATGAACTACATGATAGGGGTAGATCAATTTGCTCGGTATGCATTCATACTGACGGGATTATTTTTGCAATCTCATAATCAATCTAATGAGTAGAAGGTTTTGTGTAGGTTTTTGAGAACAACTAGTGAGTGGTATACCCTTGTGTAATTTCTAATCATGACATTCTCATGGTAAATCTCTTTTGTTGGTCCTTTAATGATTAAGATTTCCTTTTTGTAGCATTAAATTTCTTTAGATAATAGTCATCTTTCATTTGTATTTCGTACTCATTTTAGGGTTGATATGGCATTGGTTTGTAAACCTTGCACTTCATTATCTCTTATATTGTTTTTATTTTGTGTACTCTAATTTTACCTTATGCTACTAGTTTTGGATAATCGGCCTAGTTTCTAATATAAGACAAATGATAGAGTGTTAGATACAGTAATATCAACCATCTTTCATATATGGTTTTTCATATTTTACTTCTATAAATATTTTATGAAAATGAAAATTATTAGTAGTGAAAATGGGGAAATTACAAATTATATCTAATAAATAGAATACCCTTATCTCGGTGGCTTTCAAGATATTCCATTGTATGAAATAGCAAAAGAAAGGGAATAATGGTAATGTAGCTTTTAAGTTGGACATAAGTGAGGCATATAATAGGTTAAAGTGATATTTTCTACAATATGTGATGTAAAAGATGGAGTTCATGGACAGATGGATTAAGTTGATCATGATGTGTGTCAAATATGTCTCCTTCTATGTGATCATAAATAGAAATGTGTGTATATCCCTTAGACCACAGAGAGGTATGAAATAAAGTAATCCCATATCTCCATACTTGTTTAATTTTTTTTGTAGAGACACTTTCAAGCTTGATTCAACATAAGGTCTCCTCTAGTTCTATTCATGGCATTAAGATATGTAGATCTATCCAAATAGTATCTCACCTATTTTTAGCAAATGATAGCATATTATTTTCCAAATTGACTCTTTACGAAGCTCAAAAGTGGGAAGAACTAATAGACTTTTATATAGTAGCTTTTGGTCAAGTAATCAATCTACAAAGGTCTAAAATGTTTGTTAGCCTTAATGTTGAAGAGGAAAAGAAAAAGGAGCTTGGTGTTTAAGAGGTACAATAGCATGGCAACGACCTGGGTCTACCAACAATGGTGGGTCATTTGAAGAAATCCATTTTGCCTTGCTCAAAGATAGATGTTGAGACAAATTGAAAGGTGGTCAGATATCGAAGGTGAGTAAGAAAATTTTCATAAAGTTCATAACCCAAACATAACGCACATATTTTGAGTGTCTTTCATCCACCATCTACATTATGCATGGATTATAGGGCATCTTGGGGTAATTTAGGGGGGGAGAACAAGGAGAAGAAGACTCATTAGTTAAGCTAAGAAGGAATGTGTAGATCGAAAGAGAATGGGGGCATGTATTTCCCTAACCTGCAATGTTTAATATCGCTATGCTAGACAAGCATACTTGGTGTACATTGATGGAAGACTTTTCTCCTATTTCCAAAATGCGGAAATCAAGATATTTCCCCCATTGTGGCTTTCTTCGGGCTAACCTAGGATACAATCCAAGTTATACTTGGAGTCTGGGATGCTAAATAGCTAGTTGAAATAAGCTATTACTGAACTATTGGGGATAACATAGATTAATAAGTAAAACAATAAATGGCTACCATATCCACTTCCTTTTAACGTGGCATCGCCAAGAATTAATATGGACAAGGGCATAAGAATTGGTTCTTTATAATTTTATACTGCTATAGTTCCCCTACATTTGCTGTTTATCAAAAACAATGACAGGCGACATATAAAATTGTTTTGTAAAATGCATTAATTCAACTCAACAATAAATATTTATCACTTTTAAATCACTTGACTACTCTTTGTTTGCCTTTGCTGAAATACCCACACAACCACCACATCCATGCAAATAAATCCATTCAAATAACACCCACATTATGTGTTGGCAAAATATAGTTGCACTAAAATAGACTTTATGTTACAATTCTATTAGAATTAATTTATATAAATAGAAAACAATAAATCGATTCATTTTCTAAACCTCTAGACTTAACCAAATTTAGTTCATTAAAAAATATGAATAAATTATTTAAAGCTACTTATCAAAAATAATAATCTAATATAATTATTTATTTTATAAAAACAGTCTGAAAATTATTTAAAATAATTACTTTTAATAAAAATAATTTAAACGTGTTTCGGAGGCTTGAATAATACTTCGAATCTTTTCAGCTGGTATCGTGCAATTTCATAGAGCAAAGAATACAAGGCCTCGGGCTCGGGGTGATGCTTGATACGGCGGCAATCAATATGCCCGGAAAGATGTACCCGCACGACAAGTTTAACACGTGGACAGTTGGCAATTGGCAATTGGCAATTTTGACACGTCATGCCATACATAAATTTCAACATTTTTTATTCATTCAACATGACCGATCCGCCAATCGAGCCTCCACATATTCCCCAATTCTTAGCATCATCGATCAACCCGAATAACTACTATTTGCTTCAATCACTCATAAAAAATAATTACCATATACAAGAAATATTATTTAAACATTGTAAAGCAAAGAGGTTTTGAATTACATAATTATATAAGATAATTATTCAGTACTGAACAGGAAACTTAACGGTAAAAGCAAACTGTTGTAGCATTATTTATTATTTAAAATTGAAAAACCATTACTTTACAACCAAATAATTATGAATTATTCACGGCTATATAATAGTATATTGATCTCACACGTATATAAAAACCACACGGTATTAGATGGTTGTACAAAATTGCAATTAAATTAGTTGTAAATGGAACATTAATTGTAATAACATAATTATATAAGATAATTATATGGTACTGAACATGAAATTTAACGGTAAAAGCAAATTGTTGTAGCATTACTGATTATTTAAAATAAAATGAAAAACCATTTAATCTACAACCAAATCATTATGACTTATTCACAGCTATCTAATACTATATTGATCTCACACATATACAAATAACCCACGGTATTAGATGGTTGTACAAAACTGCAAATAAATTAGTTGTAAATAGAACATTAATTATCATTACATAATTATATAAGATAATTATTTAGTACTGAACAAGAAATTTAACGGTAAAAGCAAATTGTTGTAGCGTTAACTTATAATTTAAAATTATAAAACCATTACTCTACAACCAAATCATTATGAATTATTCACAGCCATCTAATAGTCTCACACACATAAAAAACCACACAGTATTAGATGGGTTGTACAAAATTACAAATAAATTAGTTGTAAACAGAACATCAATCATTAAGATTTTATATTTTCTCACACCAGTAGCAGAATATGTGGCGGGGCAAGCATAAGGACGCATCTTCGCCAGTGTCAGATCTCATGGAGAGAATAGAGTTCTATGAGGGAACCCTGAATCCCCAACTACTTCCACCTACGACAAACCATGTAACACCTTGAAAGTGTCTATCTAAGCCCAAAACGAAGACCCAGAGTTCCTGATCTCAGTAAAATATTTGAGCCAAATACACTAAAAGCTCCAAATGTGGAGAATTTGGCAGATGGAAGCAGCATACATAGTGTATCAGGGAAGAGAGCTTAGTGCACAAGTGGAATGCAACATGTAGCATAACCCGATATCATAGAGCTGACGGCCATATCCCCATTCACTGGCAGATAGCCCCCAAGACCAAGACTCTTAAGAGAATGCTATCCTACTTTGCAGGAAACTCCAATACACCTGTCTTACCTGCTTGAAGACCTTTAGGCAGAATCAATGATGAGTTCAGCCAACACCCTCTCTTCATTCAAAATAGTCAGATTTGGGACATGTAGATTATTACCAAATAGCCATAGACGGAGATAACTATTCTGTTTCTCAGCGTATGTTGAGAAAGTCGAAGGCAGATAGAAGCCAAATAGTGGAAAGCTTCCCTCCATTTGAAGCTTCGATGACGTTTTCTCTCTATCATCTAAAAACAAATACGTTCCCTTTTAGCAGTATCCTACTGGTGCTCACAATAATGCTATTGAGAGGGGCAAAAAGAGCCATCTAGCACCGGATAGCAGAAAACACAATGGTCTTATGTAAGTCTCAGGAGCTTTGTCGCAGAGTGTACATCAAAAGGTGAAACTGGCAGAAGATGAAAAACTCTGCAGAGTCGGATGATAATCAAGCTGACAAAGAAGCACACACAGCGACGACAAGCAGATGACGCAGAGTAGCACAGATTCGAGGGAAACGATGAGCAGTAAGAAGCAGTAAGAGGTGACACAGTGCCGTTACAGCCTAAATCACACCTCAAAAAAGAAAAGACAAGTTTTTAGAAAGTATTACACAGAGATCAAATAGTATAAGTTTAAACGCTTGAAATGGATAAAGCAAATAGATGGCAATTAGGATAAGACCTCCAGGTTTCTGTCTGCAGCAGAAATCAGCCTGATGCAAAAAATGGAGCCACGTCACTCCTTTTCTGCAGCTACCACAAAGCAGAGGTCATCCATGGCAAGGTCCTAGCATAGTCGATCATTCACGATGATAACATTCACACAATCACCAAGCTCTTGTTCCATCAACTGAGAATATATTACTACGTATTCTTCTTATCCATAGTGATGTCCAGCACAGCACCGACAGCAGGTCTGCAAGCCTCAAACACTGCCAAATGAAAAATACGTCAGAATATACAAGAGGGAAAAATTTAGCCATCATATGCAGCTTGAATAAATTTATGAAACAATACAAAGGGAGGCTTGAAAATTTACATGCTCAACATGTAAAACATAGAAATCTATCTAGTCTTCGAAAACAAATTCCTGTCAGGAATAATAATGAAAAATAACATCTACATTCTGTCTTTCAGTCACGATCCAAAAATTATTCTCCAAGTTATATATTGTCACAATCAGTTCACGAGTCATGACTGATAAGTTCTGATAAAATTCAGTCAGCCAATGCCAACTATTTGGCAATCAACAAATTTTAACAATTCAATGTCTCGATGTCCAATTTTGAAGCAAATATTTGCAGGAGAATGATCAATCCTGCCGCCGCATGACATCCCTTGACATAACATACAGCATTTATATGACCAAATTAACCAATCTCCCTGCATCCTTGCAAACTTATTGGAGAAAGTGTTTACATTATCTTTTAACCTTCAAATAAGGCCAGAGGCTTTTTTAAGTCTACATTCTTGCATTCAGTCACGATCCAAAAATTATTCTCCAAGTTAATTATTGTCACAATGAGTCATGACTGAAATTTTCTGACAAAATTCAGTCAGCCACTGCCGACTATTTGGTAATCAACAGATTTTATCAGTTCAATGTTTCAGTGTCTAATTTTGAAGCAAATACTTGCGGGAGAGTGATCAATCCTGCCACCACATGATACCCTTGACATACCATACAGCATTTATATGAACAAATTAACCAATCTTCCTGTATTTTTGCAAAATTTTTGGAGAAAGTGTTTACGTTATCTTTTAATCTTCAAATAAGGCCGGAGGCTTTTTTAAGTCTATATATAGAGCTACTATATTTTTCAAAACTAAGAGAAACACCATGTCCAATTCGAGAATAACTAAGACCAAGTATACAGCTGATGAAGCAAAATAGCTATGATTTGACTTTGGATATGCACATCAATCTGGAAGTACTAAGTCAAATGTCAGACCCACAAGTAGTACTAAGTCAAATGTCAGTCCCACAAGTAGAGGTGGCAATTGGGTCAGGTTCGGGTCAGGTCGTTATTGGGTCAGGTCATTTCGGGTTAATTTGTCGGGTCAGGGTCTAGTTTAGGTAGAAAACTTGAATTCAGGTCATTTCGGGTTAACTTGATTGGTAGGGTCGGGTTGGTTCGGGTCATTTTCTGCTTCACATGAGTAGGTTGCTTCAGCCCGTTCAGGTCATTTCATGCAATATGACGGGTTGGTCCCGCTGTGTCCAAGTTGTTTCGAGTTAAGTTGATGGGTGGAGTCATTTTGTGCAATTTTACGGGTTGGACTTGAGTAGTTACTGGTTAACTTAATGAATCAGGTCGGGTCGAGTTTTAACAGATCGAGTCAAATTCAAGTCCAGGCAATTATCATTTCTTATATCGTAAATATTAGAGACAATCATGAGATTACTATTGCAGATAAAAGAATTAAGAATATTAAATGCGCTTTATTTTCACAAATAAATAGTAAAGATATTTATAAATTTAAATAATAAAAAATATTACATGATTGAATCTAACAAAGATATTTATCATTTATTATGCTTTATTTGATAACTTAAAAAATTTAATTACTTAAAAAAAAGATAATTTTATAAAATAAAGATGATCAAAACAAGACTATACAATGTATAATTATCATTTATTACATTGTAAATATTAAATACAATCATAATATTACTCGTACATATAAATGAAATAAGAATATTATACGTATTTTATTTTTACAAAGGCAAATAATAAAGACATTTATAAATTTTAATAGTATTATATTTGATTGTTTAAAATATTTATAAATTTTACAAGTAAAAATATTTAGATATTTATGATATATTATATTTATTTGATTAGATAAAATATTTGATTACTTAAAAGATAATTTTATAAAATAAAGGTGAGCATAGGCATGACAATACAATGTATAATTATCATTTATTACATTATAAATATTAGAGAAAATCATAAGAGTACTAGTAAAGATAAATAAAATAAGAATATTATATGTGTTTTATTTTTACAAAGGTAAATAATAAAGATATTTATAAGTTTTAACAATATTATATTTGATTACTTAAAAAAAAATTCATAAAATAAAGGTGAGCCAAACAAGACTATAGAATTTACAATTATCATTTATTTCATTGCAAATATTAGATACAATCATAAGATTACTCGTAAAGATAAATAAAATAAGAATATTATATGTGTTTTATTTTTACAAAGGTAAATAATAAAGATATTTATAAGTTTTAATAGTATTATATTTGATTGCTTTAAATATTTATAAATTTTACAAGTAAATATATTAGATGTTTATCATATATTACTTAAATTTTACAAGACTATACAATGTATAATTATCATTTATTACCTTGTAAATATTAGATACAATCACAAGATTACTAGTAAAGATAAATAAAATAAGAATATTATATGTGTTTTATTTGCACAAAAGTAAATAATAAAGATATTTAGAAGTTTTCATAGTATTATATTTGATTACTTTAAATATTTATAAATTTTACAAGTAAAAATATTAGATATTTATGATATATTATATTTATTTGATTACTTAAAAAAAAGATAATTTTATAAAATAAAGGTGAGCATAACAAGGCTATACAATGTATAATTATTATTTATTACATTGTATATATTAGATACAATCATAATATTACTAATAAAGATAAATGAAATAAGAATATTGTATGTGTTTTATTTTTACAAATGTAAATAATATAGATATTTATAAGTTTTAATAATATTATATTTGATTACTTAAAATATTTTTTTACTTAAACAAATATAATTTCATAAAATAAATGTGATAACAAAAATAACTATATAATGTAGTAATCTATAAATTATAATTATCATTTATTATATTTTAGATTGTTTTTAATTAAAAAAAAACAACAACAACAACCGGTCCGGTCTAACTAGAACCGGCCCTCCCCAACCCTTTTTCTTCTTTTTCTCTTCTCATTTTCTTTTCATCTGTATGAAACTCGAACGCAGTCAACCCCCTTGCCCCTGCACTCCCTGCGAGTCTGTGACATTGTCTGGTCTCCCGTCCCTCCCTCATTTCTCCGTTGTCGCCCAACACCACCACAGCACCACAACCGTCCGTCAACTACACTGCCACGCCACGCCACCACAATCGACCCCCTTCTGCTCTGTTCGCTATCGACTAAATCTAACACCACCAGGAGCAACCAGCCACGTCCGGTGCACCCGACACCGACGAGTTTCCTTCACCACCGGTGTTGCTCCAGCAACCCTTATCCTATCCAATTTCGTAACAATTCATTTGGTATAATTATCTTAAACCCTTACTCTCATTTTCATTAATTTTTTATGAATTAGCTAATGATAATCGAAATTGGTTATTGAATTATGTATTTATATATTGTATGATTGATATGGAGTAGTTAATTGCAATATGTATGGTTGAATTGTGAAAATTAGATTTTTGTCCCGGTTATGTTTGGATTTATCAGATTCATCCGATTAAACTATTTTGGATAAATTGTTTATGCAATATAATGTGAAATGTACTTAATTTCATGTTGGTATTGTTAATTTAGGAAAATTGTATGAAATATATCGGAATTGATTATTAGGTCAAAACTCTTTACGGATTTAAATTGAATTGTATAATTGACTTATTTTATTAAATTGATTTTACAATATGTTTTAGAATATAACTAATTTCAATTTTGAACAGTTAATTTAAATATTTGAATAAGATTTGACCGGATTTGCAATTCAGGTTCAAAAACCCTAATTATGTTAAATTGGGTAATTCCTTAACAATTTTTAACCAATTAAGTATAAAATATGTTGTAGAATATGTCTAATTTCAATTTTGAGCCTTCAATTTAAATATTTGAATAAGATTTGACTGGATTTGTAGTTCGAGCTTAAAAACCCTAATTATGTTAAATTGGGTAATTCCTTAATAGTTTTTAATCAATTGAGTATAAAATATGTTGTTGAATGTCTAATTTCAATTTTAAGCCGTCAATTTAAATATTTGAATAAGATTTGATCGGATTTGCAATTCGGACTCAAAAATCCTAATTATGTTAAATTGGGTAATTCCTTGATAGTTTTTAATTAGTTGAGTATACAATATGTTGCAAATATGTCTAATTTCAATTGTGAGCCATCAATTTAAATATTTGAATAAGATTTTACCGGATTTGATGTTCTGGCTTCAAAACCGTAATTATGTTAAATTGGGTAATTCCTTGATTACAATTTCATTAGGTAACCAGTAACCACTGTAATTACATTTTCAAAATCTAAGTTTGATCTTATGTTTGCTATAAACTTATAATATGTGTACTCTGTATAAATTAATATAATATTTGTTGTTATCGAAAGTTGGATGTTGTAGAATTTTTTATTGGTATTCAAATTGACATTGTATAGAATTATTAATACCAAACAATAATCTATTTATGTATACAGGTACAGCTACACAAGGCTAAAAGGATATGGAGGATGAACAAATTAGAACACCTCAAGAAGAGGAAATAGATACCTATGATTTCACATCTACCAAAGGTATTATTTTTTTTTTTATATGATATGAGTAATTATCATTGCTTGTGGGTTGACAATAAGCATCTTGCATTTTTTTTTATAGTTATTGCTCATTGGTTTACACAATATTGATAATTATAGATAGACATAAATTCTTTTTATGTTTTAAAATTATAGCCGTTGATCTTGAAGAGGAAGAATATGAATCAGATAATCAAGTTCCAGCTATAGCTTCAAATCTAGCTATAAATGAAGCTCCAATAAACATACATGATGATGTTGAATTACTGGTTGCAAAAGTTCTCAGCAAATGGAAGAGATACTCTAAGGTTTGGGACAACTTTGATCGATTTAAAGATGAAGAGGGAAAACAACAAGCTCTATGTAAGTACTGTAAAAAGGTGAAGTATAGGAGTGAAGCTAGATATGGTACTTCTAATGCCTTAAGACACCTACAAGCTTGTGAAGCATACAAAAAAATGACTCCACCAGATACCTTCACATCTAAATCTAGTGAGGTTCCATTTGATCCAAAAGTTTATCGTGAGATGTTGGCTGACGTAATTTTGAGGCATGGGTATTCATTCTCGTATGTTGAACATTTGAAAGTTAGGAAACTTCATCAATATCTTAATCACCAAATCAAACCTGTGTCTAGAAATATTATTAAGAAAGTTTGCCTAGAAAAGCATGCTGATTTAAAAATTAAACTCAAACACACTATTGGGGCAATTTCTAGCAAGGTATGTTTGACTTGTGATATATGGATAGCTTACACATCTCGTGGGCATCTCACTCTAACAACTCATTATATGGACGATGATTGGAAGTTGAATTGCAAAGTGTTAGTTTTTGTCATTGCCCTCCTCCCCACACCGGTCTTGAAATCTACAGCTTGTTGTATTTATTGCTTAAAGAATGGAGTATTGAGAAGAAGGTATTCACTATGACATTGGATAATGCATCTAATATGGACAACATGATTAGTCACTTGAAACCCACTTTGCTTCAAAATTTGGTAGGTGATGGGAAATACTTCCACATTAGATGTTTAGCTCATATCCTTAATTTGATAGTGAGGGAAGGGTTGAAAAATATTGAAGGATGTGTGCTCAAAATTAAAGAGAATGTGAAGTATATAGATGCTTCGGAAGGTAGGATAATCCAGTTTTATGAATGTGCTGCAAAATTGAATATATCAATTTCTGGAAAGTTGAGGCTAGATGTTGCTACAAGATGGAATTCTACATATCTTATGTTTCATAGAGCATTAGATTATCATCATGTTTTGGATTTCTTTGGTAATGTTGAAGCTAGTTACAAGTTTAAAATTTTGCTGGATGAGTAAAGTGGAAAAGATTTGTGAGTTGTTGGAACCTTTTTATGAAATTACCTATTTATTTTCTGGATTTGAGTATCCTACAGCTACTGCCAACTTGTATTTTCTTAATGTTTCAAGGATTCAACTAAGATTGGAGAAGGCAATGGGATGTGATGATAATGATATCAGCAGATTGGGACTACAAATGATGCAAAAATTTGAAAAATATTGGTCGCACTACAGTACCATTCTTGCTTTTGCTGTAATTTTGGATCCACGTTATAAGTTTAACTTTGTGAAGTTTGCCTTAATCAAACTACATAGTAATAATGAGACGGGTACAAAGTTCGCTAATGATATATATGTCGAATTCGTCGAGTTATACAAACACTATGAATATCATTGTCCTAATGCTCCAAATTCATTTGACGAACGGACGTCTGTTAATAGAGAAATGAACAGAGGAAATGATAAAATGGAGGTACATCGCGCTATATCTCACTAAATATTTTTTTTATCTTTATTACATGTTTATTTTTATTATTAATAATTTCTGTTTACATCAAATCTAATTATTGTTTTTTCCTTTGTTTAAAATTTAGGATTTTGATGCTTCTACTTCTGTTGGAGGTAGAGGTAAAAACTATAAAAGTGAATTTGAGATGTATATTGAAAGTCGGCGGTTGGATCATAAAAATTCACTTGATGTGCTCCAATTTTGGAAAAATAATTCTAAGACTTCACTTATTTCTTTTATAGCTAAAGATATCTTTGCCATTCCTATTACTACCGTTACATCTGAGTCAACCTTTAGCATGGGTGGTAGAATTTTAAATAAGTGGAGGAGTTCGTTGTTGTCGAAAAATGTTGATGCTTTGGTAACTACTCGTAATTGGTTATACGGATATGATGGTAATAACATTATTTGTTTTGAATTTGTATTTCTTTTTATTTGATAATTTTTTTATCAATGAATTTTGAAGATAATAATGTATTTTTTTTTTTGGTATTTACAGAAATAGAAGAAGAAGAAGGAACTTCTATGGAGCCATCAAAGTCAACGAGTAACAATAATGAAATGGATTAAGGAGCTTCAAAAATAGCGGTAAAAGTTTTAGATGCTTTTGCTTGTAAACATGGGCAATTGTTATCTTTTGTAGGCAAGGAATTCAAATTTTATTCAATCATGTCATTTATTCCTTATGTTGTAGATTTACCATACTTGGATAATCTTTATGTTGTTGGCCAACTACTATCTACTGGTGTTATTTTATTGTCGTTATAGGTGTTGTGTTACAAATTATAAGTGGCATATTCTAATATTGATCTCTTATTCTATTGCCTTGTTATTTTTTCTACCATGTTTTATGTAGTGGACATTTTGTGTGGAAGTTATTGTAATAGTTTGTAGGTGGTGTGTATGTTTGTGCCTTGATGGTCATTTTGATGTTTGTTTTCTTTTTATTTATTTATTTTTTATCTATACAGTCTATAGGTTGTAACTTGTAATTTTATAACTTATGCATGAATTATGGATGTTAATGGAGAATTTCCTAAATCTTCTAATTTTGTTAAGTTATTGTTGGGCATAGTTATTGCTTGTTGGATTTTGTGGGTGATAACTGATAAAGGACACTACTATGCTCGCCTCTTAAGAGTTTAAATAGGTAGATCAGTGGATGTAATGGAAGACCTTTTGGAAATTATTTTATAGGCTTACAGCTGGATGTTTGCCTTTTTATTTTTGGTTTTCATTTGTTAATAGTATATCTTATTAGGATATCATTAATAAATAAGAATGTCTAAGGTAAAATTATGAAAAATAAGTACAATTTATAAAATACTATATTTTTAAAAGATTTAAATGAATAATAAAATATGTGCAATTTATTATTATTATTATTTTTATTATTATTATTATTATTATTACAGATTTTGATGTCTAGTCGAGTCAAATCGGGTGAATGTCGGGTCGGGTCAGGTCGACATTTGGTCAAAGGCGGATCGGGTCAATGCCGAGTCATAGGTTGGGATCGGGTCAGGTTCATTTTTATCGAGTCAATGTCGGGTCATGTCGCATTGGACGGATTAAGTCAACTTTTGCTAGCTCTACCCACAAGACAGATGACATGTTGCAGCAAATACACACTGATAATGTCAAGCAACTAGCGACTGCAAGCATCCATAAAGGCTCGGCACCACCATATACAAGTATATCCAGTATCTTTCTAAGATATCATTTGACATAAGGTAGGTTAGGTGAGAAAGTTATACTTGATAGGAAGTACTAAATTTTACCCTACTTGGTTTGACGTAAGAAAGCTAAAAGTGTGACCCTTTTTGACCCCCCATATTTCTTAGTTGATGAAGAATCTACATACTGAGTACTTCATTAATTTTTATCTTACACATAATTATTAAAAATAAAAGCAATTTCATCAACTAATTTTTCAATGTAAAGTAAACACAAGTTAATTAAATCGTTAAGTAATTACCACACTAACATTGAGTTCCCAACATTTTAAGAAGTGTAACCTATTCATAACCAACATACCAAATGAGGCCCAAATATAATTATATCTCAGAACAACAAAGATCCCATGAAACAAATATATCAAGGTGAAATCCATAAAGAGAATTCCATACCCATTGGCATAAGGAGAGATGCGGCGAGAACGACGATATGGAGGGGACCTGCTGTAGCTACGAGCACGATGATAAGGAGGTGATATGCTACGTCGTCGCGGAGACCTTCTTCCACGAGGACTGTAACTCCTACAGCAAGAAACAAGTAGTTATGCAGAAATGTTTGTTAAGAGACCCTAGAAGGAGCTTAAAAATAAGAAGCCTCTCACAAAGAGGCCTGGACTTGGACAGTCATAAAAAAATTAAAAATAAAAAGATCAAAGAAAAAAATGGCAAAAATGCTACTTTCCCACAAGAGACTCGCAGGCATATCTTATATAGATAATCATGAATAGTAAGAGCAGTAATGTCCAATTGGTAGGGTTAGCCATGGCCTGTATAGCCAAACCCATGAAAAAAGGCTAATGGATGAGTTCAGATAGCATTTTGCATGGTTCCACCTGTGGCAGATCATAAATTAAAGTGGGTTCTTATGGGGATGACAATGAAACCACTATCCCACAACCACCAACTCCTCCAACCACCATGTTTTGGATTCAGTATTTATTTATATTAAGAATATTAAAATAATTAAAGCAGTTGAGTAAATATTTTACAATATAGCAGTTTTTTTTTTTTGGTAAAAAAGGGGAAAATGTCAACTAGATAAATAAAATATACCCAATTCTTAAGGGGTACCCAGCCTGGCCTGAGCTGGGCTTACCTAGTGGGGGTGGGGGTGCTGGAGCAGGGTTGGAGGTCACTGTGTTGGTTGTGGGTTCGCACCTTGTGTATATATCTGTGATAGCCTATGATCAATCCATATAATCTTAACCAGATGAGGGCTGAGACCATAGGCTGCAAGGGTTGGATGGACTGAGGTAACTGCAGGTTAGGCTAACCCATGGAACCCATTTGAACATCCCAAAACCAGATCAACATCCACTAGTGCAGAAACTCTTTAGTTAGAGAAAGCAAACATATGTTTATGTTTGCCTCTGTTGTATAAAAGTTTACAAGATCTTCAATTACAATGGCATTTCGAACTCGACAGCAGGACATCAGAAACTCAATAAGTGCATGAAATAATTCTGTTAAAACTGATAATGTAATAGGAAACAAAGTAATATTATGCAGACATCAAATAGAAATTTACTAAAATAGTGGAATGCACAAACACAACTTTGAAAACAGCGTAGAAAAGTAAAAATTCTGCATTAGGAAATTATTGCCAAACATCACGACCATCCCTATCAAAACACAAAGATGTGTACAAAAAATGAGATAAAGAAAGACAAGAAGTCACACCTACGTCCATAGCCATAGCTAGGACTTCTACGGCGTCGAGGAGGAGAGGGGCTTCGACGCCTTCCACTTCCTAGGCCTCGTGAACCAATTCGCAAGCAGCACTCACGAGCGAAATGACCAGGTTCACCACATTCATAGCACTTCATATCTTCACCTCCCCGTCCACGGCCCACACGGCTGCCACCGCCACTGCCTCCCTTTGAATTGTGAGAAAGCTCAACCCGCCATCCATTTTTCCCTGTTAAATGCAGAATGATGGTAATAAGAAGAAGCAAACATCGGAAACATTACGGATCAAAATGAACTTTGCACTTCAGGCCTAGAAGGAGGCGGAAAATGCTCTGCTTATATGACTGTAATGCAAAAAAAAAAAAAAAAATAAATAAATAAATAAAATCACAATAAATGCACAAAGATATGAAAACAGTTCTACAATTGTTGAGCCATTTGAAACACTTACAGATGGTGAACTGAAATGTCAGCAAGGAAAACGAAGAGGACCACTACAAGAGAAAACCAGCAAAAAGAGAAAGGAACCAGAGAACGAGAATAATCCAAGCCAATCAATATTTCCAAGTGGCATTATTTCCCAAAATAATAGACTGTCAGCTTACATAATCTTTTAATCTCCCAGGGGAAAGTATGCAGGTAGAGAAAGGAAATGCAATAAAATGATGGAAAGTAAAGCAAAAGTTGAGGGCAAGGGAAGCAGAGGGTCAGGATGAAGATGGTGGAAAAAAATTCAGATGAAGTAAACACCGTGCAATAGAAACAAGTCCAAGATAATTACCATCGAGATCACGAATTGCATCAAGTGCATCCCTTTTATCATCAAATTCAATAAATGCATATCCTGGTGGCCTTCGAGCAACCCAAACACTGCATTGATGTCATTTAATGCATAATAATATCAGAGAATGAGACTATAACTTGAAATAGCAATCCATCATCCGATCTGGTGTAGAACCTCGGAGATGGAGCGCATATTACATTTACAGCGCCAATGGAAGCGAGTGACAACAGATATAAAAAAAAAGCACAACCAAAACTTAGAAACTCCAATGATTCAAACTTGCATATCTTCATTTCTATGCTCAAAATATCCAGGCTTCGCAAGACAGTATCTATTTACCTCATTTAATCTGACCATTTCAGATGGTAATTATCATCACCAACCACCAATAGCACCAATTCCATAAGTGCACCACCAATAACACCACAATCATGGTCCTCCCCTCTTGAAATTCTGTCTAGTGATCGATGGAAATAGAGCAAGGCAAGTGGAGGGGAATTGACTCTACAATAAACGACCTAACGAATCAGCCAAAATCTAAACACACGTAATTATGCAAAAGGAGAGCCTCAGGGACCAATTAAGAATCTGAATAAGCCCAACATATCAAATTAAAAGCTTCAATGGTAAAAGTCAGTATATGTTCAATCTCCAGCAACAAGTCATTCTTAGCTAACGCTTCAAAAGTGAAGGATAAGCGTACTAATCATGAGAAAAACAGCAGTTTTTAATGACAGACCTAATCATAGGGCTTTATTACCAATACAGAATCGTGTAACCTATCAAAAACCAACCGGGCAATGTCGGAGGCATCCACAGAAATTCTCAGCAAATGGATTTTTCAAGGGTTTAGCCTCAAGTTTCTAGTGGGAAGAAAACCTCGAAAACCAATATGCTAATAAATGAAACAGGACACGCCAATTACACAGGAAAATTCGGGTGCAGAAGAAGCTTAAAATCGAGTTGGATAATAATCTGCTACTGACCTTCGGAGAACACCAAAAAATCGAAACTCATCTTCGAGGTCTCTTTCCGTGACACGAGGATCCAAGTTGCCAACGTAGACACGAGCCATTGTCGCAACCTAAACAGCCAGCTAAGGGTCAATTAGTGCGATCGTAGTTTGAACTTTGGGAAAATACGTACAGTCATCCGCGAATTGAAGATAAATAATCGACCTAGGGTTTGGCAAATCGAGTCATTCGCGAGAAAGATTAGAACTACTTGACCGAAATCAGAGAGAGAGAGAGAGAGAGAGAGCGTGGGGAAGAGACAGAACGATACCAGAGTTTGGGGACAAGATCAAACAGAGATGGCGCTCCGCGATGATCGAAGAGCTCACTCGGTAAACCTTTACGAAGAAGGAATAACTTCGCCTTTGTTCTTTCTATTTATCTGCTGCTCACTAAAAGCATCTGGAATAACTATACAAGGCTGGCTCGCTCCTTTTCCGCTGTTTGCTGCGTTTTATGCTTGATAATTTTTATAATCCTTTGGGCTCCGGGGCTTTTTCTTCGCAAAATTTCATAACAAAGTGAGTTGGATTTTGCGGGCTCACCGGTACTTCAAAGTTCAGAGTTGGATTTGGGCCGTCGGTTATTATTAATGAGTTAAGCAAACAATGGATCAATGACGGTCGTTGTGACATCGGCATACATCATGTCAATGTCAAGTGTCATCTTTGTCTTTTATATATATTTATAAATGCATCAACCGAGGCACGCTTGAATACACATTAAAACCATCGTAGACTACTCCTAAAAGTAATTCATCGTCTAGTTCTTCATGGTACAAAACCTAAAACATGCAGTTTGCAATACAAACGAATCGGCACAATTTAGTTGTACTACTGAAATATGGACCAACCAATTATAAAATCAAATCCTAACCGTTTAAAACCCTCAAAAATAAAAATTTATTTTAATGTTATCTTATAATATAAAGTGTTTACTCATATATAGGCAATGATATCCACATATAAAATAAGTTCATAAAAACTTCACAAACAAAAATCACAACCTATCTTCATTTTGTTAACACATTTGCCTCATTTCTATTCATAACTATTACTTTCATATTTTCCTTACTAATATCATGTCACCAAATATTTTGATTTATCAAAGAAATTAATCCATTGAACTCTAATAAGCCAAAAAGCTAAGGTTAGTCCGACGTACAGATAGCGGTAGGCTAAATAACTAAGTAACCACAATCACATGTAAATAGCAGTTCTAAGATGAAGGGGTTAATGTATTAGGTTTGTTTTTTAATATTTATATTAGTTTTTTATACCCATTCAATACACTAGTGATTCCAAATTTATAAGAAATAATATAAGCTTTTGGGACATTATTTTGATGCCCTTCTATTCATTTGTTCTCGATATGTTTTATTCATGAGAATATAAGGAAAAATCTAATTGACATTAAGTTATGACTTATTAGATTATTAATTTATTATGAGTTAAACACACACTTGTGGTTATTTTTCATTCAGGAATGAATTATTATTTTTACTTCCCATTAATGAAGGAGCATTTTTCATTTTCAAATTTAAGGGATTTCTAACAGATAAGTTGTTATTGATAATTTTACAATATGTAATACATTATATAGTAATTAAGAAAATAAATAATAAAATTATACTGAAATTAACACAAAACACGAGATTGATTTCAAAGTAACAAAGTTTATTTTTTACTTGATTATTAAAGAATCAAAACCTCACTTGTAGTGAATGTTAATAATGAATTAATCAATACGGAGCATACCTCTTATGGCATGATAAAAGAATTGTGTTGGAATCTACATGACAATCATCATGCCTCTATTGATATCCATGAATGTGCTTGATCTAATACCAATTGTGTTAGCAACAAGAAACATTTTTTTCTCTCTTTTAAGGAAGGTTATGAAAGTGATTCTCATAAAAGTATTGTCCCTGTGTCTCTAATTCCCAACATGACCCTATTCCTTTTATAATGGAGATAATAGCACTTAAAACCATATGCAATCCGATAGTGGATAGATCTAACAAGCTTGGACTAGATCAGATATCTTAGTTCAATTATGTAATACCCTATATTTTTGTAAAGTGTTGAATGAAAATTATGCCAATTTTTAGGCTTTTGATTTTGATTTAATGTTATGATTTTGTTTGAGGCAAAGTTTGATTTGAAATAAGGTTGGAAAATAAAGTTTAATGAGTTTTTTAGGCAAACTGATTGACTGCCACTGGTTTGTAGAACGGTCCACTGGTTCGTCATTTCAACAAAATGGGTTTTCCCAACTAAATCAATGAACTGGTTTTTAGAACAATCGATTGATAAGTTCAAACCAATCGACTCGTTTGTCGAACTAGGTATATTTTTAAAATCACTTTTCTAAGAGAAAAAATTATACTAAAATGAAACATTATCAACCCATGCTAAATTGTCCCTAAGAGATTCTTAACCCTTTTTAAGATGCATTTTACCCAAAATATTGCCTTAGATTGATTCGGAGGTTGATTGGGACAATTGAGGGAGAAAGATGACTTTGGCCTTGTTTCCTTCCACCTCTCTCCTCTATACAATTCTGAAATCAATGCTTCAATTTGCAGGCATGATTTTGAGTAGCTGGAAGATTCCTTCTATGTAGACCTTCCATTACCCCTCTTGTATATTCCAATGCTGGCCTAATTAACCTACAATCTCTAGAAATACCATTTAAACTTTGGAGAATAGGTCGGCAAATCTTGGATAAAATCCTTCTATTTAGCTCAAATTCAAACAGTAATTTCTAGGGTTTTTGAATTATTACTGAATCCTATGTGATCCTTCTTGATTGGTTGGCTATAAATAGTCCCAATCACCCATTTTGTGCACCTTTGTTTTAGCCACCGAAATCCTTAACTCTTTGTATTCATCCTTTTCTTTTTTGCACTTCAAACCTTATAGTTGAATATCTTACACACTTCTGATCATTTCTCTAGCTCTCTCTTTTTTTAATTATTAAGTAAGGAAGAGTTAGATTTGGAAAATAGGATTGAGCGGTCCAGCTGAACATTCCCTGTTTTTATCTTAAGTGTGGTATATCCTTCTTTCCCGTATATTTCAAATTCAATATTATTAAGGTTTTTTATGAATTTCTGAGTTTAAGATTTATTGTTTTAAGGTTTTAAAGTTGAGATTTTCACATCTTAGAATTTTTGAGTTAAGAGAAATTTTACCTGCATCAAGTTAGTGATTCTTGCTTCTAAAATAGTTTATTAGTATTTTTACATGATATTAGTTCCTTTAAGTTGATCATGTGTGTAGGCATGAATGTATATAGCCTTCATAAGTGATGTGGATGGATAGATTGTATATTTTGAGTAAAAAGCATAAAACTTGAAAAAATGGGATGTGATGATTAGATGATAAGTTATGCAAGTTAATTTGGTAGGGAATGTGTTATGCTATGTTGATACATGCTTTAATGTGGTTAATAATGATTTATAACTATGAACCTACATGAATTAATGGGTTGATGCTGTTATAAGGCAAACTAATCGATTGATTCCTATAACAGTCGACTGGTTGACCAAATCCATCGACTAGTATGCTTGCAGAGACCTTGGTTATGCTCTTTACTTAAACCCGCTGGTTGGCAAAACCAATCAACTAGTCTACGAATAGTCAACTAGTTTGCCCAAACCGATTGACCGATTTGAGAAAAAGTAAGGTTTGGTGTAGTTAAACCGATCTACTAGTCAACCCAAACCAATCAACTGGTTGGGCCAGACCGATTGACTGGTTTGATTGATTTATGTAATTTATTTCTTTTCGATTTGGTCATGCTTTGAGGCTATGTTTGAGATTGTCCTATGATTATTAATGGGATAAAATACAGATATTATCATGGATTAATGGCCTAATAAAAGGATATAATGGATCATAATTTATAACTTACTCTATGAGTATTATAAAGGCTAAATGGGCATTCCACTTATGAATGTGGTGGTTTTGAGAAGAGAGTAGTTAAGCACAAACTTAAGCTTGAGTAAAATAACATTGATAAGAAGAATAATATTGTACAAGGATAAATGGTAAGCCCACACGATTGGGATATGGAAAGGATTAATACAGAAGAAATATGATATTGCCTTGCTTGTTCTTGTATGGGTCTTGTGTGATCACTTACCCTTATGAATAATATAATAATCACTTAAAGTGAAAGACGATCGAGTTGTGTATGGGTCTTAGTTACCCGATCCTCAATTAGCTATTTGTGTTTAGTCTACCTTTAGGTGTTTATTGGTGCCTTCAAGCTTTGCCTTCGGACGAGATCCTAAGAGGTTCTGGTGCCTTAACTACTCTAGACACTGATGATGTACTAGTGGATATCAATACTAAAAGGCTTGTTTACCTAGGAGGTTGGCTTCAGCCTGGACTTATGCCTATATTGGTTGGCTTCGGCCTAATCTTATGTCTATTCTAGCAATTAGCTTCGGCCTGGACTTATGTCCACTTTGGTGATTGGCTTCTGCTGGACTTTATGTCCCTTATTTGGATAGGTTTCCATGGTATGTAAGATTACGGGGTGGTGCACAGTCCATTGCTTGATAATGAAATATGGATGATAAGTGATTGGGTGATAAAGATCAGAATAATGAATAAACAAATATGAATAACTGGATAAGGATGGAAAATGAATGGATGAGAAAAAGAGTAAAAGTTAGCTTATACACTTGGTTAATGGCTTAAGTGACTAATTGGTTATTGAACAAAATGTTGGTTGGATGTTAATCTAAAGGACTGAGCCATTGGAAATAAACCTTAGTTGTTGCTTAGATTTAATTCTACCTTATGTATAGGACATTAGTATGTTACATGTTAAATATCATATCCATGTATAATAGATCTTGCATACTTATGTTAACATTGAGGGAGCAACTTAGCTTACTCAATACGTAGCATGTTGATGTGCAAGTTTGCTCGATCACCTGCTCATTCTCACGAGTAGAGAGCCATGTGCAGGTTTTTAAGGATGGCCAGTAGTGGTCCTATCTCACTTTAGGCTTGAGGTTTGAGAGCATGGACATATATAGATTTTGTGGGGTCCGTGGTAGACCGTGGTTTTGATTTTGGGTCACCCCTAATCTTGTTTAAATGTAGCCCCATACTTTTATCTTCTTGTATTCATGTGATGATTTGGTCGGGGACCGTTAAGATCCTTTGATGTAAATAATCTTTCAGAGTGTTTATGTAATTTATATTCTCGCACTTTGTTGTTTTTAAATGTATTGGTTAGTTTTTGCCTTGTATCTGATATGGGGTAGGCAACGGTCGTTTATCTTGTGTTAAGTACGGTGACAACACCCCGTTTTTCATAAGTGCGTTTTCAGCTTCCGTATTGTTTTAAATAAAAAATTTCGGTAGTGAAAAATAGGAGTGCTACAAATTATGGCAAATCAAGCTTGTTATAGTGTGTGACCCTGTAGGTCCACCCAACATTGGTCGTAAGCCTAAAACATCCTTTTTAGCCCACAAGTAATAAGTGTCCATTTAGCATTACATAATGAAAAACTAAGTTTTGTGAAGGTTAGATATCTAACATAACTTCCATGATTAGCTTCTAGAGCATATATCCAACAATATCACACTTGCACTAGAACCAATCAATATATCCCTTTAGTTGCATAATAACACAATCAGACATAAGGTAGGAATTGTTCCTTCCTTATCTAGTTTAATTATATGTGTTATTGATTCCATAGTTACACCGATTAAACAAACAATTAACTTTCAATTCATTTCACCATGATCGTGCATTTCTTAGTTTAACTAATCGAGGCGGCAAGAGATATATTTATCTCATTATATGAAAAGGGATAATTACATTTTATTCAATCACTGTAATATCCCATTTGTAGAAATCATAATTATAAAATTAATATTTATGTGTAATTAATTATAATAACTATCATAGGATTTTCTATGTCAAATGAATTATTATTATTGTGTATTATTATGGGAAATTAGATTATAAATTTAATTAGGTGAAAATTTGATAGAATGTGGATGATTAGTTTTAACCCTAGTTTTTACCCTTAACATCTATTTATTTAACCATTGAACCCCAATCCTGCACCTGATTCTTTCTTCTTCCATTTTATTTGGTCCAGTTTCAATAGATAGAACCTCAACAAAGTTGTAACTTTGTTGAATCCGACACTTCACTCTCCCACGTGTTGTTCTCCTTCACACCACCCCTTGTCATTTGATTTTCTATGCCAAGACATGCGTGCCTAACTTCTTCATCAACCCGGTATACCTTAGTCGTTCACACTTTACTTAAACCTATATAACCCCTCCTCCCTCCCTTGTTTTTGTGTTTGGTCCAACCCCAAATCAAAGCCCCTTCATTTATATACTTTTCATCATTTTCCCAATCTTCTTGTAATATCCCGTTTTAATAAATCCTTAATTTAAATATCCAAAACTTAGAATTTGATTAGAAGGTGTAATTAATCATAGGATTTTTTTAGGATAAATGTCTCATTATTTTGAGTAAGTCTATAGTTATTAAATGGTGATAATAATCCATGCTAGTTTATATATAATTAGAGGAAGATAATAATTAATAACGGTAATAACAACAATAATAAGAATAGTGTAATGATCAAAATAGAAAGGAGGGTAATAACAATAGTCTTATGATAAATAACACTATTAAAATAATACCGATAACAATAATTGTGAGAATAATAATATTAGAAATAATAATGATAATAAAAAAAAGTGGTAGTAATAATACTAATAATAATAATGATCATGATAATAATAGTGAGAATAATGGTGATAATAAAACATTGAATAGGTAGGATTTTCCTTAGTATCTAATATACTCTTAGAAGCTTAATGCTATTGGGTATTCTTTCTAATTAATTTTTAACCCAGTCCCCATCATTATTTCACCTAAATCTCAACCTAATCACACCTCAAACCTCTCGACAATCCTCCTCCCCCATACAGCTTGTTGTCATCTCCCTACATGCATGTGCACCACCTCACTCTATCCTACACTCCCTAATTACCCTAACAACTAACTAGCCATGCAACCCTTTCCCTCCTCCCCAAACACATCCCATCATCCTTCCTGCTACACTCCTCCCTCACGCCACCACAACCCCTAGCAGCCCCAGCCTAACAGACCTCTCTACCCAACCCCAGCCACCTACAACATCTCCCACGCAAGTACCCAACCCCCTAACCAATCGATAGCCTCCCTCTTCTCCCCCTGCCTGCAAACCTACACGTCCCTCCTAGCCAGCTGCCCAGCTATTTTTCCCTTCCCCCACGCAATAGCACGTCCTTCTGTAGACTACTCTCCTCCCCCATGCACTCGACCCACTTGCACCATCGACCAACCTGCATCATCCAGCCCATCTGGCTTCTGTAGCAGCCCCATCTTTTCCCTACTTTTCCCTTCCCTTCTTTAGTCTCGACATGCAGCATTTCCCTCCTTTCCTCTCCCTTTCGGTTATCTCCCTTTTTCTCCTTGTAATTCCCTTCCTTTATTTTTCTTCTTCCAGCGCTGAGTGCCTTTGCTTGCAGCCTCCACCCTGCTTCCTTCCACCACCGAGCCCACTGCCAGGAATCACCCAACCTGCAACCTTGCTAAGCTTTCCTCTTCTCTCGTGACTTACCTCACCGAGCAGCAGCTCCTTCCAGCATAAGTATCCTATCCTCCGGTGTGTGTGGTACATGGTAGTTCCATGCACCAGCATCCTTGATTAATTCCATAATCTTATTTTGGGAAGTAGTTCTCATAGGTTGTTATCTTATTATTTTATCTAGTATAGATACTAATGCATGCATAGTTATGTGGATGGTGTTATTAATTTTTAGGCAATCCCAACCTTGCGTAAGGTATCCTTAGAAGAGGCTTTTCGTAGTATTATTTCTTAGCTCAAAGGTAAATCCAACTAATCCGTAGACGGTAGAAACTTGTGTGAAAATGATAGGTTAATTATTTAAGATAAAAATTGTGCTAGATCAAATAATGTATATTTTTTCGGAAAATGAAAGCATGTTGTAGCTCATTCCTATGTAAATATTATGATGTTTAGAATCAAATATGTTACCATGTTAATAACTATATGTCTAGGTAGTAATCTAAAATTTAGGGTGTATGCTCATGATAACATATATGGATTTATGCTAAAGAGAAATGTGCATGTTTAGGGTTAGAGTTCAACCGACAATTTATTGTGTTTCATGGTAGACCTACAAATGAGTTAAATGTTTCCCATGGATATTTTAGATAATTTTGGACATATAGCATGTTAGATGATGTGTTTAAATGGTGATTATTATGTGTTGCATGTTCTAGGGGTAAAAATGTAAATTTTATATACCATGATTCGTATTTGAAAGTTATTCGTGGTAATTACATGAATATTATGATATGCTAGAAATGCATGCTAGGACTATATACATGTACTATGTATGGTGAATGCTTAAGGGTAATATGGTCTTTTGTCGTACCAAAGAAATTATCGTATGATACATTATCGTTAGCTATTTTGTGTTAAAATTTCATGACAAATATCTTATAGAGATAAACCTGGTAATATAGTGAAGGAAAATGTGGTAGTTATAGGTTGAAGGGTATTTTGGTCATTAGGGAAAAATGTGATTCAAAAGCGAATAATTGGGCTAGTTGACTTAAGTGTTGGCCTCAGAATAATTTTGAAAATATTTGGATGAATGGATTGAATAGCTATATTGGATAATGATTCAGACTATGGCATGATGCTTAACCCTAGGTTGTGTTGGCTTGGAATTGTTTTGATCCTTTAGATTTGACATTGGATGATTGATTATTGTGGAAGCCCTCGTGGTCCCCTAGTTGATTGATTAATGGCTAAGTTGTAATATTATGGACCTTAGTATACTTGAATTAATAACCTTGAATTTCATAAGACATTAACCACTTAAAGAGGAAGACTTGAGTTTGGAAGGGAATCTCATGCCTCATATTTGCCCCCTGAGTGCATAGTTTGGGCCTTCGGGTCATGGGGCTCACTTTTTCTCTATAGTTATTCCATACACCCTATAGAGGGTACGCGTACTTAAGGACTTGAGTTCTGAGGTTTAGTATGGGCGACTGATATGTCGTGTGGCTTCCTTGGCAAGCTTTGCCTTAGAATTGAGTGAATTGATTTGGTACTACCTCCTTGACAATCATTGTCTTGGATATGGGATTGTATTCCACTCGAGAATTGATATATAAATGATATAGCTGGATTAGACACCCACCATAATACATCTTTAATAATTGGATTAGGCGTGGCTTGAACTTGGTTGGATTGCTTGGAATATCAATAACTTTCCATGCTATGTTTAAAGTATGTTTGTTAACACCTTGAAATGGTTGTGAAATTTGAACCATGTTTTTCAATATCCTTGCTAGGAATTTTTGATCTAACTAGTATTGTCAACTGTAATGTGGATTCGTGTTATGAAATTTTAGTTTTACATATGATCGTATATTGGGTTTGAGTCCCTTATTTTTATGTTAATTTCAACGTGAGTATGCTACCTCTCTGAAGGCGTTGTAATTTACTCAGTACAAGGAAGTCATACTGATACTATCACTTTTCAGAGGAGTACGTTTGTGGCATGCCGTGGTTGAAATATTTTGAGGAGCATCATCCAAATGACTAGTTAGGCTAAGGGAGTGAGTGGACCCTGTCCCTATTCCCTCTTTCCTTGTAATATTTGATGGACCGGATGAGTGTAAGGGTAAACCACTATTGCACCTTCATGTGCCCTTTTAATTATTTTCTGAAAATTGTTAGTCACCTAATTATCTAAATTGTCTTATTGTATGGATAATCTCTCATTTACAAAACCCTTGTTTATGTATTGTCTTTCTCTCGCTTTTGTTTGATCTGACTCATTTTAAGCCTTAGCACTTGACATAAGGAAGGTGAGGAGACCGAACTTATGTTGAGTGTGGTGGTAACACCCACTATCTTTAATTATCACTTCCACATAAACGAAATTTTCAAGTCGTGATTTTTGGGGTGTTACACTTCTATTCACAGATTTCCCATTTTCTCCCTCGCCATTTCATGTTTTTTTCTTGTGGATACCTATATTAAACTCTGGAACCCCATATTGCTCATATTAGGTTGCATGAAACCCTCACATTTCTCTGCCTAGCTGTATGAACTCCGTGCACTATCCAACCTTTGATGTTTGAAACTCTTGTGAAGCCAAGTTCCATTGATGTGAGCCTCTAATGTCGCTTATCTTTCCCTACTTAAGCCTTAGAATTAAAACATTTCCTCTACATGAGCATTTAACATCACTATCCCCCTCCTAGCGTGAAGACCTTACACTACAAGCTCTTAATAGCATAAGCTTTTGCATTCTTATTCCCTTGTTGCGTTGTTACCTTGCGTAGCTTTCCTTTGCCTAGGTTATCTATTGTTCCTTGCTTGCTTTGTTTGGGTTATTTTTTGTTGATTGTTGCACAATTTTAAATCATAATATATGTTGTTAGGTGTTTCTTACTTAGTTAATCACTGAGGTGTTATGGATAAAGCAATATTTTGTGCTTTTATGTAGCTTAAATTTAAGTAAATTCAATCACTCATAAGATAATAGAAATTATATGGAAGCATGATAGGTTATTTAGAACAATAATCATGATAGGGTTTCATTATATGCAAGTGTTATGAAAATGTGTGATATGATGAAGGCATGACCTCAAATACTTGTTATTAAATATGAGATATATGCATGTAGAAATATGTAAAAGTTAGATGTATGTATAACTAGAATTTTGCTAGAGCATGCGTCTTTGTCAAGTTGTTTTCCTACCATGCTAAGTGCTCTATGATTATTATTATTACAAGTTATAGTTAGGGTTGATAAATAACATGATGGTGCTCAAGCATGATTAGGGTTAGTTTTATGTTAATCTCTATTTGTATGATCTATGGGTATGAATGCCTTATTTGCATGTAACATGGTATTAAATGGTATATTAGATGTTGAGTCATGCTCTAAAATTGTTTGTATATTTTGCATAAAATATATGACATATTATAAATACATGCTTAAGGATGTGGATTTACATATCCACTCCAACATACAACCACCATCATACATCAACTCCAACTCGAATGATGAAATTCAAACTCAAAGGTAGGAAATGGATATGAATAAAAGTGATTCACAAAGTAAACACTCTCAAACTACCAACACTCTCAAAATCCTAAAATGTCTACTCATAGTCATTGTCCCGCTGAAACTGTGAAGTTTTCTTCAATATGTTCATCAATGAATGAGCAATCTACAAGAAGTACCGAACAAATCTACCATAGTAATCTATCCAACCAAGAAAACTACTAAAGTCTGGTACACTAGAAGGTGCGCTCCAATCTGCCATTGCTTTGATCTTCATCGGATCCACAATGAAACCAGTAGATGGTACAATGTGCCCAAGAAATGTGACCTCAAGAAGCCAAAACTCACACTTAAAGGGCTTAGCATACACCTAATGCTCAATAAGACATGCTAAAATGATCCCCAAGTGCTGCTCATGCACCTTCCTACTCCTAGAAAAGATTAGGACATCATCAATAAATACCACCACAAACTAATCTAGATACTATCAAAATATCCTATTCATAAGATTCATGTACACAATATAGGCATTGGTGAGCCCAAAAGGCATCACCATGAACTCAAAATGACCATACTATGTCTGAAAAGCGGTATTCAGAATATCTATCTCTACTAATCACAATTAGAGGTACCCCAACCTCAAGTCAATATTTGAGAAAACTCTAGATCTTCTGAGATGGTCAAACAAATAATCAATGGGTGGAGATGTGTAATGGTCCTTCGCAGTTAACTGATTGAGCCCTCTATAGTCGATGTAGTGTCTCAATATGCCATCCTTCTTCCTCACGAAGAGGATTGGCACTCCTTAGGATAATACACATGGGCATATGTAGCTATGTGATAAAAGCTCCTCTAACTGAGCCTTGAACTCTCTTATCTTGGTAGGTGCCATACGGTAATGCACTCTAGAAACTAGCTCCAATCCTGGTATTAGTTCTATTGTAAAATCCACCTCTCTGACAGATGGAAACCCTAATAACTCCTCAAGAAATACATCTGGAGACTCATGAGAAATAGGAATGTCCTCCAAGGTGGTGGCTCTAGTGTTTAGATCTCAAACAATATATAAGAACATCGAATATCCCTTCCGAACTAATGAATCAAGTGTAAGGGCTGACACCACCTTCATAGTGGGCCTAGGTTTGTATCCCTGATAGAAGACCCTAGCATCTAAAACTCTTTAACACAACACTCTCATGCTACACAAAGTATACTTCCAAAGGTACGAAAAACTTTGAAGAAATTCACAAAGTATATATTCAAACACACAAACCCAACCTCGCTAAGATGAATAGGCATGCACAACTTCAATTCACAAAGAATATGAAATCTAATGAACATAAAGAGAATTATATTACTTAAATTATTATTACATTCTATAAAAGATTCATATATATGCCGTATATATAGACATAACCCACAAAATACTCATCCAACAAGCCATATTACACGTTGGGACAAGGAAGGGATTAGTTAAGAACAAATCTTCACTAATTAGGGAACCTTAGCTAATTAGTTTTGATCTAAGATAATTGTAAACCAAGTTACATGGATTTTTCTACATGTCCAATCTATCACCTTGTCATCTTTGACTGATCAACACGTTGTCCAACTCAACAAGTCTTTGTTTGGTAGCACAAAATTGCCTATTTTATAATATTCTTCAATTTATACCCAAATCTTCAATAAAGTATTTGCAACTTGAAAAACACCTCCAATAACTTTAAGAAACATCTAAAAAATATCCAAAAAACTTGTTTCGATGTATGAATGAGGATGCATTTGCATTAGTATTGTATGCATAAGTTGTAAATACATGCATAAAGAGAAATATAGTCAATCACTAAGTCTTAGAAATTACTTACATATTAAAGTATTTTATATAATTGTATTTTAGTCTTTATATGACAAATTATAATTATAATAAAGTTTGGTACTAAAATGAATAATATCATGGTAGTTAGGATTTTAAGGGTATTTTGGTCATATTCGACCTAGTGCACTTAAATGTGAATAATTTAACATAGCCTTAGTCTTGACCTTGACTTTGGTTTAGATTGTTGACCTTAGAATTGACTTGAATAATTAAAAATGAAGGGAAAATTGTTAAGTAATGAATTAGAATTTCATATATTATGTTATAGTTGTGATCACCAAATAAAACATTAATATTTAAAGCAAAAGCCCTTAAGTTTGAAAATGGTGGATCCTTAGAGGTATGTACCCTAAGACGAGGTTTAGCCCTAGATTTTTTTTAGTTTGTTTCAATGGTGTATCATAGTGCCCTATTAAGGCCCTATATCTACTCTAATTGGTACAAGAACATCCCTTTCATTTAATCACATCTTAATCACCTGTCTCCCCAAATCAGACAACCCTAAAAATCTTCTAATTAAAGAAGGTGTCCACTAAAATTTCTTCCATATTTTTTTCCTTCACCCTTTCTTTTTTTAACACACTATATGCTAACAAAAAAATCTCAAATCTACCACCTTTTTACATAAGAAAATTAATCATTCATGAGCCATGGATTTTCCTCCTAAGACACCTAAACTTGTAGCTAATTTTTCCACCTTTTTGAGCCATCACCCAGCCACTTTTGTAGCCATAATCCCATCTATTTTAGCAGCCAAAATGACTAGCCACCTTCTCATTTATGGACCACCCCTACTATTCGAAACCCTACATCCTCGTCCCTGCCAAAACTAGCCTACAAAACTACCCCAACCACCTTTTCATAACATGCCAAAAACCACCAGCTACCACCCTTGTCTTCCAGCTTGCATATGCCACCTTTACCCATGTAATTCAATAGCCCCACCAAATGGATGAAAAGGTTGGTGGCCTGCAAGTGCAGATATCATGGCCACCTTTTGGAGTATTAGAATCACTACATTGTACTTAAGATTGTACTCTTGCAAGTTAACTTGAGGGGTTTGCCATTTTTTATGTTTAAAATTATATAATAGCTTGTACTTTAGAGGATAACTTGTACTCAATCCAAATCAGCCAAGGTAGGGGCTGAATGTAAGAGTGATGCACAACCATATTAAGGGTGGGGAAAACTAAGCTTGTTTGGTTAGAATTAAACTAGAAAAGGTAACTAATGTGTAACTATCTAGTTTGATTTCTAACCAACTCTATTATAGTTAGATTGTAACTAAATATTTGTAACATTATATAAGAATAAGAAGGGGTTGATTGTAGGGGTCTTTGGTCAGCATACTTCCCTTTTAATAAGTGAAAATTACCTCCTTGGTTAGTGCATACCTTAGTTAATTTATCTCTATAAATCTTATGTCTTTTATCTTAAGTGTTGCATAACTTAAGTGGTAGATTCAAATATATGAATTAAGGGTCACTTAATTCATATCTTCAACACTTCTTCTCACCTATAAATTTCTCATTTTTGTGGCTTATTACCCAGCCATTTTATTTTACACCAAGTTCAACCCAATTTGTATCCACCATGCATCACTAATTAACTCTCCAAACTCTTTAGGGGCTATTAATACTTAAGGATTAGGTGACTTGGGATATATAAAGGTATTGTGATGCCTTTATATTCCACTATAACCAAAAGTATGTCAATGCCCATTGGTTCTATGGTATGTAAATATCCCTAGGTTGATATTACCTCCCCTTGAGTAAATAAATAATAAGGAAGTATTTGTTTGACGGCCTTGGTATGTCTTAGATTATTGGTTCGGTAGTTACCTTCATACCCTATCTTTAGTATATAGAATTGATTTGGTTGGTTGGTTAGTAGAGTCTTAGTGCACTACCTTAAAGGTCATGGGTGATGATATGGTTATTATGTGTTTTAAGGTGGATGTGAAATAGTTAAGTATGTTGGTTGTTGAGTACGAGCCTTTGATGATGCATATGTTATAACATGTTTATCATATATTGTTATCATATGTATTTTTGTGATTTAAGTATGTTATTTGATTATTGCATGCTTATGTGAAATGTGAGCTTGCTACCTCTTGTGAGGTTTATGATTTACTTGGTATGAGAAAGTCGTATTTATATTTTATTTACAGATGATTATGTATGGATCATAGGATGCTACGAGGCGTATAAGTGTGGTGAGGATGATTGGGATCCTTAGAAAGATATTTCATTTTCATAATAGACTTTTAGGTCCAAGAATTATGGCAAACCAATTATGCACCTTTAGGTGCTAACTTTTATTGTATTGGGTTGTCTTTTAAACTATTGTGTCCCTTATTATATTTTGGTTATCATTGTTGTGTGGAAGATATTTATTCATAACCCCTATCTATATTATTGTCTCTTATTTCCTATGCTATATTTTGGATATAACTTGTTTTGAGCTTTAACACCTAGCATAAGGAAGGTAAGGAAACCATAGTAATTTTAAGTGTGGGAATAACACTTAATATTTTGAGATTACTCTTCTACAAAAAGAAATTTCTAAGTACTAAGTTTGGGAGAGTTATAATAATCTTCTTCTACATAGTTCATAACATGTATGATCATTACCTTTGTAATCACCTATCTAAAGGCAATGTGAGGTAATGTCAAAATTAACTAATCCTTATATAGGAAAATATAGTGAATTTAGGTTAAAAGACTATTATTTAAGTTGAAAAAATAACTGCTAATGACATGTATATAATAACCTTATAGCATTCTCACAGTGGGTCAATCCTCATACAATATTCTTTAACATGTATCCATGTGATTAACTAAATATTGTGTATTCATGACTTGTAAAACTTAGCCATCAAGTAATCCATATGCTAGTCACAAATCATTACTGCCCCCATATCTAATGATGATAGATTGGGGACCATTTAAAATAATATATCACATATACGATGGAGTTCTACAGTCAAATCAATTATTTTGTGTTCTATCAAAGGATATAAAAACAACCAAGGGATTATTAATGAACATGAAGAATAAAAAATACATAGCTCTCTTGATAATACATAAATCATGTATGTAACTAACACCAAATGCCTTAGTGTGGCAATCATGCTTACCCTATGGGAGAGGCTTCGTCAATGAATCAACAATATTTTCTTCTACTGATACTTTGTATAATCTCATGTCACCTATTTTGCGTATGTCACAAATGGGATGATATTTCCTAAGTATATGCTTGATATTTATTCCGATGAGACTTATTGATACAGAAGCATCCCCCAAAAATTATATGAATGTGCTAATTAATTTCTCTAATTTAGAATGTTCCAAAACACTCTTAACTTGCACAAAAATTATTAGCTAGAGCTATAATCCATGTTGAGCTAACCAAGCCACCATTCTTTTATGGCTTAAGTCAACCCAATATGGCTCACATCTAGCCTAATAAAAATCAAAATCAAGCCCACATGAAACAATCGACCAAGGTAATTTTTCTAACCATATAACCAACTAAAGTTATCGATAGTCAAGACCATATAAATTTAGCAATATATTAGCCATTTTAACACCCTTAGTCCACATAAAAGAGGAGTCAATCAGCACATGCAGATCTAAGGTTGATTATCTTGATTAGAAGGGATTGGCAATAAGCTGACAATGTCCATGCAATTATTTTTTAGGTTAAATGGGGTAATGTATGTACCGGTTGGATAATTGGGGTGTTAACAATTTTTAGTTTGTTTACATTTCCTAGTTTTAGCTAGTTATCTCTTAAAGTTGATTTAGTTATCTTATCTACCTTGTAAATCTCATGGACAACTAATTGAGGCATAGGATCATGTGTCATTTTGTTTTGTTGTGATTGAAATTAGCTAGGCCAAATTAGGTGTTAATTTTAATTTTTAACTAGTTAGTTGTATTATAATTGTAATACCCAAATTTTTAGGGTCTTTAATGTATGATAATCTGTGCACTTGATTATGATCCAAGTGTATTTTATCTTAGTTCAAAGGTGTGTTTAATTTTGGTATATTCTTGGTTGAGCTTGGTTTAGATCATGGAAGATAATTGATTTTATTGAAAAACCAGTCTACTAGGTTAGAGTTACCAACCGATTGGTTTGTTCCTTAAATTTGAGTTTTAAAACTCGATGAATCGATCAACTAGTTTGGGGTACTAGTCTACTGGTTCTATTGAGCTAGTTGTTATTTAAGCTCTATCTTCACTACAAATCTTTCCCTAAAATTTTTCAACATTGTGATTATGTCTTAGTGGTTTATTTATGATTTTTATGAAGCATTTGAGCATGCCTAAACTATTTTATCAATTTTTAATGGATACATGGAGGAATAATTTCCTATAAGTCACTTTGATGACTTCACCTCTCTTATCTTTTTCTTCTTCCTTTTCTTACTCTTATATGAGATTCTTGAGTGGGTGATTCGTTCCTACAACATCTGAATATTATTGACTTCAATTCCCTCTCCTTATTGTCCTTATTTCCTTTTTATGTTAAAATTCCTAAGCATATTGCCCTAGATCATTTTAGTTTTCACCATTTGAGCTCAAATACTGAAAGGGCAGCCTTGAACCTCTGATGTGTGCACTTAGAAGCTTAGATTTGAGATAGGGTTTAGGGTCTCAATTTATAAACCCCATTACCATTATTTTCTACCAAAAACCCTCAATAATTCTAACTAACCTATAAATTTTCATGTTATTCTGCATACTTGCTCCACCCACAGTTTCTTCCTCTAGCCTTTGATTTTGATCTTTCTTTCCTCTTATAATTCTTCCTCTAACTCTTTCTCTTTTTTGTTCTTAAACGAGATAAATTTAGATTTGGGAAAGGATTAAGGGATTAGCTTGTATCTTTTGGGTTTTATGTTTTCTTCTTTAGGACGTGGCTTCTCTTCGACCTCTCTCCTCAATCTTTGACTTTATTGATTTTTTTTTATAATTTTAAATGTTTACTAAGTTTTAATATTTATTTCCTAAAAGGTATTCAAGTGTTAGAAAGGCATTTGGACATTCAAAGACTTTTACTCTCTTTGGTGGATTTGCTAAGTTCTTTTAAGGTAAACCATTGTTTTTCCTATTTTTGTGAAAAATTGTATGGGTAAGTGTAGTATATATTCTATATTTATGTGGAAGCATGAGTATAAGAGATTAAAGTATGCTCAAACTCATTAATATTAAATAAATAAATAGAAAGTCTGATGGTTAGAGTCCGCATGGGGGCGAACTTTACATATGGAAAGTTGCTTTGGGATGTAAGAAAGGTAATGGAAGAGTTTTTTGGGTGACTAGAGACTTTGGGTGAACGATAGTACGTGGGATAGTATAAGGGTATATAGGAGACTAGGCTAGGGTTTAGGAGGAAATTCTAATTTGAGAAGGTGGAAAAAGAAAAAGAAAATAATAAAAATAAATGAGGATGAGTGAGGTATGAGGGGAGAGTTGAATCTAAGGGTCGTGACATGTGGGGTGTTAAAATAGTGTGAGTTGTGTGAGGTAGAGAAGTATGGCCCACATAGGCCCAAATTAGGGTTTTTGGAGGAAACCTTAGGGTAAGGAGGTGAGTGGACTTTGGGGTATAAGGAAGTGGGCCTTGGCCCGTACACTTAGGAGTGGGGCTCCCGATAGGGCTGTAAATGAGCTGAGTCAGTTCGGTATTCGGCTCGGCTCGGCTCGGCTCATTAAAAGCTCGGTTCGGCTCGTTCGTTTAGTTAAACGAGCCTAAAAGTGAGGCTCGAGCTCGGCTCGTTTATTAAACGAGCCGAGCCCAAACACGAAAAAGCTCGGCTCGGTTCAGTTTTTTGCTTTGGCTCGTGAGCTTGGCTCGGATCGGCTCGTTAAAAGCTCGGTTCGGCTCGTTCGTTTAGTTAAACGAGCCGAGCCCAATCATCATTTTAGGCTCGTTTAGTTAAACGAGTCGAACCCAAGCCTAGGGGTATTTGGCTCGGCTCGGCTCGTTTACAGCCCTAGCTCCCGGGGTGAGTTAGTGGATTACGAAATGGATGTCGGGATGTAAAAAGGGGCGTAGGAGTCTCAAGATATGGGGCGGGCCCCCTTGAGAGGATAGAAGTAGAATGTCGGTGACATGCATGTCAAGGGTGAAATGCTTATCAAATAAGACACGAATAAGATACTAACCATTTAAAGAGAAAGATTGTTGAGTCGAGCCTAGACCGGTCCACCGGCAAATAATAGTAGCCAGGAGCCGGGGTGCCCTGCATGACCGGTCCACCGACAAATAATAGTGGTCAGAAGCATTCTACCCTGCATGACCGATCCACCAGCTATAATAGTGGGGGTTTTCATGCTTAACAAACCAAATGTAATGATGATAAGACATGTGAAAGACACGAAATAATTATAGTGAAACACCATGAGAGTCGGGGCCAGACCGGTCCACCGGTGAATAATAGTGGCTAGGCAGATTTTGTCCTGCATGACCGGTCCACCGATGAATAATAGTGGCCAAGAGCATTTTGTCCTACATGACCGGTCCACCGGTGAATAATTGTGGGGTTCCCATACTCACATGAATTGATAAAGACTATGATGTGAATCGACTATATTTACCAGAGATCTAAAGAATAAGTTATCTGGACCATAACCGATCTTCATTATCTGTATTACCGCATGCTATGTGACTATGCCATGTTGTATATTTTTGTATGTTTGGCCTTAGCACACGGTTACCTTGCTCAGTACGTAGCATACTGAATACCCGTTTCATGGGTGCTACCCATTCCCACGAGTAGAAGGCCCTTCTGACTTGGTGCAGGTCCCTGATTCTATATTCGATGCCTACGATACTTACGAGGCATTAGGCGGGGCTGAGAGTTGGGCCTGGACCTAGCTTGGGGGTCGAGAGTGACATGGCTGGAGTCTATCATCTATTTTGTCTTTCTTGTATTGTTATGTTTTGTTTTATTCTGTTGTATGATGTTTTTTGTCGTTTGTTACTTTAAAACTGTACTTTTGGGTTGTACCTTTTGACTACTGCACTCTGATTTCTTGTACGGTTGACGACTCATTTCTCTTATGAATGCTCGTTTTAATTTATCGACTCATATTTGATGACTATCCCATTCAGCCTTATCACTTCGGCTAAACCTTTTCATTAAACGAAATTTTTTAGTTATAAATTTTGGGGTATTATAATATCCTATCTCAAAAGGATTTGCATGAATTGTTGTCAAAGGACTCCAATGATATGAAAACTCAACATAAATAATTTTATATCCCAATCCCTATGTAACACCCCCAAATTTACTGCTGAAAATTTTTCGTTTTAATAAAAGGTTTTACGAACGCAAAATGACAAAACCGTAAACTCAGGGGCATTACCGCCACACTTAGTACCAGATCGGTTTACTCATACCGTTCCAGTACTAAGTGCTAAGGCTAAACAGGGTCAACATCAACCAAAAGTCATTCATAAAACACAAGTCATTAATAAAACACAAGTCATACAGAATTCAAAGTGCGGTTTGGGATTACAACCAAAAGAGTAGTTAAATAAGTTTTTCGACTACATCAACACAGTACGAAAGAGTAAAATGATACATCGCAAAAGTAAGATAGAGTCCGGCCAATCACTCTCAACCCCCAAGCCAAGTTTAGGTTCAACTCTCGGCTCCTCCCGGTGCCTCGTAGGTGTCATAGGCATCAAAGACATCATCCCCTACCTGCACAAACTCAGACGGGTCTTCTGCTCGTGGGAATGAGCAGCACCCATGAAACGGGTGATCAATACGCTGCATACTGAGTAAGGTAACATATGCGCTAAGGCCAAGCATACAAACATACAACATGGCACACATAGCATAACCACACAGGCAGTATGTAATAAAATAGATGATGAAGGCTGGCTATGGTCCAATCAGACTTACTTTCTTGTAGATCTCTGTTAATTATAGTTATTTCACACCATAATCTTTATTAATCCATGCGAGTGCGGGAACCCCACTATTATAGCCGGTGGATTGGTCACTTATAAGACAGAACACACCTAACCACTATTATATGCTGGTGTATCGGTCTCTAGAGCATATCTCTTCTGGCCACTATTATGCCGGTGGATCGGTCTGGCCCCGACTCTCATGGTGTTTCACTGTAAGTATATAGTAGCTTTCCCATAATTCCTTGGCAACATAATGTTTGGTTTGTTGAGTTCGGTATTCCCCACTATTATAGCCGGTGGATCAGTCACTTATAGGACATAATACACCTAACCACTATTATATGTCGGTGGATCGGTCTCCAGGACACCCCGACACCTGGCCACTATTATACCGGTGGATCGGTCTGGGCCTGGCTCAATAATCTTACTCTTTAAGTAATTAGTATCTTATTGTGTCTTATTAGAATAAGCTTTTCACCCTTGACATGCATGTCAACTACCTTATACTTCTATTCTCCTAAGGGGGGCCCGTCCCATATCTTGAGACTCTTGCACCCCTTATCACACCCCAACGCCCATTTCCCTATACACATACAATTAATGAAAAACCCAACTCCTACGGGTGTGGGTTAGGCCCAACACCTTATAATATCAACTCTACCTACTATCACCCTATAGGGTTTTCCCTTTAAAACCCTAATTGGACCTATGTGGTCCAACTTTCTCTCACTTACACTACCGTTACTTCATTTATCACCCCACAACTTATCTCATTTAGATCCAATCCCAAATCATATCGCCTTACCCCTTGATTAAACATGTGACCGGAAAACCCTAGTTGACCACTTCGAACCCTAGTACATTTCTTCTCCCACAAGTAACATCTCTCTTTCCAACCAATATCTCTCCTCTCCCATGGCACCCATAATCACCCCTTATACAATAAATTTCCACTCTTAACCCGTACTCCACTCTCTCCCTTAATCATTTTTACTTCCCACATTTTCCAAATTAGTGCTTTATCCCCAAAATCCTAATCGGGTCCCTTATACACACTTACACCAACCCACGTACTATTTCTCATCCCAAGTCTCCAATCACTCCACAACTCTCCCCTTAGCTTATTTACACCCTAATACAACTTTACTCGTGTGAAGATCATCCTATGCAAGATTTATCCACTCCAAGCAAACTCTCAAAGTACCTATGCAAATTTTAAGACTCCCATGCATGGTTCCCATCTCTCATTCATTTTGGCCATTCCTTCCTCTTTAATTTCCTCTCATGGATCATGAGGTATTTTGGTCAACCTCATATCCCTCTTAATGAACTCACTTCCCATTTTCTTTCTTTTTATCCTTTCATTTCCATATCATATTATCAATGGTCCTATCATGCATGTCCTAGAGGGCCATAATATATCACATCATCATCACCATATATACATATAACACACAAGTCATAAGAAAACATACATTAACTCCAAGCTGCGCTACCCATGAGACAAGTTAATAACAATCATGTAATACACAACGTAGCATGATATAAATCATCCAAGGCATACAAGTCACATAAAACACATGGGCCTTAGCTACATCCTTACCTAAAGCGACGCTAGGCTTGGAGCACGCTCCTACGACTCTTTAGGGCTTTGGCTCGATTCACCTATAAGAGGGAAAACACTACAGATTAGTTTTCCCTCTACCAAAAATACTATTATTTCTCATTTTAGTCTAAGATTAGGGTTATTATTATTATTAAAGGGAGTATTATACGTGAAAACGAGAGTTTTTTATCTTCAAGTTAGCCTACTAGATATTACTAGTCAAAATATGTTTATGTTAATATTTATTACTATACTTACATTATTAAACCTAATAGCTTTATTCTTCTAATAATAGCACTAATATTAGTTATAGCAAAATAGTGACAATAATAATAATAATAGTAATACTAATGCTTATAGTGATAGAAACCCTAGCATTTTTAAGGCTAAGTCTAATAATAGTATTAGGGTTAAAATAATAGTATAATAATTGCAATACCAAAAAAGTACAAATATTTCCAAAGATAATAATGATAAAAGTTATATTTTGAATAATAATAATATAAGGGTTCAAACATTTTTGTCACAATAATAGTAATAAAATAATAACAATAATAATAGTAATAACTAATAATGATACCATAGTAACAATGTTAGTGCTAAAGGCATTAGGAATAATATATTAATGATGTTCTAATATTAAATAGTAAAATACTAAGGCTTAAGTATTTTTCCTCTTTAACAACAAAACAATAATACTCCAACTTCGGTTTAAATAACATTAATAGTAGTAGTAGTAGTAGTAGCAGTAGTAGTAGTAGTAGTAGTAGTAGTAGTAGTAGTAGTAGTAATCATAATAATATTAATAATGATGATGATGATGATGATGATGATGATGATGATAAAAATGTTAAGTACAATAATAACAATAACAATGATAATAGTAACCAAAATGATAATAATAATGATATAAGGGTCCAAATATTTATATTAATAAATAAGAGTGATAATAGACAAGGTTAGTATTAACCATATTTGCAAGGAAATAATGATAATGATAATGGTAATAAAAATATTAATAATACCACTAATAATAATAATAAAGTTAGGGTTAAGTAGTGATAATAAAATAATAATAATAATAATAATTAAGAATAATACTAATAGTAATGATAATAAAAATGGTAATAGTAATATAAGGTTTCAAGCGTTTACCATAATAGTAAAGATAATGATAATAGGCCATAGCTAGCATTAGTAATAATAGTAGGAATAATAGTGAGGTTAATAATAATAATAATAGTAAACGAGGAAAAGTCTCAATCATAATAACACCAAAGTTGTAGGCCATTATTAGCGATAATATTGTTATTGGTTAGGAAAATCATAAAGTTAGGCTAAGTAATGATAATAACAACAACAAAAAAAAAAAAAAACAACAACAACAACAATAATAATAATAGAGATAACTATATTAATACTAAAGTCGTTAATAATAATAATAATGATAGTAGTATTAGTAGTAGTAATAGAAATAATAATAATAATAATAATAATAATAATAATAATAATAATAATAATAATGATAATAATAACCATTTTAATGTTAACGTTGTAGCCTTCTAAATAGTTTACCCTAGTTATAAGTATTTTCTGAAATTAGGTTAGGAAATAAGGGGGTACATAATAATAATATTAGTAATGGTAATAATAATAATAATAACCAAGATAATACAACATTAATAATAATAATAATAGTAATATTAAGGATAATACTAGTAATATTAAATAAAATTATTAACACTTATAGAAAATAGTTTAGGGGTTGGGGAAGTTGGAGAACCACCTAAGGTTAGTGGTGGAACCAGCGGCGACGCGTGGCGGCGACGGCGGCGGCGGTGGAGGAGGAAGAGAGGTGGAAAGATTACTATGTAGGCTAAAGGAGAGGAAGTGGAGGGGCGTTTGAGGTGGAGAAAGGTGCAGCAGGTGGAGAGGGGTGGAATGAAGGTGGTGGTGCAGCTGGGAGTGGCGGCGCACAGCGGTTTTTGCGGCAGCCGAAAGTGGTGGAAGATGGAGGAAGTAGAAGGAGAGGGAGGCAGGGGAGATGAAGGTTTGGGAAGGTAGGGGAAGGTTCCTTGGGTGTTTTGGAGGGTGGGGAGGTGTTGGTAGCGGTGGGATTGGCGGCGAAAGGCGGCGCAAGGGGCGGCGAGGGCTGGAGTGGACTGCTCGGGTTGGTGATTTTGCACGGCCGGGGCGGAAAGTGCAGGGTAAATCGAGGGGAAAGGAGGGTCTAGTTAGGTATAGGGTGGTGCAAGGATCGGTTTTGGGGGTTTTTTGGCCAGCGATGGAGGCGGCGCGCTCGTCTGATGGGGCGGCGACGAGAATGGTGGATTTCTGGGTTTCGAAATCAAAACCCAAATTAAGGATGCTCATTGGGTATTTATAGATCGATTGAAGTGGGCAATGACAAGGGGAAGAAGACAAGAGAGTGCAGGTGTCAGGCATGTCGCCGGTGGTGGCAGTCGAGGCGGCACTGCCATGGCAGGGACGACAAGCTTAAGGGAAGAAGGAAAAGGAAAGGGGCAGGGTGCTCGGGAGAGGGGAATAGGTGGGTTGGGGTCGAAAATGTGAAAGAAAGCGACAGGAGAGGGAGGGGGAGGATGGTGGCAGTGATAGCGGCGGACGGAGTGCTGGGTTGCAGCTCCTCGATCGCCGCCACGCCTCGGGGAAGAAGAAGGGCTCGGGACCGGGTGGCTCAGGGAGAAAAAGAAGAAAAGAAAAAAAGAACCAGACCGGTCGAGGAAAGAAAAAGGAAAGGAGAGGAGTGGCGCGGGCCTGGGCTGCCGGGGGAAGAGGAAGCTGGGCCGCGTGGCAGGCTGGCCCAGGTCGGGGGGAAAGAAAAAAAGAAAAGAGAAGGAAAGGAAGAAAAGAAAAAAGGAAAATGAGGGAGAAAAGGAAAGAAAAGAAAAGAGAAAATGGAGAAATAGGTGGGTTGGGTATTTTGGTATTTTTTTGGGTTATTTTTAAAATAATAGTATTTAGAAAATAATAATTAATTCCTTCTTAGATTAATTTAGGCTCTTTTTGAATAATAATTAATTATATATATATTAAATCCCATTTTATTTAGCAACACTCCCTAATATTTTTTTCTAATTAAATTATTTATCATTTTCCTCTTGATTATCCCTAAATAAATCCCCTATATTTTAATAGAATAATTTATTTAATTAATTTTCCTAATAAATCCTCACTTAGCTATAATTTCGAGAATTAGAATTATGGGATATTTCACCCTAGTACTTTTACTTATCAAACTACACAACAAAGTTCTGAGAGTTCTACTTTTACTTAGTTTATCCGATTTACTATGAAAATAAGGCAAATAAAACATGTCCTTAGTTTTATTGATAAGTATTTTGTAACAAATGAAATAGATATAGAACTATATTAATTTATTAAATACAAGAGTATTGATGTATGTTTGATAAATTGATATAAAGTTAGCATATATTTTATAAAAATGTAAATGTACAATGCACAACCTCACACACACGCACGCGCACACACACTATTCATTAAGCTAGCATGGCTTATGTAATTTCCATACTAACAAAATTATTCAAAAAAAAAGTAAGTAAAATCACTAAACATCATGATGCAAGAGCATTCAACATAATTTTGGCTCATCGGCATTCAATATAACTCTAAGACAAGTAACAACAACACCTACTCTTCTTTTGGCTCCATGGAAATGATTTGTTGTGCAACTTGTACAAGGACATGAAGCAGCAACTAAGAAGGTTTCTAATACTTCAATTGCAAGTATCTTATTTCCAGAAATAAGCCCAAGTGTTGCAAAAATCATGCTAAGCAATTTGGCCATAACAACCTTCTTATTTTTGGTTGAATTGAAAACACTAAATAATTAAGTCAAGAAAAATTCACACTCCAACCACTATCTTTTGACACCTTAAGTGGCTCATTAAATGGATAGAAATGTTTCACAATCAACCAAAGGGATTCAAAAAGCACATTGCATGAGTCGCAGCCACATCAACTATTTTGGATAGCCCTGTGGGCATGTTTGTGGCATGGTAAATCAAAACATAGGATCAACAAGCCTCATCAACATTTTAGCCAGCTTTTAGGCTATTTTTTGGCAAAAAAATGGAGGGCAAGGGACAAAAATCAACAAGGCAAATCAAGTATTAGCTATGGAAGAAAAATAGCATAAATTCAAGTTACCAAAATGCAACTAATGTAGTAGCGAGATTGGGAAGATTTTAGGACAATGTTTGGGCATAAAAAAATGGAGAAAAAACAAGTATAATGACATGTATGGTTTATAAAAAGAAGTGCATTGACTTTTATGACATTTTAGTTGGTTGTTGTATAAAGGAGTCAGGCCTTACATGCTATTAAGAGGCTAGTTTACTTTTTGCAATTTTATCATGTCAACCCTAATAAGTGAGCTTATTAACTTGTGGAAATTTGCAAGTCAGGTTGTAAGAGCATGGATATGATGCCATAAGTGCATAATTTCAAAGTTATAGCCATTTAACATCATTGGGATTGGTTAGGATGATTTATAGCTTGTATTTTATCTTTCCAAGTAGCTAGTTGACCATGTTACTTATCAAGCCTCCCAATTATATGTGGAAGTCATTTGGAAGGCCCATCTTTTTTTGTTATTTTTTAAGTTGGCTATTTGAGACATTATTAGAGCTTATTAATTTTTATTTTGTTTCAAACTAATTGGTTAAAAGTTTATTAGGATAATAGCTAGTTAGTATGTAACTAAATCAATCCATAAAAGGTCTTATGGTCTTTTTGTAATTGAAAGGACCTAATCATTATAAATGATAAGAGTCACATATGAATGAAATCAAATTTTGATACCTTATAGTTTCCCCCCTTTTGGTGAGATTTACCTTCAAACTTGAGTGAAAAAATTGATTGATTTTTCTGATCAAATATTACTTTCTTTATTCCAAGAGTTGAATATACCTTGTATGGTAATTGTAAGTTTATGAATTTAAGGGACACTTATTTTTCTCTTCTTCAACCTTCATTCCTATTTTCACTTTTGATGGTGATTGCCTTAATCCATCATCTTCTTTATCATGACCCAATTTGTTCACCGTATGCATCACATCATGCTCAAGACTTTAATCCCACAATTTGGGTGATTGGTGCTTTTAACTTGGAAACCCCATTTTCATTTTTGTTATCTCTGTCATGTTATTTCCATAGAACTTCCTTCCACTAGCTAATAGGTATGCAACAATGAACCCTACCATGTGAACTATATCATAATAAAGTTTATACCAACTTTTTGATGCGGCTATTAAGCGGTGAGTATTTGTGAGTAATTTTTTTTTAATCAATTAGTTTTTACAATTCGATTTCAATGAATATCATCTTTTATAACTTACATTTTGTGCCTAATTCACTATTGAGTATCAAAATTCTTATAGATCACTTCTACAAGTTAGTTTCCTTTATAGCACATTCTTTTGTTTGGTGCCTTCATTGCTTGGAAGTGGTTGTTACTATAAAACAAGTGTATAACCAACATCCATATGTTTGCATTTCTCACGGCCTTATCTATAATTTTAGAGCATGATACAAATGCAAACAATAATAATACAAAAGAATCGGAATTTACTAATTTCTTTGATACATCATTAATTTGAATTTTAAATAGTCTATACTTTAATCATAAATGGAGTAATTAAAAATTTGTAAATATGTGAACATTATGCGATTACATTTTTTATGAAGTATTATGATTATTAAGGTTCACTTATACCAATGAACTTATGTAGTCATGTAACTATATATAGCTATACATTTTTTGGAGTTACAACTTAGCAAAATTTAATTTGATTAGGCACGTGAAAACTAGTATATAGATAATGATTCCATCCGTGATGAAGGGTGGAGCAAAAATTGTTGGTTGTGAGAGTAAAGTATTATTTTAATTATATTTAGAAATTAAACTTATTAGAAACAACATAAAATTTTAAAAAGAGGAAAATGATAGTTGCTTATTATTATGGTCAGTTATTTTATCATATTTAAAAGGTAAACTTATTAAAAGAATAATAAATTTTGAAAATGATGATGTTTGTTTAGTAAAATTAGTGAGTTGGGAATGTTAATAAAAAAAATGATTTAAATATCCTATATTTGTTTAAGAAAAATGAGATTTTGAGGGGGAATGAAAATAAAAGAGCTTCTATTCTTTAGTATTTATTACCAAAGGGGTGTTGGTAACAGACATTGGAAATGAGAATAATTTTTTTTAAAACCGTTCCCAAGCTATTTCTATTATATACTTCACCCATTTTTGAAATAAAGTCATTTTAGCTTAAAGTTTTATTTTATATTTAAATTTCTTTTAGAAAACTTCATACTTACTTATTATTTTTGTCTCTATTTTTTAATGCATTAATTATCATAATATTTTTCAATCAATAATATAATTATCATATTAGAAATATATATATATATATAATTTTAGAAACGGAGGGAGTAACAAATAAATGAATAAGAAAAAACAAATTAGTTTCCTATCATTTATTTTCAATTCTATTCTCACAATGTTTAATTTTTACTATGTCGAACTCTTATTTTCTTGTATCAAAGGACTCGTTGGAGCATAAAATATAAAATGAAGCACGCCCAAAATCGTACCATAGCAATTTAGTAATCTAAAGCTTAATTACAAGTTTTCGTTTCATATCTTATCTCAAGAAGTCCATCATACTATTGGACTTCAAATGGCCAATGACTCACTATACCTTAGGTGGCACACTAAGTTGTGAGCCCAATCGAATCAAACAAATGATAAAGATCTAGTTAAGAATTCTTCACTTTTTTCCCTTTGCTAATATTTGAAAATCCTAAATGGGAGACAATTTTTTGGGAAAAAAAAATTCATTTGACCCATTGGATTTATCTCAAAAATATTTCTTTACTTTTTCTTTTTGTTTATCGTTTAAAATACACATAAATATATTTTATAATATATAAAATTATAGTTATTAGATTCTTTTTGCTCGATCTAAGAGAATTATAATCGGATATATTGTAGTTTAGAAACGCAATCTTAAATTAGTGGTGCGAAGACGCTTACTCTTTGTCCATGTATCCGCAATTGATTCGTATTTTATAGAATACATGAGTCTCTTAAGGAAAAAAAAAACAATTGCACTAATTTGAACATTCATAACATGAGAGTTCAATTACACATTAGTGATCGAAGATTAGACTCCTTAAATATACCTAAGTTTTAAAAAGTCCTGAATCACAGATCTTCGTCGTGGACAATCTTACAAAAAGAATTTACGGTGGCGTTTGATACAAATGTTAGGTACCTTGTTGTCTCTATCAATCCAGCTGTAGTAGGGCCAGCCCATCCTTACGGGCATTAATTAGTAGGCCCGCCCAGCCCTATCAAATAAGAAACAAAACAAAACGTAGAAATCCTTGTTTTGTATAGAGAAAAGGCAGGCTTTTGCTTTTAGGGGACCGAAGGGAAGCAAGGAGGGGGGGGGGAACTCTCAGGATTGACCACGTACTCGTACAAGAAAGAGCCTAAAAAGGAACCTGTTTGTGAGGTTGTGTGGCGGGCAAGGCAGATGAACGACACACAGTGGGCGTTGTTGGTATTCTGTGCGTTGATTGATTTATAAAGTTGGCGGATTCTAGGGGAGGGTGGGAGGCTGTCGCCTTCTTCTTCAAAGCCTTTTTATCTGACTGTGACCGGAAGAAAAATAATAATATACTAGCTACCAGGAGCAGGAGCAGGAGGAGGGGGAGGGGAAGGAGGTGGGTAGGGACAATACGTTACCTTATCCGCTCGGGACCTCCTCCTGTATATGATGCAGTAGTTAGTGTAATAGTTGGGCTTTCTTTTGGAATATTATTAGAGTAATCCTTATCTTCTGTTAATTAACTCTTATCATCTTGTGATCCCCGATCGATGCGAAGATTAGACTAGATGACAGGAGAAAATAAATAAGACAAGGAAGAATGAACCCCTAAAGCTAAAATATGACGACTAATGAAGGGATTAAGAACGTCGGGTCATTTTCTAATTGTTAATGCGTCAGGGAAAGAGTTTCGCTGTACCTTGAGATGTATCGAATAAAAAAAATTGTCCCGGTACCGTCGTGAATATTTTCCTAATGACCTGACATGCATGCCTAAAAGTCTTTGGCAGGCGAACCGAGAATCAATCTTTATATGCAGGGAAGAAAAGGAGGAGACAGAGAGGGATGGATGGATAAGATAGGTAGGGAATGGCAAGTTGGTCTCTTCGGATAGAGGCTGAAATTTAGCAGTCGACGTAGCGACTACGGGTGCAAATCAAATGAGTCTGTTCGTAAGTAGTTTAGACATGATTTGATTTATTTATTTAGTTAAATAAATAAAAAATATAAAATTTAAATTTGATTTATTTAGTAAATAAGTTAAAGTAGTTATAAAAAATTTAGATTTAAACTTATTTATACGGCAAAATGTCACGGCCCGCTTTGAGCACTTTTATTTTTGCGGAATATTCTAGAACATTCTAGAATAATGTGGATATATGTAGATATATGTAGAAGATGTAGGAGGCTTCTACACTTGTATAGATGGTTTTAGAGGGGATGTCTCTAGAACCATCCTCTTTTATACACACTTATATGGAACTCTCTAGAGTAACCTAGTGGATTCTAAATGGAGCATTTTAGAGAGAATATGATCTAGCCCACTCTAGAATGTTCCTTGGAATGGAGGGAGGAGGAGGCCTCAACTATAAATAGGGGATGAGGGGTCTCATTTCCACCATCCACAAGTTGGAAGCTCTCTACAACTCTCTAAATAAAGCTCTCATTCACTCAAACTCTCTCTTGTGATTCCTTGTGAGTCCTTAAGGCTTGGTGCTAAGCAAAGTTTTCTTATTCAAGAGTGAGGTCTCTTGAAGTGAAGGCTGACTTAGTCATCCAAAGAAGTGGAAAAAGACTAAGTGCCGCACGCAGTTGGCTTAGAAAGAAGTCAGGGCGTGACAAAAAGCTCGTAACTCCAGCTCATCTTAACTTATAATATTTATTTACTTCAATATCTCACGGGCCGTCTAAGCTGACTAGTTAAAAGTTCGATTCGACTATAAACGAATAAAACTCGAACTTTGTTTTTAGATTTATTTATTAAACGAATTGAATCTAAACAAACTTCATTTACTATAAAATTATAAGTATTAGCTTGAGTCTAAAATATTATAGCGGTAATAAAAAATATAAAATATGGTTGGGGAAGGGGTAGGAATAATTGCAACTAAAATCGGTTTTCAATCGAAAGAACTGCACTAAATGCGTTAGCTTGGATGTAAGGGAAACTTAGAGAAATAATTGTAACGGATTTAATATTTTTTTTAAAAGAAAATTTTGTGTTAGGTGGGACCGTCTCTCCTAGATAAACCTCCACATATAGTACAAGAATATAAAAGATTCGTATACGAAACTATAAATATTTATAAGAAACTGATCTTCTAACTAATAATCTTAATTAGTAACAAAAGTTAAACTTTCATACTATAACCGTCAAAATATATCAATCATTTTATCGCAAAAACTCACGTATCATATCGAGTCGATTAGGGCATGATTAAATCCAAGAAAGAGGTCGAAACTTTTTACCCACGGAAGAAACCCAACCCAACCCCGTCATGGAAAAAAAATATCCTTGCATTTCTTACCAGGTGGGCTCCACAAGACAAAAACATTGATATGTCTGACAATTTTGTTTTAAGTTTAAAATGTGACGCAATAAAATTTCCTATGAATTAAACTTCCCCCCGTTTTGTCGGATAAAATTTGAAAAAGTAGGGGAGCATGGAGGGGCGAAAGTCATTTTTGCTGTCTCCCACATGCATCCCTTCCCCATTGTAGATGCTCGCTGGCGCTCGTAAATGCATCTGACGTGCGAGATTAAATTTGTCGGAGATAACTTTGTGACTATGGAATTACACGATTCATTATAATCCTAATCCTACCCCGACCTATAATCTATCTAACTTATATATATATATATATTATCTTTGACTACGTTGAATAATTACAACTTACATTTGATTTTCCTGTATATTTTATTTTGATAGTGATATAAAATACAACGTCGATATTGTATTTGTTAAAAAAAATGTTAATTAAACATTTTACATACTTCTTAATAAATAAATTAATACTTATATTATACGTATATCTTTCATTGCAAATCACCAAAATAATTAATTTATAGATAATTAAATAAAAGAATATGAATAAGAATATAAAATAGATTTTAACTTTTATAATATATAGTTCTAAAATAATTTTTTTCCGGATGGAATCTATATATCTTCTTCAAACAAGTATAAAAACTTATTAATTGGTATGAGCCTACGGGGAACTGAGTGAATATATCATAATGATTTTAGACCTTATGTAAAAACCGCAAGAGATCTCATACAATGCATTTTATTTAATGAGGACCGGAGGAAATGATAATTTTATACATACATACATACATACATACATGTGTGTGTGTGTGTGTGTGTGTGTGATCGAAATATATTAGTCACAAAAAGACGTTCAAAAATTATATAACCATAAAACAATTTTGAAGCTTATACTACATTATTAAAAATTATAATTCAAACGAATTAAATACAATGTTTATTTTCATTACTGATATCAACTACTTCTAGTTCCTTAACATCAAGTCTTGTGTCGGCAAAACCTATCGCCTCTAACTCGGGTTTATCAAGAGAAAGAGAATCAATATTAAGTAATCAAAAAAAATTAAAAGAACCAAAGTCATCACCTATTTAAAAGAAGAAAATAATAATAGTAGTCACAATTTACGATGTAATATGAAAATAGTAAACAATGAGCTAACATTACCATAGGTGTTCCACTTCAGTAGTTTTTGTTGATTGTATTCTAGAAGTCGTGTTACTATGATACAATAATTGTTATAAACAAACACCAAGTCTTATGCATGCTTAGAAAGCAATCCATTCATCTTCATAGAATAAATAAAATTATAGCACTCCAAAATTTACTACTAAACTTTCTTTAATTTTAACAGAGGCATAATACCAAAATAATTAGGTGTTATCGTCGTAATTGACATAAGTTTGGGTTACCTCACTATGCTTATGTCAATCTTAAGGCACAATGATTAAAATGTAAATCATGATAAATAGAAAATGAGAGAAGTTTCATAAACATAAATATGAGTCAGAGATTAACTCCAAGTACAATATCAAAAAATACAGACAAAAGGTATACTATGGATCTAAGAAACTAAAAAGTTATCCTGGTGAAGTACCATCCAAATAACATAAGTCTATGCCTAAAATCCCTATTACAACAAATTACTCTAGTCCATACAAAACATTATTGGCTATAAAATTATCCGACGGGTCCTTGTCGACCTGCATATAGAAATCATGGTCATATACTCATGGGAATGAACAATACGCATGAAAAAGATGGCTAGTACGCTACGTACCAAGTAAAGTGACAATACGGTCGAGTAAGGGATATAGACAATTACGTATATTCACAACGGAAAGTAAGTGCACATGCAAGATACATAAAATAATACAAGATAATTAAGTATCTGTGCCTTATTATTAGATATAACATATTCCATTATTTTATTTATGTTGAGTTAAGGGGTCTAACTATTCTTAAGCGGGTGGAACAATTTGAAGCATATATCAGGGACAAAACATCTGAGCCACTATTATCCTCTGATGGAATAGACCCAACAACACTTCTTAGAGTAAAACGCACCTGAGCCACTATTCTTAAACTAATATAACTATCTGAATCATCTTTCAGGGACAATACACTTGAGCCATTATGATCATCTGGTGAAACGGACTCATCACCTTGATCTTGACTCATGTACTCTTTCACTTTAAATCATTAATGTCTTATCCATTAGTTACTTATCTCAAATTATATTATCATTTATGTTTATTTTAGTGCCTCATTATTCTTAATCCGGTGGAATAGATTTATCCACCAATTAGGACAAAATATTTATGAGCCACTATTATCATCCTGTAGAACGGACCCATAAAACAACTTAGGGTGACTCACGTGATCTTTTACTTCAAATGATTAATTTATTATTCATGAATTATTTGATAGGTAAAAAATACAATTGAAGTAAATAAAGCACAATCACATAGATAACAAGGTCATTATCAAATGTTAAGATCTTTATATTTTCCAAAATTCCTAATTTATCATTTTAGGCATAAATTTTTCTCTATTTCTCGTTTATACACCAAATTTAGTATTCCTTCCTAAAATATTATTATTATTAACATATTTGAAATTTAGGATCTAAGTCTAATGATTACATATTTTATACCCTTTTAATCTTAATTTTTGGTCCTTTAGTTGAATAATATATAAGGATAATTATAACTTTATGCTTAAGTGATAATAATCCCATATATTTAGTTATTTGAGCTAAATTGATATAAAATAAATGGATTTAAAGTAAAAGATTATTTATTAATTCTTCTAATGTTATTTTGTAGGGTAAAAAAAGAGGTATCGGTCTTTTGGACCAAAGGCCCAAAGGACCAACGACAAAAGTGGTGACCACGCAAACAAAGCCGAACAAAAGAAAAAAGTATAAAAGGAGGGAAGAGAGGCATGAAATAGTAAGAGAAGGGAGAGAAGGCGAAAAAAAATAGAAGAAGAGAAAAAGAAAAAAAGAGAGTGAGAAGAAGGATGGTGCCGCAAAAGAAAAGAAAAAGAAGACAGAGAGCGGCATAATGCAGAAGAAAGACAGAGAAGAAATAAGTTCAAGATGACGTAGAAAGAAAGAAAAAAGAAAAAAAGCGTGCGACAGAAGGCCTAACAAGTAGGTAGAGCCAACCTTAAATATTTTGAGACCCTATGCAAATATGTCAAATGAGGCATTTTTAATATAATAAAAAATACATTTATATAGAAGAAAGTTATTTAAACTTAATTTTTCTTGATTTTTTTATGCAAATTAATTGATTAGATGTTGAAAATCAAGTTTTGACACTAAATCTTTTTCAATCGATATAATGGCTAATCCATCTAATCTTTCTTGAGATATGGTTGACCGTAGAAAAGATTTTGTTAATTTTAACTTTGAAAAACTTCTTTCTACTGATACAACTATAATAGGAATAATTAATATCACTCTATATGCAATATAGGCATTTGGAAATGAGTTTAATTTTTGTATGAAATCAATAATACCTAATGGACCTTTTGCATCATCTTGAAAAACTTTTTTAAACACCTTTAGTTTAAAAAATAAATCTAAACTATCAAGATCTGAAATTGTATCATGTTTCAAAAAGAATTATAGATTAAGACAACATGTTTTCAAACTCTCATCATCTAATGATTTTAACTTATTTAGATCATATAAGAACCCAAAAACTTTTTCATATAGTTTAAATTGTTCAAATATACTTTCAAAAGAAGAAATAGCTTGATCAATCACATAATAAAAGTAATTAATTTTGAATGATTCTTCAGGAGAATGTGTAACATCATTGGTATTATTTTCACCAAATTGTTTCTTCCTACGAATTATTCTTCTTTCGCAAAATACAGGTTCTATATTCATCTCAAAAGATATTTCTTTAGCTGAAATTAGTACTGTTGTCAACCCATTTTCTCTATAATTTAAAAAAATGAAATACGACCTTTTAAATGCTTTATAGCAACATCAATTTGCATGCCTTTGGCTTATAAGGTCTTACTAATTGCATTAACAACAAATAATAAATCATACCAAATTACAATACCGAGTAAACATTTAAAATTTTCAAGTTCATATGTAGCCAAACAATGAGCTTCACCTTTTGTCTTAGGATCATTACTGGTTTCTACTAATTCAAATAGGGAATCTCTTATTTGTGAAACTTGAAATCTGACTACTTTAACACTTTCAATGTGACTTTCCCAACGCGTTTGAGATAGTGGTTTGAAGGTTAAAGAAGACACATATTCTTTCATAATTTTCCATCTTTTAGCAGAAGAAGTAAATATTGAATAAATACGTTGCACCACACAAAAAATATAATAGCTTTAGAACAAAAACTAGCCATGTCAGAAAGCAACAAATTAAGACTATAACAACCACAAAGAGTATAAAATGATCGAGGATTTATATCTAATAACTGCTTTTGCAAACCTTGATGTTTTTCTTTCATATTAGATCCATTATCGTACCCTTGTCCTCTAACATCACTAATGTTAAGGCCAATGTTGTTTAATGCATTTTTAATTTCATTAAAAAGTCTTTGCCTTTTAATGTGGGTGATCTACTCCCTTACCTTCACGATGAGCCCTATGTAGAAGAGGTGGAGCCCTCCCAAGGCGGGGATGATGATGTAGGAGCATCTTATAATAATATTTCACTAATTAATTTTTCTAAATTAGAGGATCACAAAACACTCTTAACTTAGATGAAATTAATTAGTTGAATATGAGAAATAAGTGGAAGTATCATCCCAAACACAACCAATTATGGTAGCATATCCAACCCAAGCCCAACCAACTATGATGGTACATCAAGACTAAGGCCAACTAGCTATTTTATTGCTATTTCCAAGTATTTTTCCACCTAAGAAGCCAAATCAGCCCAAGCCCAAGGCTGATTTTGAAAATTGAAATAAAAAAAGAGAAAAGAAAAAGGAGGATAAGTGGATGGTGGAGTAGGTGAAGAAAGTCATCCAAGTCAACGAATTAGATTATTTTAATTGGCTAAGCATGGTGAATGATTTATTAGGTATGGGGATGATTGAGTGATTTGTACTTTTATTTATTACCTACCTTTTCAACATGTAAGGGGCTCCATGTTGTGGTATAGATGTTAAAATACCATACATAGGTTGACCTCATTTTAGTTATCATTCAACTAGTTGTTAGCTTACATTAGATAGCTAGATAGTAAATAATGGTTGGAATGTAACTTGGTAGGTAAAGGGGATGGGTATAATGGACTTTTTGTAACCCTAGCTGCTACTATAAATATGGATAGCCTCAACACAATTGAACATACTACCCCCTTGAATTACAAAATCATATTTTCGAGCCCCCTATGTCTCCCCTCTACAAAGTTGAGCGAAAATTTTGTTTTGAGTGAAAAATCTCATAACTTTTATCTCAAGCGTTGAAACCTTGAGTGGTAGTTGTGAGTGTTTGGTCTTTGGCTACCTTAGATCAAATATTATCATACTCCTCATCTCTTTTCTCCATTTTCACTTTCGTGGTCAATTATCTCATAAGCCACCATCTTCCATTAAGCATGTGCCAACTTATTTAGCATATGCATCACCCTTTATGCTTATCTCAATTACCAAATTGCCCCTAGCCTTATTAAGTTACCAAATCACCCTTCATACTTGCTATACTTGTCAGATTTCCTATTTGGTTAGTTAGATTACCAAATTGCCCTTCTTCATTATTATAATTAACAAATTTCCTTTTTAGTTGGTTAAATTACCAAATTACTGTTCTTCATTATTATAATTACCAAAACAGGGGAGGAGAAGGTAAGGAAAGGAAGGAAAAGAGAGAGGATTCTGTTGGGGGTGAGGGGGCTTGAGGCAAGTCAAAAATGAGTAGAAGGGAAGGTGATAAGGAGAAGAAAAGGAAGAGGGAAAGGAGGAGAGGCAGGTGCCGGCTGGGAGGCTATGGTGGCAGGAGTAGGATGGTGGTTGTAGGGTGAGGGAGGAGGAAAATGGAAGGCATACAGGGAGGGTTGCAGGCTCGGATTTGGTCCGAAAATGGGAACAAAAGGATGGGGGAGAGAGGGAGAGGGAATAGGGTCGCAAGGGCAGCGGTAGGTGGTGGCATGCAGTGGTGTAGGAAATTGCCATGGCGCAGGTGGTCGACGTCGAAGAAGAAGAGAAAGAAGGAGAAGAAGAAAAGGAAAGGAGGGGCAAGCCAGTCGGATGAGGGAGAAAGAAGGGGGAGCGGGTCGGCTTGCACGTGAGGGAGAGGCGGAAAAAAAAGGGAGGACTAGGCTAGCCCAGCCGAGGGAGGGAGAAAGGAAAGAAAGGAAAGGGGGAGATGGGCCGGGGTGGATGTCGTGCGGGAGAGGGAAATAGGAAAGGGAAAGAAACGAGACAATGGCCCAACACAAGGGGGAAAAAGAAGAAAAAGAAGAAAGAAAAAAGGAAAAGGAAAAGGAAAAAGGAAAATAAAGGGAATAAAATAAAATAATTTTTTGGAATAATGGAATTTAATATTTTTGGTAGAGAAATTAATTTAATAATTTAATTTATTATAATTTAATATATTGGTTCAAAAAGATTAATTTTAGTAAAATATTAGTTTGAAAATTTATTTAAATAAAATGAGTATGAAAAAAATAAAAAAATATTTATTTTGATTTATTACATATTCATATCCATTTTTATATACTAACAAATTTACAAAATAATTAAATTAAATAAATTTCAAAGTTAATCTATCTCAGATAAGGATTATTTATTAAATTCTAGGTTTTTAAAATTTTAGGCTATTACACCAACTGCCCCAACAACAATAACAACTCAACATTGCCAACCTTTAACATTAATAAATAACTTGTGACTTGAACTAAAAGAAATTGAAAATTTTCTTATCTTTTGGGCTTGCCTTGAACCAAGTAGTCGAAGCCTCAAAATACAATAGCGGCAACAATTTGCCTTGAACCAAGTAGCACCAAACATAATGAGCTTCAATCACAACACAAAATGAAGATCGTTGGTTAATGTAATAAATCACAACAACAACCTCAGGAACCATAACAAAGTGTAAGAAAATGAAAATTCTTGCCGTTAACCTTCAGGCTTTAGAACTAACCTCACTGACCTTTAGCTCCAGGATAAAGTGGAGCTTCAATGTCTAGCGGTGCGAGAGAGCTTTAGATTCAACCCTACCCTTCAACGCGAAATCAATGTTGTTGGTCTTCAACACAAACTGATGAAAAACAAATGCTGGAATCAGAGTCCCTAGTAGGAGACAAGGATGAGGGATGATGGAATGTTGAAATCGAAGGGGGGGAGATGGGTTGGGAGGGAGAAGGTTAGACCGCCTACTATCCCTAATCGCGAGCTGCTACGTAAAGAAGAGAAGGGTGAGGCAGGGTTGTCACAGTAGGACAATTTTGACTAATTAAATATCTAAAAATGACATTTTTAGAGGTATTTTTTTATTATAAATAATTCGTCCCACGGAAATGTAAAACGACTCCATTTTAACATTCCCATGCTTCATTGTTTACAACAATTGATAATCTCTTTCGAATCGCTATAGTACATCCCATGCAATGCAAGAGGACTATATGATGTAATATGTAGCGGTCACGATTAAAAGTTGTTAAGAGGTATCTTCTTCTAGGTTTAATGACTCGTTATTCGACTAACTAGTCCTAAGTGTTTTTCCTACCAAACACACCACACCCATGGATTCCTTGAACCGTCGGCGCGCTTGATTGGACTGCAAGCTCCTTGGCCATAAAATAAACAGAGGAGTAGGAACGCGAGTATGCTAACCGCTCCACGGAATCAAAGACCGCGTACGCGCAGACGGGGTTAGAATTCTCTAGACTATCCATCCACTCCGCTCTTCTCACCTTTCTCAGCCATTTATTGCTCTCCTCTCTTGATAGCGACTTCAGCTTATCAATCGATGCTATTCTATTTCAAAAAGGATTACTCATATGCTTACCCGTATGGTACTAGACTACTGCTAGTAGTAATTATGTTCCGATAGAAATAGAAAAAGGAGAAAAGCGGTGAGCTAATCTCTAATGCTCTTATCTCCGCCACTTATTAAAACTTTATTCCAGAGGCTTCGCCATTACCTGTTCGACGCTTATTTATGGGCATATCATTTCATTTATTTATTTTTATTTACTTTCTCGTGGCATGGCGGGTGGGGGAGGGGAGCTTTACTTTTGTACATCTCCATGAAAAAATCATTCTAATGTTTTCTTCTTCAACGTTTGTTCTAATATTTATAATTCTTCTTTTTATAAATCCGCGAATACTTCGAGGGAAAAATGCCCGCTCTCCAAGTAACGGTTGCCCCGTATTACGTCAAATCATGCATCTGATTGATTTATACAGTGAGATACGTAGCATTTTTGTTACCCTAGACGTATATCCACTTAAAGCCGTCATTTATAACAACTCAAAAAAAAAAAAAAACTTAAAATTAAAGCGTAGTTTAATTTTTAAAAGATTACTAATAGTGTTGTGCGTGTAAGAATTTTGATATTTATTACTCAATAATTCAGTATAAGGTTAATACTAAAAGAGGTGAAACATATATACATATACCTATCTGAAATAGAGAAAATATTTTCCAACTTAAATATGTATTTTTTTTCTAAAAAAACATATATCAATTTTAAATACATTAAGTAAAAAAAAAGCACAAGATTGAGGTAAAAGATATATTTTCAACACCTTTACTCTCATGCTAAATAAGTATATAAATGTATTCTCTCATAAGGTATCTTCCATTCTTTATATTACAAATTCGATACTTATATGCTTGGTGATTTGGCATTGAGCCTTGGAATTAATATCGTCAATATTGATATTTTACGTAACATTAATGAAAGAGATCGTGAATACCAAATCATATGGTGGCGATATTCTAGGAACAACTTAGTAATATGATTCTTATCTCTACTTTGTAAACGAAGGTAAGTTTTGACTTTGACAGAAAAGTTAATTAACTTTTTTTTTGACAATATTTCAAATGACTTTATACTTTCGATTGAAAAAGGAAAACAATCATATTGATGATGAGGTATCATATCCTCTCATTAACATAGCCAACAACGGTGAATAAATTGACGAGATGGTGCAAAATCATATATTTTCCTTGGTTTTCTTTGAAGTAGGAGGGGTGGCATAATTTTGGTTCTTCAATCAGTTAGGAGAAATAGATGATTGCCGAGACAACTAATTAATCCCAATGAGCTTTGCTGGTAGAATTAACCCTCTTGGTGAATAAATTGTACCCCAAACCGATATAGTTGCATGCTAAGCTTATGCATCAGGTTAAAGATTGAGGTCTAGCCTTTCCAATTAAAGTGTTACTCTATATCAATGAGCTTATTCTCTTTCTTGATGTGCCAAAGGCAAAAATCAACAAAAAGAACTTCATAAATCCCAGCTAACAAATCCAACATTATATGAATACGTGGGTTGAGATCTAATGTTCGAAATCTAATTCTGAATGTTTGATCATTCTTATCACATGACATTAATATATTTGAAACATGAATACATAACTTTCACATTGAAATTTTACATTATATTGAAGAAATCGATAAGAAGAAAGGAAAACCTTTATAATTTAGCAAATTTCAATTAGAAAATCCTATAATGAATAATCACCTAAGTTTAGCCTTCAAAGGCATAATCTATGTTGTCTTTTGAAACCACTCATGCAAGTTGAAACCCATATGAAACACAGAAATAGTAATATAAAAGTTGAAAGCTGAATGGAAATTAGAGTTGAAAAAAGAGAAGAATACAATAAATAAAATTGTTGAATTTATGCCTTAAATTAGTGTTATTGTGAAAATTACTTAAGTAGCGGGAGAAATGACCATCGATGGACAGCTACATTGATTATTTTTCATCAATGGATAGTTACAATCTTTACCATCATCAATGAACAATTAAGTTATTTAACAATTACAATTTTTCTTTGGCTGGTTATTTGATGACTTCATGCATGACTTCCTTCCGTTATAAGCTACACTTATTTTTGCAATTTAAAAGAAGTGTTTGGGTAGAGAGCAACGTAAATCACACACATATATTTACTATTCTTTTTGAGAGAGGGGAAATATTGAGATTTTGTGAAATATCTAACCCTCCATTGAATTGGAGATTTTCTTGTATTATTTTTCTGCATAGTGATGATTAATTACTTGTCTTTATTTGTGGACATAACCCACAAAAATTCAACCACCTAATTATTGTTTGTTCTTTATTTTCTTTAATTCTTATTAATGTGTTTATTTAATTGATGTTGCATATTTGTCAACAATTGATCTTCAATTACTTATGCATTTTTATATACCTTTACAAGTGGTATTAGAGATTTAGGTTCAATATGCCTATCGTTACCAAAGTTGATATTGGAAAGTTTGATGGCATGATCAATTTTAGTATCAAGGAAGTCTAGATGAAGGTCATTTTTTACCCAAAATATATTAAAGAAGGCTCTTGATGGAAAATCTAAGAACTATACTATTATGAGGCATGAGAAATGGGATGGATTGGATGAGAAGGTGCTATCGGGAATATAATTATCTCTATCTAAGGAATTTTTTCGCGAGGTTATTTATGAGACACTGCATATGGTCCTTTTGGTTGAAGCTTGAATCACTTTATATGATGAAGAGTCTAGCAAACAAGCTTCATCTCAAAGTACATTTATATACTCTATGTATAGTTGAAGGTATTTATATTCAATCCCATCTGGATGAATTTAATTCAATTATTATTAATTTAGGAAATATAGATATGAAAATTGATGATAAGAATAAGGCCATTTTATTAGTTTTCTCTTTACCATCTACCTTTAAGTACTTTAAGAAAATTATGTTACATTAGAATAATGATACACTTTCTTTTGAGAATAGCTCAGTATAATGATAAAAATTAGGGTTTATTTGTTATGGGCGGATCTAATGTTTGTGGCAGTAAAAATAAGAAGTCCTAGTTTAAATCATAAAGATGCAAGTCCAATGTGATATGTAGATAATGTATGGAATTTGGGCATGAAAATTTTAACTACTATAAATTGAAAATTAAGAGAAATAAATAGGAGATAGGAAAACAAACTCAAAATTTTATGTGATAAACCACTGGGAAATCTTATGTGAGTTACTTTATTTATTGACCATTAATGGACGGTTACAATTTTTCTTTGGTAAGCTATTTGGTGACTTCATGCATGACTTCCTTTCGTTACATGATACACTTCTTTAATTAGTTTAAAAGCATTGTTTGAGTAGAGAGCAATACATATTACACACACACACACACACACACACAATTACTACTGGTTTTGACAGAGAAGAAGCATTAATAGTTTGTAAAATCTCAAATCCTCCATTCAATTAAGGACTTTCGTGTATGATTTCTCTGCACAGTGAAGTCTAATTGCTCATCGTCAATCATGGTAGACCATATCAGATGAACCATATAATTCTTGTACGTTCTTTATTTTTTTAATTACTATTTTTGGATTAATTTAATTGATCTTATATATTTCTCACATTAATTGATCTTAAATCACTCTAGCATCGTTATATACCCTTACAAAATTAAATAAGACAAACCAAAAACTAATTCAGTTTCTTTGGCTTGATGAATATTTTGGTGGAAATAGATGGCTTCTACATCTATTTTTTGCTGGCAAATTCCCATGACCATTAGATAAATCCACTACCACAAATACCAAATATTTATAATAATTAATATTAGGATGGATTATTATCATTAATAGTAATAATAATTATTATGATAATTATTTATTTTAATTATAATTCAACTATTAACATGATTTTTTGGTGATCTTATCTTGTACGGAAAAAATATTAGTGTGTTTTAATGATTTTTATGATGATTACTATTGTTTAAGACATGGTCATTTTTTGTATTTAAGGTATTTTCTTTTCAACTTATTTTCACCGCTTATCATATTAGATTTGATTAACACAATTTTAATAGTAAAAAAAGAAAATATAAAATCAGGGATAGCAGTTATAATGCTATTAATGATAACAATATTAATATTACTATTAGAAAAAAATGAAGATAATAAATAGTAATAACTCGCTAATAATATTTTTTTTAATGATGATTGCTATTATTTGAGATATGATTGTATTCTTATAGATCTACGGTCGGTTCTTCTCAACTTATACTAATGACTTATCAAATCAATAATAATGATACTGATGATAACAATATAAAAATTATTATAAAAAATATAAATTAAGGCATACATACAATATATATATATATATATATATATATATATATATATATATATATATATATATATATATATATATATATAAAAGAAAAGATTACAAAACAAAATTTTTCTTTTCCTAGAAAGAAGCTGTTTATTGTAAGTGATTTTGTTTTATAAAAAATCTACATAAGTACCTTCGTAGAGAGAAAAAACAGAAAAGAAGGTGTATAATACAAATAATTCTACTTTGTCGATTAATATTATGCTATATTAATAATATTTATTACTATTTATAAGCCAGAAATATAAAATTTTTATATAACAGAGAAAGAGATAAAGAATACAAACCACTAAAGAAAAGATACCATGAAGGCGATAGATTTAACGCTTATAGAAATAACTTATACATTGACCCACAAAAAAAAAACACTAGTTGATAATAATAAATTGTAGAAATAATTTAATATATTTAATATGACATCATTGAAAATAAATTAAAGAGAGCAATGTTTCGATGTTATATTATCTTATCTTGTTGTATTTTATGTACTCAGGAAAATAAATCGCGTAAGAGGCGGCCTTCCTCGGCGTACGTGGTTCTTCCGAAATTGGAAGAGTTAAGGTTGATAACATTAACAATAAGTCGGTGAGGACGAGCGAGTCGGCACTCGGCAGCAATGCATCGGTAGAAGAATAACGTCGCACGTTTCTTTTGTCCATGTTACTACTTTCGCCGCAGCTCAACTTTCAGCGGGCATCACCACGACCCCTACCTGGGACAGGAAGACAGACACGTGTACGTAGCTGTGGTAGTCAAGTCGGTCTACGAACTACTATCATTCAATAATTCGCTCCCACTCCTACCATTTCTGGTGCGTCCTCTTGTTGTTACTGCTAACAAAAAAGAAGAAAAAAAAGAAAAAGAAAAAAGGACACGCCGACAGGATGTGGCATAAAAAGTAGTGGAGAAGAAGAATATATGTAAAAGAAAAGGAAAGCGGTAGTAATCAAATTACTCAAGGGAAAACGAAAAGGAAACAAAAGAGAGCAGCCCAATCTGTAACTCCTCCTATCTCTCTCCCTCTCTTACAAAGTATACGAACGAAAGATATCGGGAGGCGATTTCCTCGATCTGATCCTTCCTAAAGTTCTCAACCACTCTCCAGGAAACCTCTTCTCTAATTTAACGCCCCAGGCTTTTGCTGCCTGTGTCCAACCCACCCCGCCGCCCCCCCAAGTGTTTCTCTTTGGCGAAGTTGTCTGTGCATTTTCTTAATTGCCAGTGGTTCAACTGCTGCTCCTGTGTCCAAACTATAACTCCCTTTCTTGGGTACGAGTGTTACATCCATTTCTGTTTCCTCGCGATTAATTGCTTCGGGGGACGGTTATAATTTACGAGAGTCATCGGTTACCTGGGTATTTACTGATTTTGCTTAAGCTTGCAAAGAATTTGCGGATCTTTCGGCGACGATGAGATTGTTTAGTTCTGCCGCCGGGTTTCGCTTCAATCCGTGGAGAATAAAAATATGATATTCGGGGCCATCGTGAGACACTGATTGCTATGGATCTAGAAACTGGGATTTATCAAAATCATGCCAAGGTAATTAAGTCAGTTTCTTCTTCTTGTTATCCCACTCCCCCCACCACCACACACACACACACATCGAAGTTCCTGCAGTCTTTAATGCATATACCATCAACTGGCCTGTCTCCGACGGAACTGACGAAATCTCTCACCTTCTCTCTCCTGCAGAAAGAATCGTGGAAGACGGTTCTAATCTTAGCATACCAAAGCCTAGGCGTAGTCTACGGCGATTTAAGCACGTCCCCACTCTATGTCTACAAAAGCGCATTTGCGGAAGACATCCACCATTCCGAAACGAATGAAGAAATCTATGGCGTCCTAAGCTTTGTATTCTGGACGCTTACTTTAGTTCCGTTGCTCAAATACGTGTTCATAGTCTTGAGAGCCGACGATAACGGCGAAGGTGGTACATTTGCACTGTATTCATTGTTGTGCCGGCACGCGCGTATCAATTCGCTGCCCAATCGTCAGATAGTGGACGAAGATTTATCCGAGTACAAGAGTGACGTTAGGGTTAGTCCGATTGAAAACTGGTTTGGTTCCAGATTGAAGTCTAGTCTGGAGAGATACGCTGTACTGCAGAAGATGTTGTTGGTGTTGGCTTTGATTGGGGCTTGTATGGTCATCGGCGATGGGGTCCTAACTCCCGCTATATCTGGTAAGCAATTTGGGATTTGATTTAGTTGGAATTTTTTTTTGGGGGGGGGGGGTGTGGTTTGGGTGTCTGTGCTTGATGCTGATTATTTACTTGTTTCAATCATTTGGACTTGCAGTTTTTTCAGCAGTTTCAGGTCTTGAGCTTTCAATGTCGAAGGAACATCATAAATGTAAGAACCGAATCACCTTATTATCTTTCATTATTTATACTATATGTATATATATATTTTTTTGTGTGTGTGTGTCTATATTGCATTCCTGGGTGTGTGCACTAATTAATTTTGTGGAAATTACTACGTTTTACGAGCTACTCACTGGCTACATATGAAGAAGCGCGATAGCCAGGGTTGATTGCCACAAAAATTGTCGTGCAATCATTGCGTTAGATTCATTATCGAGGGGACTTTTGTCTTATGACCCCTCCTAAATTGTCGATAATTGACTGCTCTCGAGCTGTTGCGTCGAGACCGCTGAATTTTGGCGTCTACTTCTCTTTCTTGGATGGGAAAATTACACATCGGTCCCATCCTAAGTCATAACAAACTGTTGTCATACGGTGTGCTAACAGTGAGTGAGTGGAATTGACGCACTACTCTCTCTGTTGGACCTAACTTCTGCTGGTCAGTGGCGATCCAGATTACTTTTACCTTCCTAATCCTGCCAGGTGAAGTTTGGGGGTACTATTCTATTTACTACTGTCTATCGTGTTTTAAGCTCGTTGTCTCCTGGATTTTTTGACTTTTTTTTTTCAACGGCAGTCTGAGAATAGTACGCGAAATGTGATCATTTTTGGTGCATGTGCAAATGGCCTGCTGGAAAAAGAACCCATTTTTATTTTTATTTAAACACTGCAGCCATCTTGTTCTTTAGCGAAAGTGTATCGCTTTCTTTTAGATATTACCAGGAAAGGATGAACCTGATGACACAAGGAGCTCCCTTTTTATGCTTGTTAGTCAAGTTTAAAAGAAAATGAAACAATCTATCTACTTATTGCTGTCGTTGCTTTGCTTCATTCTTTCCTTGAACGGTTCTTTGGTCGGTTATGTTGCAGATGTAGAAGTTCCTGTGGCATGCGTCATACTTATAGGCTTGTTTGCCCTCCAGCATTTTGGCACACATCGAGTTGGATTCCTGTTTGCCCCTGTGGTCCTTATCTGGCTCTTCTGCATGAGCGCCATCGGGTTGTACAATATCGTGCACTGGAATCCCCATGTCTACCAAGCACTTTCTCCTTATTACATGTTCAGTTTTCTTAAGAAAACGCAAAGGGGAGGCTGGATGTCTTTAGGAGGAATTTTGTTGTGCATAACAGGTGATATTTTGTCGTGGTGTTGGTGTTCCAGTATCGATTTTTTGTTTGTTTGGTGCTGACCCAACCCAACCCCGGGCTGTGGCTTATTCTATGAACTGTAATCCGTGGACAGGTTCAGAAGCTATGTTTGCCGATCTCGGGCACTTTTCACAGTTATCGATCAAGGCAGGTTTATTGCTTCTTTGAGCTATCCATTGCTTGCTGATTTCTTAACAGAACAAGTTTTCCCTGGGTCTAAACAGTCCTGAGCATGAATGACCTTCTGGTTTTTGAAGCATTGGGCATCATGCTTCTGCCGTTTCCTCGTATTTTTGTATTTTTTAAAATTTTTTGTTAAGAGTTTAGACATTACTGATTGCACGATCTTCCGCTTAATTTTGACTCACTATCATTAGGAGTAGACGAGCTATTATTCTAAAATGCTATTTGAAATGCGTCTCCAGATTGCTTTTACTTTTGTGGTGTATCCATCGTTGATTCTGGCATACATGGGTCAAGCTGCCTACCTGTCTCAGCACCACAATATACCCAGCGATTATCGAATCGGTTTCTATGTCTCTGTACCAGGTTGGTTTTTCTGCACCGCATGTGATTCCATTATTGTTAGTCACATATCTGGAAACCTGATCCCTGCTTACACGGTCGGCAGACAAGCTACGATGGCCGGTTTTGGGGATAGCTATACTTGCTGCTGTTGTTGGGAGCCAAGCCATAATAACCGGCACTTTCTCCATCATCAAGCAGTGCCATGCGCTTGGTTGCTTCCCCAATGTGAAAATCGTGCATACTTCTTCCAAGATATATGGCCAGATATACATCCCTGAGATTAATTGGTTGCTGATGACTTTATGCTTGGCTGTGACCATTGGTTTCAGAGACACCAAACGCATGGGAAATGCATCAGGTTTTGTATCTTGCAAAATTTTGGTAATTAGAAGCAGGCCCGGGGGGCGTTATTATTATTATTATTGCTGCTTTCTTCGGACTGTTAATTTGCATGCTTTGTCTGTGTGTCTGTCTGTCGAGCAGGATTGGCGGTGATTACGGTCATGCTAGTCACAACCTGCCTCATGTCACTGGTCATTGTTCTATGCTGGCACAAAAGCGTCTTCCTCGCGGTTGCTTTCGTGCTCTTCTTCGGCACCATCGAAGCGCTCTACTTTACAGCTTCTCTGATCAAGTTCCTCGAAGGAGCTTGGGTCCCCATTGCTCTGGCATTCATATTCATGATGGTGATGTACATTTGGCACTACGGGACACTGAGAAAGTACGAGTTCGATGTCCAAAACAAGGTCTCCATCAACTGGTTGTTGAGCTTAGGTCCTAGTCTGGGCATTGTCCGGGTCCGCGGCATCGGTCTAATTCAGACCGAACTTGTGTCTGGGATCCCAGCAATCTTCTCCCATTTCGTCACCAATCTTCCAGCATTCCATCAAGTGCTGGTATTCTTATGCATCAAGACGGTGTCGGTCCCCCATGTCAGGCCAGAAGAAAGATTCCTCGTCGGTCATATCGGCCCGAAGGAGTACCGTATGTACCGGTGCATTGTGAGGTACGGTTATCATGACTTCCACAAGGACGACATGGAATTTGAGACGGATCTGGTGTGCAGCATAGCAGAGTTCATAAGGGGAGAAAGCAGCAGGAGCACGAAGTGCAACGGCAAGGAAGAGGATCACGCCAAAAAGGTCGACGAGAAAATGACGGTTGTAGGGACGCCCTCGTCGCAGAGGGAACGGATCCAGATGTGTAGGGATGGGAACGAGGAGGCAGAGGATTCGCCCGGCACTTCGGAGCTGCGAGAGATCGAGTCTCCGCCGGCAGGGCAGCCGAGGAAAAGGGTGAGGTTCGTGGTACCAGAGGAGTCTCCTAAGGTAGAGGATGGTGCACGAGAAGAGCTTCGAGATTTGGTGGAAGCGAGGGAAGCTGGGATGGCTTACATATTGGGACATGCTCATGTAAGGGCAAAGCAAGGGTCTAGCCTTTTTAAGAAGCTTGTAATTAACATAGGTTATGAATTCTTGAGAAGGAATTCCAGGTCGCCAACTTACCCGATTAGTGTACCCCATGCATCAACCTTAGAGGTAGGAATGGTCTACCATGTCTGAGAGCTTGTAAGTTATACCCTGTACATGATTTTTCTTTTTCTTTTTTTTTTTGGGGGGTTAGATATATCTTACATCATGTAACGCAGTTTGATACAAAGGAAGTTTACAGCAGGCGGATCGGTGGTAAGTTTTATTTATTTATTTAAATTTATTATTATTGTTTTTCGCTTGGGAAATCGGTAATAAGTATGTTTGTCTGAAGATTCAGGATTCACCGGTATGGATTCCAACTTTGGGTAGAGAAGTTTGAAATTGGCGAAATGCAGCCGGTATTGACTGATAGCCATGTGTCCTAAAGCTTCTCTTTCCCGAGGCCAAGAAGGCATCGTTTTCAGTCCATGCACGAACCATACTACCGGTCCTCTCAGTGTGTTGGCTCAAGTGGGCATATTAATTGCGATACGGTAGGTGATTGTGACAAGCCAACTGCACATTCTACCAACTAATTGTTAGAAGTTAGAACATTAGGCGCAGCCACAAAATTAGTTGTCGAGCTATCTAAGTCAATTTAAGAACAAAAATGATATTTCATAATCAATCTTAAAAAAGGAAAAAATTAAAAAAAAAGGCTTTGGAAATTTTGGGAGGTGTTCGCGACCAAAGACTAAATCATCATTTGGGATGATGTTTTGGCCGCAAAGATGGAATAGAGAGAGGGAGAAATCGCGTCTAGTAGCAATACCAGCCAATCCACAACCACGCGGTCCGTCATCTGTTCATGTGTTCTTAAGAGTAGAGTAGGCCACGGAAAGAGAGAACCGATATTCTTCGCACAAACGTCTCTCATCTTCCATCGTCCGTTCTTCGTCTTCGGGCTTCTGCATACATATCAAAATTAAAATATTTATGAATTTGGTTTTTATGTCATGTTTAGAGCTATTATCAAAATTAAAATATTAAACTATATATTTATATATTAAAAATAAATAATTATTTCTAATAATTAATTTTAAGCAATAGTTTATTTTTTAAACAAAAAAAAAATAACTAGGACGGCGAGGATAAAAAGATATACGTATCATCTGATCGAGAAGTTAGAACATTTTATCATTAATTTGACAACTTTTCCTAGTTTTGATATTGAAATAAACACATTAATTCTAGAAAATATATATGCACGTATAAAAATATCAGTACGCATTCTCTTTCTATCATTGTCGATAATAATTTACTTAACGGTACCATCGATTTGGTACACAACCATTTGACCGCATGCATGAGCTTGGCTTCGGACTTCAATTTTGACACGACTTTAAAAGCTCTCAAATTTTCGTGTGATTGGCTCCGTTTGACTCATCATCCACGCGTGTTTGATTCCTATACTCTGATTCAATGAAGTTCGAAGATCTGTATGTGAATATGTAAATATCTCTTCTATCATATTGGATGAAATTTGACTTAATAAATATCAGTTTTTAGATACATGATGTTTCAGATTTAAATTTTATATACATATTTTTGCTAACATCATTACAGTATTGTCATCAATATACTACTAGTACTTTATAATTGCTTTGATATTTTCGAACGGTTGATGACTCGCCCACAAGCCAAGGAGTAATAAATTAGCCATGGACTTGGCGGAGGAGGTCAAAAGCTAAGTACGTAAACTCAAATGGCGTCCGCTCTGCGGTCTCCTTCTATTAAATAGGGATTGAGCTATACGGCCTATGGAAATGACACACTCGACTAACTCCATATGATTGTCCACTCCACAAAAGGGTAAAAAAAATAAAATAAAAAAACACAAATCAAAATCTTTTCGGCGGAGACGAAAGATGGCCGGTTAAAATGCTTTTTCAAGCAACCTTAGCTTCGCTTTTTCACGTCCGACTAGGATTCGATATTCGGTTTCATCTAACTATTATTTATTTAATTAAATAAATAAAATTAGAATATCTGTTTATTAAATAAAATGAAACCTCATTTGTTTTATAACTTACCTCGATTCTTCTATTTAATTACATAAATTAAATTTTATTTTAATCTCATTTAATTTAATTTTTTGCGTCTTGCAAGACCGTGTTAGACTCAGCGTTATTACAATGGCAAAAAGGCCGTAATGATTTCGAAAAGAAAACGATGATAACGACCTCTGCTTTATTTAAAGTTGATTCCGAAGGGGAAGGGCATGTTATGGCGTCGACCCTAGGAGTATACACTTCATCTCAGGAAGGAAAGATCAGAGGGCACGGCAAAAAACATCAATTGATAGACAAATAAAGGAGGCCAGACAGAAAACATTCAAGTTTCTTCTTCCTTCCCACTTAATTGACCAAAAAAAAAAAAACCATGCTAAAAAAATCACGTAAAAGGCTTAAACCGCCTCAACTTCCGATGAGTTTCTTCTAGTCAAAGCCTACCACAACCCCCTCCCTTTTTTTCTTCTCCAAATCTCACTAATCAAACATTCAAATTAATAGTAATACAATTCTAAATTAACAGGTCGGAGAAACTTGGGGGCAGTTGGGTTAGCTGCTCGGAAGAAACCGTTTTTAACTGTTCACGAGATGCGAAGCGCCGCGTTTCGACGCCGAGCTGTGTTGGTGGTAGTTGGATCCCGCGGCAGCAGAGCTTGCCGACCCACGTTCCATCCTGCACGCCGTTGGATCGGCGGGATAGTCGTAGCACATTCCATCGCCTCCGCCCACGATGTCCACGAACATCTTTTGCAGATCCTCTAGACTGTCCGGCTGCGTCCACAAATAAGCAAATCCCATTCCAAGGTGAGCGTTAGATAGGGGCACACCCGCGACGCAATTACTGTTCATCTTGGAGTTCAATCAAACGTTCATTTCTAATTTATACTACGCAATATTTTTAATTGTCAGGAATTAATTCAGCGGAAAAATACAATATTGAAACTAGAGTCATTTTATTTCCTGTCTTCGGAGACCTATCTTTATTACCTTTTTTTTTTTTGTTTCTTGTTCTTCCATATCCGATCTCAAAAAAGAAAATTCTAGACAGAATATACTCAACGTCCCGTCTGAATCAGAAAGGCAATAATGACATCAACTGCCTTCACATTCCAACAAATTTAGAATCGATTCAGAATCCATACTACACATCCCAGGCAATAAGTGCTTTTTCTTTTGGGATCATAAACAGGCTTTATTTATAGGAAAACACATTAGATTCATATCTTATAGCTTAAGGCTCCGTTTGATTTGAAGAAAGTTAACTGAAAAAAAAAATTTAGAGGAAAGAAAATTGAAGAAAAGAAAATGAAAGAAAATAATTTTCTTTCCTTTGTTTGATTATTGGAGAAAATTTAGTGGAAAATTAAATTCTTGAAAAATATTTTTAGTATTTGAAGAGAAAGTTTCATATTATTATTTATTTATTTTATATATTTATTAAAATTAAAATATTTATTTGAAGAAAAATAGTGTAAGAATGAATATTTAATTAGAAGAAGATTCTGAAGCGCGGTAAGACGATAGACGAGAAAGTAGAAAAACATTCGGCGCAAACATAATACGGAGGCTAGATCAATCTTTATCCGAAGATTGCATATCCTTAATTCATGGGGAAAAAAAACTTAGACGAGTCAATTAATTGCGCAGAGTAGCGATGGTCGGAAGCAACACTGGTGGCGGATGAATAAGGCGAGCAGTTATGTTACAGCGGTGTTGCACGGAGACGAGGACGGGAAGAAATGTAAAAACGTCATTTTTTAAAAATCTAAGAAATAGAGACGGTAAGAAATGTCAAAAATTTATATATATATATATATATCATATATTTGCGTCGAATGTCTTTCTACTTTCTCGTCTATATCTAATTTATTTTAATATACATGTGTATATATATATATATATATATGTATATTAAAATAAATTAGATATAGACGAGAAAGTAGAAAGACATTCGACGCAAACATATGATTTATATATATACACATGTATATATATATACACATGTATAAATTAGATATAGACGAGAAAGTAGAAATTAGATATATATACATATGATTTATATATACATATATCTATCTATCTATCTATCTATCTATCTATCTATCTATATATATATATATATATATATATATATATATATATATATATATATATATTAAAATAAATTAGATCTACTAAAATTAAGAGAAAAAAATAAACAATTCCTAAAATTATTATCTATATTAATTAATTTTAATCATTAATAATTTTATTTTAATAAAAAAAAATTAATTAAATAATATTTTTAATAAAAATATTAAATAAATAATTTTAATATAATTTCCAATATCAAAAATTTTTTAGAAGAGGATATATTTTTTATACGTTTTCCGGCTACCATCTTCATGCTTCACTTCGGTCATTACTCTCAAATATATTGGAAGGGTAACTTGGTCCATCAAAAAATTTTCCTTAGTTTTCTTTTATTTTCCTCCGATTCAACTTAAGAAAATTATATAGTATAAGTTTCCACAATATTTTCTTCCTTATTTTCTTTCCTTAAAATTTTCCTAGCAACCAAACATAAAAAAATAAGTTTCCATCTAACTTTTTTTCCTTTCCTACTGATTTTCCATAAACCAAATGAAGCCTAAATCTATCCTTTTCAGGATTATTATTCAGAACTTCATTATAGTACTATTTATAGCTAAAATAACAACAATTTGGTATACATTATGTACTTTACAATCCCCTTCCGATTAATAGTGTGTCAATCAGGGCAATCACACATATTGTTAGCCAAAAGAAACGAAATCTCTAGGAGTAAGCCGATTTTTCACGGATATATAAGCCCGAGTTTGAAAGTGACCCATTCATTTTGGTATTTAAGCCACCTTAATTGCTTTGAAATTCTACCACAAGGACCGGGAAGGAACAATCGTACCTCGCCTCTCACGTTGTCCATCATCGACAGCATTTCCTGCATGAAATCGCAGAATCCCTGTTTTCCACAGGAGGTAAACGAAAACAGCCAAACAGGTAAAAAACTGGTTAGAAACGCTGGCACCATTCAATGGGGAGACCCACTTGCCCAGCATCATAAAGCAATAACATCAATGCATCAATCAGATAGCCTAAACCGCGTCCTGTAACTAACCGTGTAAACGACGCTTTATGGTAAACAGTACAATTATTATTTAAAATTAAAAAAAAAACTGACCTCATCTTCTTCCTCCGTAGGGTCGTAAAATCCAGCATCATACATTGATCTCTTGCCTTGATCAGATAATACTACAGAATATAGAATTGCATAAATATAACAAATCAGCCTACAATCAGATACCTCACACAATGTCCAAATTCATCCATCAACTCCTACAAAAATAAAAAGAAATTGGCTACAGGTTTTTAGAAAAAGAGAGAGAGAGAAAAAAAAATTGAAACACATAGATCACCTGTATAAGCCTCTTGTATCTGCTGAAACCGTCGTTTAGCTTCACCGGCGACCGCAGGGTTTGAGTTCATGGCAAATCTATCCGGATGCCATTTCTTCCATCCCAATAAAATTTACAACAAAGAATAAAAACTCGATTGAATAAATTCAATACTGAAACAAAACAAGTACGAAGAATAGGAAATAATAATCGGAAAGCGGGAAAAGTACGCACAAGAGCTAGTTTACGATAAGCAGTACGAATATCAGAGGAAGATGCGTTCTTTCCTACTCCGAGTACTGCATAGTAACAAGATCTCTTCGATCCTCCTCTCTCCATCTCTCCTCCTCCTCCTTTAAAAAATGGTTACTATTTCAAACATCAAATACAATAAAATAAAATTACAGTGAATTAAATTGAGATGATGAAATCAAGAATTTTGGAGTAGATCCCCCTCCCCCTCAATTAGCCAGTACAAGTTTGATCTGAATTTGAAAAGCGGAAAAAAAAGGTACAGGACGACAGAAACTGAAGGTAATGAAGAAACGGCTGTTACCTTCTTCCTATATCTCTTTTGTGCTTTCTTCCAATTTCGCAAAAAGAGAAACGGAGGAAGAAGTAGCCGCAGGAGGAGGACGACGGAGTTGAGGAAAACAAATATCTTCTTCTAAATGAGGTGGAGGATCACAAAGACGACGCTCGACGGTGGAAGCTTCGAGAGTCGGGTTGGCTTAGATATTTCTTTGCTCACTCACAAATTACCACCTAGGGTTGTCGAAATTACGAACTGTACCATGATATCATCGAGCATCGTTCGACCAGATATTTTTGATGTCACGTGTACTGATCGTATTAAGTTTTAACTGTTGACAATTTGACATTAAAAAAACGAAAGGGGGAAGGGGGGCGGGGTGGTGGTTATCTACTTATCTGCTTTCGTTTTTCAGTTTATCCGTGCATTAGATTTTTCTCCTTTCATCATTTGGAAATTTTGGGGTAAATAAGGAAGAACATTGATTCAACTAATTCTTGGAGGTACAATTTTAGGTTTTTATTGATAAATTAAAATCAGTATCAGATTCAAGTGCAATTATTCTAAAGGGTTATTTTTAATTTCGAAAATACAATTAAACAAAAACAATAATATTGACAAGAATAACAATAAATGCAACAAAAGCATTGATAGCAATAAAAATAATAGTTATTGTAGTACTATTACGGAAAAATTATATGATGCTTCGGTGCATCTTATTAGATGAACTCAAATGCATTAAATAGCTATATTATTATTATTATTATAAAAAATAGGTTTTCGCACAAACAAATAATTTAAAGAAAAAAAATCGATATGAAGTCCTATCCTGTAATATCTTATCTTTTTGTAAAGTGTGAATGAGAAATTATGTTAATTTTTTTTGTGTGTTTGATTTTGATTTGAAACTATGATTGGGTTTGAGATAAAGTTGAATTTAAAATTAGATTGGAAAACTAAATTAAATAAGTTCTTCTGATGAACCCATCGACCGGTTCTATAAACCGATCCACTGGTTTGTCGTTTCAACAAAATGGTTTTTCTAGACCAAACCGATAGATTGGACTCTAGAACAGTCAACTGATAGGCCAAACCGATGGACTGGTCTGTAGGACAGTCGACTGATAAGCCAAAACTATCAACTAGTTTGTCGAGCCGAGTATACTTTTGAAACTTAATTTTCCAAAAAAAATTTCTTATACTAAAATGGAACACTAATAACCCATTCTAAATTCTTATTAAAAGATCCTTAACTTTTTTCATGATGTATTTAGGCCGAAAATACTACCTCAGATCGATCTGAGGAGTCGATTGGGACAATTGAGGGGGGATATGACCTCATCTTTATCTTCTTCCACCTTTCTCCTCTACACATTTCTGGGATCATTACTTCGATCTCAGACTCAATTCTGCTTTGATTTATATGGTATATGCCTTGTTTTGGTTTCCCATATATATATATATATATATATATATATATATATATATATAAATTGCAGCTAGGTTAGATAATAATTCACCTAATAGTTTTGTGATTCTAACCGGAGTAGTAGAACGTTTAGATACGCATGGGGTTAAAGGAGAGAAATACTACTAGACATGCTTATTGTACTAGTATGGGTACTTAGATTGACATCATTTTCACTTATGCTTAATGCTTTAAATCTATTTAAATATAGAAGCCGCTTGTTGTTACTATATTGCTATTATTTTATAAGATTTAATATTGATGCTTTGTCCTATTACTTATTTTAGGGAAGTAATATAAGGTGTATATAATTGCTTTTGGCTTATAACTTAGTCAGTTTTCTTCTCATGAATAAAAGATGACTTATAAATTATTATTATATTTTAACCTAATCTAGTAGTTGATTTTGATTTCCCTAGCATGTTTATTGTATTTGTAGTTATCACTACAACAAACAGGTGCATTAACGACCAATTTTTTTTGTTATTGATATATTATTAATGACCACTAGCAAAAGTCGTCATTATTGGTATATCTATTGCGACTAATATAATTTTTGGTCGTTAATCATTAATTTATTGGCGCTAAAAATATTTAAGTTCCATTTATACATATATATATGTTTTATAATTATTTTTTTTTCAAATATCTAAAACCCAAAAAAATTAAATATAATAGAAAAACACATAAATCCCTCAACTCCTTAAAATTTCTTAAAAAAAAAAACCAAAAAATTTTCACCCGCTCGCCCTACCCCCACCCTTAAATCGTTTCAATTTTCGGCTCCTCCCCTCCCTAACACTCGAAGCTCGACGACGTCCCCTGCCCTGACCGCCTCCTGCTCTGCGTCTTCAACCCAAGCTACACCACCACGCAAGCCACTGCCGCTCGAGCACACCACCACACTTGCTCTACCTCCTCGTCGTCGTCGTCGTCCTCCAACATAACAGCATGGGAGCAGCAGCAGCAGCCACCAGTAACACACGAGGATTGCCGCGGCGCGCCACCGCTTGTCTGCCTCCAGCGCCGCTCATCACTGGCGAGTGGTCCTTGACCACTAGCGAAGCTCCAACACCCCTCACTCCCTCCAATTTCGTTGCAATTCGTTTGGTATAATTACTCAAACCCTTACTTATTTTTTGATTAATTTTAAATGAATTAGCTTATGATAATATAATTTAGTTGTTTAATTATATATATATGTGTTGTATGAATGATTTGGAATGGTTAATTGTATTGGTTATGGTTGATTTGTGAAAATTGGATTTGTGATCCGGCTATATCCGGATTTATCGGTTTTATCCGATTTAGCTAGTTTAGATAAATTGAATTTACAATATCCTTTAAAATGTATCTAATTTCATGTTAGAACTATCAATTTGAAAATTTTGTGTGAAATTAATCGGAATTGGATTCTTAGGTTAAAATTCTTGCAAATTTAAATTGGATTGTGTAATTAGAGTTATTTTATTCAATTGGTCTAATTATTGTAGTCTCAATCTTGATTAGCCTCCTTGGGTATTTGTCTTTCCCTTGAGCATTTGGAAATTATGGCAGATTCACATTATACTTGTTTTTTAGGGAAACTCATTCTCCTCTAAGGCATACAATCCAATACATCATAAGGCTAGCTTCTTTTGAGCATATTGCGTAGATGTAAGTATATAATCTTTTTTTTTGGTCAACACCATAACACTTGTAGTGTGGGCTGGTAAACTCCATAGGATAATGCCATTAAAGTAAACATGGACAATAACGCTTTGGGTAACCCATGTCTTTTGGCTGTTCGTGGTGTGGCTGGATATTCTGTTGGGAGATGGATATGTGGGTTTGTTGCGAATGTCGGTTATGCCTATATCTTTATTGCTGAACTTTAGGTTGTTTGCTATGGTCTTATGATGGCTTGAGATTGTGGTTTTAATTGATTAATGGTAGAAAAATTATTTATCATCCTCAATCCTAGCTTATTAAGGCTTGTTGAAACTTGATGAGAGCCTTCACTTCTTGTTGTGTGGTTCATGACCTTTTTTTGGTGTGTTGCAGGCTGAAAAAAGGGTGGTAGTGATGGTGGGCTATGTACGCTAGAAAAGGTGGTAGAGGAGGTGATTGTTTTAGGCTGGACAAGGGTAGTGTAGTCGTGTGTTTTGACTTACAGGAGTTATGAAGGTGGGGGCTTGGGGGAAGGAATAAGTGCCTGAAAATTTAGTTGCAAAGGCGCTTGGATAATAACTATAAAAGTGTCTTGTAAAGGTACCAAAATATGGCTGCAAGTTTAGGGTGGCTTGGGGGAAGTTTGCATGGCTCATGCATGGTTGGATTTTTACATATAAGGTGGTAGATTTTAGGTTGTGTTTGGTTGCTTATAAATGAGCACAATTAAGAAAGGGGTTGGGAAGAGAAGTTGATGGGAGGATAATTTAGTAGACACCTTCCTAAATTAGAAGAATTTTTGGGTCGTCTAATTTGGGGAGAAGGGTGGTTAATGTGTGATTAGATGAATGGGAGGCTCATGCATTAGTAAACAACTTAATTGAATCATGTGACCTAACCCTAGATTTCTTCATGGTATTAAACACTATTAGATGATCATCTATGGCTTTTTGTGGGGATATTAACTAATGTTTGTTAGCTTTGTCACACAATAAATGATTATGTTCCTTTATTTGTGATTTGACCATCCATAAGCCATTTTTATCAAAGTGGAATCGGACCATAACCTTGTAACTACACTAAATGTCTATCATTGTATATGACATCATATGCTTCTCCTTACAATCTTTCATCTCATATTTATAACAAAGATATTGTCTCATTGATAGCATTCTATCAACTCTAAACCTTGTCTTGCCTTTTCTAATGCTAGACCTAAATTTGAATGCATAATTATTATGACCTATAATACTCCTCTTTGGAGCGAATAATTAATCCTAATAGTTCAAAAATTCCATCTTCAATTGTAGATCATTCATGTTCATAGACACCAACATATGTGTTCATTAATAACATATTCATCATAAGCTGAATATAAACATTTTATGAAATAAACATAAATTATTAATAAAATGAACATATCTTATATATCGAATGAAGCTAACATAAATGTTTAACGAGTTGATTAATATTGTGAGAATAAACAATTGACATATTAAACCAAACTCTTTTGTGGAATGAACCTATATGATTAACATATTGAACCTGACATAAACAAACCAACAATTAAACATAGAGTCACACATTCATTGAGATGTCGGAAATAAACCTTTTAAAGTTTGAACATAAATGATTAACATACTAAACCTTACTATTTAATGCTATGAACTTGACATAAAGAAGTAAATATATTAATGATAACACATATATTCATTAAAATTCTCAATAAATGCCATTTGAACTTCAATATAAAGGTTTAATATAATGAACCAAAGTCTTTTATGGAATGAACATAATAGATTTACATAATGAATCTAACATAAATGATGCACCATTTAAAGAAAAACACAGTGTTCATTAAGATGTTGAACATAGGCCTTTTGGTGCATGAACCTAAATTGTTAGCATAATGAACCTCTATTTTTAGTGTAATGAACCTATACAATTTATGCGATGAACTTAAATAACACATGTAGAACATGAATATGCATACACCAAACACATTAATCATTCATTTTTATCATTCCCATAGAAACTATACCTAAAGAGATTCCATAATCATCTAGTGTTTAAGGTCTTCATTGCAAATAGCCTTTAGGTTAATTTCTATCAGCTCTAATTAAATTAATAATAATAATAATATGAAATTGAATTATGATTTTCAAATGTTTTTGAAATGTGAATTATAATTTGAAAATATAAAGCAAAAATAGAGCTAACATCAAAGAAATTCATTACAAGGTGTCATGCTATTAAAAATCAAACTGAAAGATGAAAGCAATTTAGAAGATCAAAGCAATTCAAAACTTTAATTGTTATGTAATTGAATTAAATAGTTAAAAAAATTGTTTTGAATATCATATTATTAATACACACTAAACAAATTGGAAAGAATAACAAATTTGAATTGAACAAAAATCTAAAGAAGTTATCTTTGTATGTAAATAAATATGTCTTCTAAAATGTCTTGCACGTATGGGAATATAAAAAAAATGATGTTTAACATGGGGTTTTTTTTATTTAGCATGTAGAAGTTTGATGACTAGTCAATCCATATTGGACTGGAACTGAGACTATGATATATATTATGCTTAAACTCCCTTCATTTTGGTCTACTCCCCATTCAACACTCTTTATCATTTAACACATTAGTGCAAATGTTCACAAGGTAAGAGTCAAACAATCAAAATGTTCTTTATGTTATTTTCCAACTTTTGAGGCATCAAATGATATGATATTTTGGATTCTTGAGAACTTTAAAATTATGTGGTACACTTTATCCCCAAGTTCATTTGGATTTGGGCTCATGAAAAATGCCACCGATGTATAGCTGGTATGCCATAAAAATGATTATTTGGTTTGTGAACATCATACTATCTTATACATACTAGAGCTGTATGTTAATCATGAATGTGCTGTATAATATGGTTGCATCGTAAGGGGAGTGATGATGCTTCCACTTTATTTAGTTGAAATACCATAACATATAACTAGATCAAATGGTATAAGTAGATATATTATATGAAAATTTAGCTAACTTTTTTTGTTTATCCAAAATAAGAGTTCTAAAGCAAAAGGTAACCATTTTCTTTCTAAGTTGAACAATATAGCCCACCAGGTTGATTGATAGGATTGTGTTGGTCAACATCGTTCGGTGGTGTCAACACAATACTTTTTCGTTTCACTTCATTTTGGATCCTCCATGACTCAAACGTATTCTTCAATACTTATGACCTATGTTGACCTCCAAATATATTTCCCCCCTTTGTTGTCTTCTATTTTAGGTTCTCCCTAGCCTTCCTACACATTGGGTTGAATCCTAACATTTATAAGATCTAGTAATCCTTCCTAGAAGGTGAGTGATGTTTACTTGTATGATGCTTGTAGGCATACCTTGTGTTTGATTTACAAAGCCTTTAAGGTTGATGATGCATATGCATCCTCATTCATACAACTAAAAAAGTGTTTTGGATATGTTTTAGATGTTTCTTAAAGTTATTGGAAGTGTTTTTTAAGTTGCAAACACTTTCTTGAAGATTAGGGCATAAATTGAAGAAAATTGCAAAATAGAAAATTTTGTACAACCAAACAAAGCCTTGCTAAGTTGGACAATGTGTTGATAAGTCAAATATGACAAGATGACAACTTGGACGTGGAGAAACATACATGCAACGTGGGATTTTACAAATAGTTTGGTTTGACACTAATTAGCTAGGGTTTCCTAATTAGTTAAGATTTGTTATTAATTAATTCCCTTCTTATCCCAAATTGTAATGTAGCTTGCTGACTAGATATTTCTTGGGTTATGCCTATATATATAGCATACATATGACCTTGTATGAGATATAGAGTGTAATGTTGAGTAATTGAATTCTCTTTGTGAGTTTCATTCATGTTAGTGAATTTAGATTTGTACTTTTAAAGGTATTCTTTGTGAATCTCTTCAAAGTTATTCTTACCTTTAGAAGTTTATTTTGCACCTTCTTCTTGAGGGATTCCAAGTAAGAAAGTTTTGGTGAATCTTTAATTGGGTTATTTTGAAAGTGTTTACTTTGTGAAATCACTTTCATTCATGAATTTTATTATTTAAAATAAAATTGATATATGATGGTGGATGCATGTTAGAGCAGACATGTAGATCTACATCAATTGAAGACATGTAGATCTACATCAATTGAAGCATATGTTGTATAAGAGGAAGATGCTTGATTTTTAGATGTTTTTCATCTCATCTCCAAACCATAGAATGACTTTTCATCCCAAAAGAAAATCATTTGTTAGCTCCATTGCATTAAGCTTTACAAATAATTTTATTTTACTTTAAGATTTTTCTTGACTCGAATCCGAATTAATTGGAGCCTAAAACGAACTTTTGAATATCAAATGGTTAGCATCCAATAATGATGATGATGATGATGATAATAATAATAATAATAATAATAATAATAATAATAATAATAATAATAAATAAATAAATAAATAAATAAATAAATAAATAAATAAAGAATGGGCATGGATCTCACTTTTTGTTCGCGTCAACTGGTAGTGGCACACGTGCAAATTGAAGGTAACCATATCAAAAAGAGTATACTCACATTGCAGATGCAAAGAAGAAATCCAAAATATTTATACGCAGATTCAAAGCTATCGCATGCTTTATTACACTTGCACCGGGAAATATGTACAAGACTAAGCCCTCTTTTTTCCGATTTTTATTTCCCTACTACTGTATATTATCTGACACTACAGTCTACAGATATGCACTGCTACTGTGTAGTGTGTACAACAATAATACACTGCACTTGACACCAAGAAAAAAGAAGGCGACAAGAACAAAAACATGACCCAAAGAAGGGAGGGGATGCCTATACACAAAGCTGACCAGATTTCTGTGCCAGCTGCGACCTATATTCTACTATGTATTTAACACTCGTTCCACCACCATTTATGCATTCGCACAAAAACAAAACGGAAACTCCTCGTCCTTGGTGCCATCGGCACCTTGCTTATATAATATCTTGAACTTGACGGCGGCTCGTACTTTAGACCAACGAGCTTTGGACCTCCGTCCCCCTGACACGCTTAGACCAAAACTAGGGTTTGCGGCATGTAGTCCCGCATGCGAGCCATTGCTGGAAGAACCCATAAGCAGGCTATTTGCTTCTCCCAAGGTTGGGAACCAGGTTGAGGTATGAAAGCCAAACATATTTCCCTCCTCCCCCAATAAATGGCCAGTTGGACTCAGGATGCCCGTACCCCACTCATCTTGCATTGACTGTTCTGCTGGAACAACATCATCGTACGGTTGGCTGCTCAACCGAACGGTCTGAATTTCCTGGGGAAATGAAAATGGAGGCTCCGAGTAATAGGACTCCAGCTGTATCCCCGGTTGATCTGCACGCACATGAGCTCAATTATAACTAGCACTAGGTGAAGTGTGGCGAAGATTTGAAAAACCTAAGCACGTGAAATGCATGAGTCAGAATAAATGTCAGAGAGACTACAATCTGACGACAAAAATCAACATGATGTCAGAGAGACTGCATATCCCAAGTAGTACAAAATACGCATATTGTTCAAAGCATAGCATTAACTTCCTCGGACTTATTGCTCTCTCCACCCGTCAGTTTTACTTGTTTAGTAAGTAGTTCAGAGATTTAAATACTCGGTTCCTTTTTTCTTTCTTTCTTCCCAGTGATTATTACCCTGTCCTCGAGCCTGAACATCGCTACCCCACTGATTTAGACCAGAAACAGCAGATTGAATCACAGTTTCAGAAGACAAGGACGTCGATGCGGCAGGACTGTGAACTCGAACCAAGTTATTCTGATGCAGATGCAACCATCGCCTCAATTCCTCGACTCGGAGCTGCCAAGGAAGTAGAAACAGATATCAGTAGGACCACTCTGTGGCCAAAAGGGCAATCCCAGGAGATGCCCTATGCTAGAAAGAGTTGTCAAACACATGTAAATGGATGGGACCGCACACCTTTTGATAGATATTAAGGGTTTCCGGAGCCTGATAGTTCTGACCATCAAATGTAACGCCTACAACGTTCAGCACACAGTCGAGCATAAGTCCGAGCCCATCCTCCTCACTGAAGTACTTGTAGCGCTCATCGTTCAAGGAGCACGAGGTTGCGTGTTCAACAATTGCTTCCCACACTCTACTTGAAACGCCAAGAAGCTACAATTTTCAACCAAAATGGAATTGTACGTGTGTTAGGGGGACGGAAACAAAAAATAAAAATAAAAATTTCCTCGCAACGGAGAGATCCAAGAAACAGGAGCCTTTACTTACTTTGTGTAGCGAAGATGGGTCGATGTAATACATTTGTAGGAAATCCTTCACTCTGAGAATTCCATTTTCAGCCAACCTTCTGCAAGGTGCCCCATCCTTTGCTATCTTAATTAGTCTCCATACTTCATCAAACAGTCTCGGAGTACCGTGTTTCTGATAGACTGCACGAAGAAAAATCGATTCTCAAGTTACCGAAATGGCTATCGTTTACCCACATAATACGCAAAAGCGCGTTTTTTTTTTTCCGCTCATATAATCCAACACAACGGGTATGGGATAATGGCAGACAAGAGGGAGACGAACACTGAATCCCTCCCTGTAAGCACAGCTACCGAGCTTCCAAACTCGGGACCTTTTGCCTGGAATGCCTTGAGATCAACCTGCTTCCACTCATCCTACACCTGGTTGGTGTAGAAGCATGGTACAATCTATAAGAAACCAACATCTTGCTCTATATACGACAAATTCAAATTCACCAAAGATGAACCATGAATCTATTTGAGAACTAAAACCAAACCTAGCCATGTTGTTTTGGAGTGAAGTAAATATAAATATATTGAAGAAAATTACTTTATGCTTCATATATTCGTCCTATCCTCCCTCTACTGTCAGATTATTACAGAGAACAGACAGTCAGCCTGGGGAAGGGAACTTCCAGAATGAAAGAAAATATAGAAGCAGAAATAAGGCAATCCTTGTTTATAGGATGAGAGTTTGGGAGATGGGGGCGGGGGGGACACATACCTTCCCCACGGCGATCTTTCACCTCCAGAGCAGCACTGACCGCCTCCATAATCCCCGCTTCATTGGGCGTGCTTCCAGCAATCCTCACCCCCAACCTAAACTTTTTACTTTTCACCCAGCTGGAGTTATCCGTGAAAGAGAGGTTCCTGACCAAGGCTACTCCGCCAGACATAGTAAGCACACGCTGTCCAACCAGCAATGGTCGCTTACCTTCCCTTTCACATAAAATCTTCCCGGTAAATTCACTCTCCGACCAATCCCCGTTGTCCTCGGCCTTAAAATCCCCGGGCAGGACGACGATCTCAATTTTGACAGACGACAAGGGGCCATCCTTTACAATCTCTCCACTACTGGAGTCTTGTAGGATGACTTTGATAGGCAAAGATCCCTCAGGGCCCGTAGCTTCTATCCTATTCCCGGTGAAGACCCTGCCAGGGAATCGACAATCAAACTTCAACCGTAAGTTCCTTGATCGGGATGTCTCGGCGACATCGGGGGGCAATCTGTAAGAACACAAACGCAGACCACTAATAAATGCCTGTCCGTCCGCGACGTTAAAATAGCACGAGTAATCAGCGTGTTCATTATATTCGTACACCAACGTAAGCTCCTGACAGACCAGGTTAGCATGGTTGAGTTGTAAAGGTTTCGGGAGGGCGGGGTGGATGGGGAGAGATTGAGGCGGTTGGAGAACAGGAAGGGCTAAGGAAGATTTTCCGTTGCTCGGATATGGGGTTTCTTTGTTCAGGGGTAGCTTTAGCCTCAAACAAGAGCAATAAGACAAAATATCATGATACAGGGCAGTCACACACAAAAATTGTAAAAGGCGACCTGTACTTAAGATAGTACGTGAAAGAAGGAAAGAGATAATCCAAACTATCGTAACATAAGAAGACTAATTAGAGGAACCTTTGTCTCAGCTGGAGGCTTTGAAGAGCTTGGTCCACCTCCTCTCTCACCTATTTCGACACAGTAGGAAACCAATTTTAAGAAACATCAAGGGCGAAATAACCTGGCATACATCTATTGATTTTCACACCATCCAAACAACAAACAAAAAAATCATTTTCAATGTTTTTGGAATGCCAAAATGAGCGTTCTCAAAAGACACTTAGTGACAAAAGAAAACTAAAAATGCATCCCAATGAAACATCAGAAATAAATCATAGCTCGTCTCTTCCGCCCCCCCAACCACCACACCCTTTTAGCAAGAAAGCGTGAAAAATAGATAACAGTGCGTGCAGAGGCTAGCTGACATACATGATAACTGCTAAGCAACAAAACTAATTAAGCATAAAAAACACACGGCTTATCAATGATGTCATACCACTCTCCGAATGCTAGCTTCCAGTGATGCACTGTGTTCCCGCAGCAAATGGCTAATATCTCTGATGAAATTATACATATAAATTAGTTAACATCCTCAGAGAGACGCATGATCGGGCTCACGACCCACAAAGAAAGCATGATAAACGACCCAACAAAATTCAAGACAAACACCCCCCCCCACACAAACAAAATGACTTACTTCGTGAGCTTGAATCGATGGTTATGAGTAGTACGGTATTCTGAAGTATCATCCCCCAAATCCTCGAAACCCCTCTTCAATACCATCAGCGTACAAATTGATGCCTAATTTTCAATGATGCCTACTAATGAGACCTGGTGAGCAGCCAAACCACTGTAACGCTGGGATAATTTATAGGGAAAATAGCTTACAGGCAGCTAGAATTAGACGGGCGAATCAGGGTCGGGATACCCGACTTGAACGTGGCAAGTAAGAAATTCTGCGAAACCGCGTAGAACCTAACAAGAAGTTGTTCGGGCAACCAAAAGTCAAAGTAAATAATTTAGGTCAAGAAGTTAAATTATTTAATCCTAGTCAATTTGGTAAGCGAGTGAAAATTTATAATTTCATTCTCTATCATTGCGCTCCGCGGCCTCTGACGCTAATAAGGAACTCAGACAAACCAGTCAGATTGATAGGAACCTTGCTTGTCTCTTTTTAGTACTGCTCGGATCACGGTATCTATCTTTCATCTCTTGTAGCGACGCGAGTTTTATAATCCCAGTACTCGAGATTCCGTACCAATAATATTTGCGGCAGTCTAAGAGCATATTCCGCGAGACGAGTCAGATGACTGCGACGGCGGAGCCATGGAGATGGAGGATTCCTACGCTTAATTTAGATCAGCAGAGAGGTAACTTTGCTGCAGCTTCATGCAGGCGAAATAACCGCTCTCCCCAGCTCTGGGATCGAGAGTCAGAAGAGCATGATGTGTTCTACTTCTACCAACGACTACAATAGTGAGGTTATCAGTTACGCACCGGGAAAATGATTGGTCTGTTTGATTCAAATAAATAATAATAATAAAAAAATAATTAATAATAATAAAAATGATTGTTCCGATGCTAATGACATGACAACTTACTAGCAACGAATCATATTTCGCATCTATGCAACATAGTGCAACCGCTGCACTTTTATTTCTGTCTAAAACTTTTCAGCTAAACTATTTTTAACTTTAGTTACAAAAAAATGGAATGATTTTGTTGAAATAATACCAGAATTGATGTAAAGTTTTACTATTGATGTATATATTTTTTTCTTACTATTGTTGTAAAATTTTAATATTAAAAATATTTTTGCTTACATCATTGCCTTGATATCAAACTTTTATTAAAAACCCCTCCTAAGAGGGAAATGATATTTTTATTTATAGTAAAAATATTTTACGTTCACCGCGTCTTATTTACAAGTAAACTAGATACCCTCTATTTATAAGTAAGAAAATCCCACAAGTCGGGTTCTTTCTGTCATGTATTGTTATCTTATTTGATCGATAATAGATTACAATATATAAGACTCTTACTCTAATTGGTTAATTAAATTACAATGAGATAAGCTTATTATATCGTATAATTATTACGGTATAAATAGTACATATAAAATCCAAAAGATTCTTAAAATTCCTTTTATCCATTTTTCTTCTTTATTTTGCACCACTTCTTTTTTAGTTTTTTTACTCTTGTTAATACATGTGTTTTGTACGAGTTGTTGGTAGATCACAACTGTTAGTTTGTGACATCATTGCATATGTCATTATTGACATCATTGATTGTGTTAGAGTATAGTTGACATCATTACTTGCATTATGCTCATATCATTCTTGGTTTTATCCGTATGTTATTATCAACTTTGGATTATAGTTAAATCCTTAGGGTTTAGGATTTGGGATTCAATTTTATAGTGCAGCACTAGTACAGAGCTAAGCATTAATGATGCCATATAAATGATGGTTTGATCATAACCGTTCATAAAAACCATAAAAATTTGGGGGCGGGAGTGCGGTGCAAGTTTTAATAATGGCTTTAGATGTTAACCGTTATTAAAAGTAAAGTAATGCTTGTTTTGATAACAATTTTAAATTAACCGTTACCACAATGGAAATGCTGATGTTTTAATAACGGGTATTCCTAGAACCATTATTAAAATATGTTTTGATAATGGTTATATCTAAAACCATTATTAAAACTTATGCATTAAACACACCTCCCTTCCCTCTCACTCATCTATGTTTGTTACAGAAATTTAAAATCTGACTTGCTCTCTGTGCTTGCTCATTTACACCCATGTGCCTTCCTCTTGCACATTGATGGCTCTTTTCCATCTCTACTTGCTGTTGTCTTTTTTTTTTTTCTTATATTTCTTGCCCTGGTCCATGCATCCCATTTGCCCAACCTCCCACAACCCATCAAATCCTTCATCCCCCGCCTTTCTTCCACAACCCTTCCCCACCATTCATGGCTTCTGTAATCGCAACAGGCATCGTCAACCCTGCATCCTAGCTACCTACTCGAGAACCTTACTTGGTATATTTTTTTTCTTTTTCTTTCATTATATATATATGCATGCATGTTAATTATTTAGTAGGTATTACATGTATTATTTTTTGTATGATATGTGTTTGTTGTTGTTTTATTGCTGTTTGTTGCTATTTTGTCATGGAATTTGGTTTGCCTCTCTATATGTTAATACATGCATGACAATATTGATGCCTTTGATATTAATGAAAAAAAAAACTAGTTTTGCTAGTGTTAGAGACACATTTTATAATGTAAAAAGTTAGACAACAATCTTAGCAACATAATTTAGTGGTTGTTCTCTTTTATAAGCAGTGGACTGGTGAGAAGATACATTTGCCGATTATGTACTTTCCTCCAACATATTTGTGCATGGCACCCAATTCAGATTTCCAAAGTCATGTCATGGCTATGCGAGGCGCTTCATTGGTTGTTATTGAGTGGGTCGTAATATGATATGTTCCATTTTAGATCGTATCATTTTCTTTTGACATTGCCTAAGATTAAGCCATGGTTAGAGGCATTAGCTAGTTATTTTGATATGTTTGTCGACCATACCAATGCACCACTTCCACGATTTGTTGAGGGTGAGGTTTTTTTGAGAGATTATGATCGAAATGCTAGAAATCTGATGGCCATAGATGACAAGTGGAGGTTCATGACAGCTTACCCTTGAGTATCCGCCCTAGTTACCCTAGAGTATCTGTCAGTGAACTCTCTATTAATGATGTCAGGGAGCAGATGATACATCACGATGAGTGGATGCTGAGAGTGACAGATTCTAGTTGACGTAAGGTAGGCTATCGAAGAATTTTATAGGATGGTTAGGGGGTGTTGTTAGTTAGCTATTTGGGTTGTAGCAACCTTTTAATGTATATATTGTTGCTATTGCCTTATGTTTTTTCTTAGTTTGTGGGTATTGTTTTAAATACGTAGTATGTATTTACATTTGAATTTACAACTCTTGTATAAATATTTGATATGTATAAACATATGAATTCTTTCTAAGCAAGAATAATTTTTGTATTGGTATATTTTTATGCCCTAGCATGATATACATTATACAAATATGAATTCTTTCTAAGCACTAGCAATATGTGAATTAGTTGGTAGAAGTGATTTGATTTGTAATAATAATTTTCATGGGATACATATAGATTGGAAAACTATGGATTGAAAATGGGTGTCTACAAATCATTTATCTAGTGAATATGATGAAGAAGTTGAATTTTTCATCAAGTTTGCAGTAGAACATGCTTGGGAGGCAAGTTACATTTGTTGGATATGGCATGGTGAGATAAAGTTTGAATATAATAATGAAGAAGGTAGGAGGGATAGTAGTGGATCATTTGACAACAATGAGGGTGATTCGTTAAAGGAGATGATTCAGAAGGTTGAGGAAAGTATTTGAGATGATCCAAAAATATTCGATCAGTTATTGAGTGACTAAGAAAAACCTTTATATAGTGCTTGTAAGAAGTTTACAAGATTATCCACTACTTTAAGGCTGTACAATTTAAAAGCATATAATAGATGGAGTGATAAGAGTTTTATAGAATTATTATCACTTATGAAAGAAATGCTTCCCGATGATAACGTTCTACCCGATCGTACTTATGAAGTGAAGAAGTTCCTTTCATCTATGGGTATGAGTTATGAGAAGATACATGCATGCCCTTATGATTGTATATTATTTCGCAAAGATTATGCATGTTTAGATTATTGCCCTAATGAATAATATAAAGCACCACAATACAAGAAGAGTAAGGTGCTAGTAAAGGTGTTATGGTATTTTATTATAATACCAAAATTCAAGCGGATGTTTAATGATATCTAAGATACAAATAACTTGCGATGGAATGCTGATGAAAAGATAGATGATGGGTTTCTAATACGTCCATCTTACTCTCCATAATGGATGATGATTGATGGCTTATTTCCTAAATTTGGTGAAGAATCAAGAAACTTGCGTCTCGCTCTCTTTATGGATGGTTTGAATACACACAATCAAGGAACATATAGTATTTTGCCAGTGATTTTGGTTATGTACAATCTACCGTCATGGCTCTCAATGAAACGCAAGTATATGATACTGTCTTTACTCATTTTGGGGCCAAAACAATGGGGGAATGATATTGATATTTATTTGGAGCCTTTGATTGATGATTTAAAGTTATTATAGGACAAGGGTTTTAAATGTTCAATGCTTATGGTGAGGAAAGTTTGAGTTTGAGAGCAATGCTATGTTGTACTATAAGCAATTTTTCGGTATATGGTTACTTATTAGGTTATAGTATGAAAGGCCATTATGCATGTCCAATATATGAGGATAATACTTCATTTGTTTAGCTAACATATGTCCGGAAGACTATTTTTCTCGAGCATCATAAATTCTTATCGAAGAATCATCATTATTGTAGAAAAATGAATGCATTCAATGGGAAACCAAAAGAAGGGCATACCCCAATCCGGTTAACGAGTAGACAAGTGTATATGAAGATGAAACATTTGAAGGCTCTATTTGAGAAGAAAGATAAAGATAAGCTTCCTTCATTTGGGTGGAAGAATATGTCTATACTCTTCAACCTTACATATTAGAAATCTCAATATGTGAGGCATACCCTCGATGTGATGCATATCGAGAAAATATTTGTGATAACCTTGTTGGTACATTACTTAATGTTTCACGAAAGACTAAAGATGGCATAAATTCTTGATTGGATATAGAGGAAATAGGCATTATGCATGCACTATCACCATTAGACAATAGAAGAAGAACTTATCTACCACTGACTTGCCATACTCTCTCTATAAAGGATAAATTCACATTTTGTGAATTCTTTAATAGTGTTGAGGTTCTAAAAGGGTATTCTTCAAATGTCATAAGGTTAGTGTTGATGAAAGAGTTGAAACTAATCAACATGAAGTCTCATGATTGTCATATTTTGATGCAACATTTGATGCCAATAGCAAGACGTTGAGTTTTGCTGTAGCTTGTTTGAAATGCTATCACTAGTGTTTGCTGGTTCTTCAACGCACTATGTTCCAAAATCATACACCATGATAGTTTGGATGTTTGCAAAGAGAGATTGTGATCACTTTGTGCTAGCTTAAAATATATTTTCTTCCCTCATTTTTTGACAATATGGTGCATCTAACTATTCACTTAGTTTATGAGGTAAAAATTTTAGGACATATTCATAGGCACTAGATGTACCCCTTTGAATGGTTTGTGAAGTTGATAAAAGGTTACATGAAGAATTGATATCAGCCAAAATGATGCATTGTTGAGAGTCGCCTAGTAGAAGATGCAATTGAATTTTAAACAAATTACTTAGCTAATGCTAAAGCAATCAATATTCTAAAGTCTTGAAATGCACAAAAAGTTGAAGGATAAGGTGTTAAGGGAAAAAAATTTGGGCAAGTAGACCCTAGCATACCCTATAAAGCACACCTCTATGTATTACATAATATTGGTGATGTTCATCCATATGTTGAAGAACATGTGCGTTCTTTGAAGATTGCAAATCCATCAAAGACTAAGAAGTGGGTAATTGATAACTATAATCTTTCCTTCATGGATTGTCTAAGAGATCGTATAATTCCATTCATAAAAAATTCCTTGACATTTTTTTCTGCAACCCTGCATTGGTTGTCCCAAATGCCCCGCTATGAAGTCTTCTCATATGCCAGCTATGTTGTTAATGGATATAATTTTTATATGAAACAACAAGATGAGAGGATTATAATGCATAAAAATGGAGTGAATTTAGTGGCTGAGGTAATACATATTACTAGTACGAAGGAAAAAAATCCAACATATGCAAATATGAACCATTATGGTTTCATCGAATGGATTTGGGAGCTAGATTACGCTGTGTTCAAAGAACCTTTTTTCTGATGCAGATGGGTTGATAATAGTCATGAGGTTAGATATGAATATGGGTTTACATTAGTAGATCTCAATAGGGCATGGCATGGATAAGGCCCATTCATCTTGGCGTCTCAAGCAACACAAGTTTTCTTCGTCACTGATCTTGCTAATACAAGATGGTTTATGGTTTTAGCCATGAAAAAAATGAGCTATGAGTGATTGTGACGATGAAAATGATGCCAATTAGGATAAAGAGTGTGTTGAAGGAGTGCGAGTAATTCAATTATTGAAAGATGATAATAATGACATTGCCGAGGAGGAAATCTATGTAAGAGAAGATCATCATGAAGTAAAATATGTATCAGATCATAAAACCAATCAAAAAGGAGGGAAGAAAAAAAAAGAAGGCAACGAGGGTAATAATATTGTAACATGTGTTTTCATATCATTACTAAATTTGATTATTGTGTTTTTCAGATCATTACTACATATGATATATTTGCTTGACACTTCATTTTGTATTTATTTATTCACAACAATCATTATACTAATTTATATATTCAAATTCCATAGAGAAATGGCTAAGCACACTATTGATAGGGACTCTAGCAATGAAGAAGGGAAGAGTGGACCTACTGTTAGAAGTGGCAATCAGGTTGGGTGGGTGATAGATGAGATTTATTGATTATTTTCATGTCTAAAAATATCATTTATCCCTCATAAATTCTACTAGATTTAATCTTTTCGTCGAGTTTTCCTCCTTTGAATAAGTGTTACAGGAAAGAAAAGAATTGAAGAAATTCAAGGAGAAAGCAATGAGAAGAAGAAATCAAGTAGAAAACACATCAAGAAATGACGAATCAAGGAGAGCAAAGTTGGAAAAGGAACAAATATATCAAGAGAAGTGAAGCTCAAACTTTCAAAGGAATTGAGTGGAAGAGAAGAAAACACGGGGGTCCCGTGTTTCCATAACACGGACCGTGTTATTAGTCCCGAATGGCGGTCGGTAAAGCTTTGTCAGCAGAACGGTTGGAAGAAAACACGGGGGTCCCGTGTTTCATAAACACGGACCGTGTTTTCAGTTAAAAATGTATAACTGCCACGCAACTTGTTTCTGATAAAAATGGGATATAAAACAGAGTTCGGGATATCGAGAGAGAGGGAATCGAATGTATTTTTCTTCCTTTATTCCTTTAGAACATACATGTAATGCACAATTCCAATCTTTGATCTTCTTGAATTCTATTGATGATTTGACATTCTACACTTCAATTGATAAGTTTCTCTATTCCTTTGTTAATTTCTGTATTTCCATTTTGCAGAATTTAAGTAGTTTTTATGCAATTTTACTTGTGATCCTTTCATTGTTATCTAATTGTTGAAATAATAGAATTTGTGAATGTGTTATTGTCATTAATTTTTAATATTTCTGTATAATTGTATGAATTGTGAATATGCAGAAATTTGAGTAAGTAGAACAGGGTAGGATGAATTGAAGATGGAATCATAACTTACTTATCATTTCATAATTTAAATGTTTGATTCTACATGATGTTTAATTGAATTAATGGTCTGAATTGAATGATTCCATATCATAGATTAAGATTCTTGAACTGATTAGATTGATCACCTATTTGGTTTAGAATTTAGTCTTTGCTAAGACAATGAAATTAATCCGTAATTGTTAATTAATTTGTCTATAGTAGCAAAAAGACCATTAATTCGTGCAATTGCATGATCCGAGCTTTTGTGATTATGATTGTAGTTGGCTACTTCCCGTTCATAATGCTACCATTAATTGAATCTAGTGTTCGTAACCTAGGTTATTAATTGGATGCAAAAATAAATTGAGAGCATATTCAATTTATTAAGGTCGAGAGGAAGTATAGAAATTATTATTCTGAATTTCTTAAGTCAACATTAAACTATTTAGAATCATTCTTTTATGTGAATGTATGACATTTTAATTCCATCATCAATTCAATCCTCCCCTAATTGTAAAGTCGTGGTTAAAGCTTTAGTATAATTGAATTTAGTTAGGAATCAATGAAATTGTACAAACGGGTTCATAACATCAATAGCAAAATTAGTGATTAAAACGTCATTCCTTGTGGGTTCGACTCCTTCTTGCCATATACTACGTATTTGGGGATTAGGATTTATTTGTTAAATTTGTTGTGCATACGACAGTGCATCAAATTTTTGGCGCCGTTGCCGGGGACTTGGCAATTATAATCTCTAGTTTTGTTTTTGTTGTGGTTTCTTATTTTAGTTTTTGATAAATTCTTCACGTGACCTCATCTAATCTTTGATTGTGTGTAATCTTCAGGCATTCACAATTGAGATCATTTGCGATCGAGCATCAAGGACAAATTATTCCAGCCATAGATCCAAACTCATCTTCTCCAATTGCAACTAGGACAAGAAGGAAGTTGGAACAAGCTAATCAGATTCCATCACCTTTTGAAGAAAGTTCCACAAACTTGGAAGAAGACGACATAGAGGATTTGTGTAGTACACCTTACTACATTAATCCACCGATGGCAGAGCGAACTCTCAAGGAGCTAGCTGCTCCTATCTTCAACCCTAATCTTTTATGCATTAATTATCCTGCTGATAATGATACTTGTGAAATCAAACCTGGACTAATACGAGCCTTACCTATTTTTACAGGTTTTAAAGACAATAATTCCATGGGTTCAAGCTGTTTCACCGACCCAAATAAATTTCTCAAGGAATTCCATATAGCTTGTTCTGGTATGAAACCGAATGGAGTAAGTGTAGAAAAACTTAAACTCAAAGCTTTTCCTTTTGCTTTGGCTGATGCTGCTAAGGAATGGTTATATGATCTACCAGCGGGCTCAGTAAACACTTGGACTGATATGCAAAAGGTTTTCCTTGAAAAATATTTTCCTTCATCAAGAGCAACTAATATAAGAAAGGAAATATGTGGTATTAGGCAAGATGGAGGAGAATCTTTACACGAATATTGGGAACGTTTCAAGAAATTGTGTGGTAGTTGTCCTAATCATCAAATTAGTGAACAATTATTAATACAATATTTTTACGAAGGTTTATCTCCTATGGATCGCAATATGATAGATGCTACTAGTGGTGGTACTTTAGTTGATAAAACACCCATCGAAGCAAAAAGGTTAATTGCGAATATGGCATCTAACTCACAATATTGTAATAGGAGTAATACTTCTATGTCTCAACAGGTGAAAGAAATCAATATTGCTGAATTAAAAACGCAAGTATCAAATTTGACAGCTCTTGTGGAAAGAGTTGTAGGAGAAAAGATTCCTGCCAAGGTATGTGGAATTTGTTCTTTTACAGGTCATCCAACTGATATGTGTCCTACTTTGCAGGAAGAACAACAAGTAAATGCCATTGGAGGACAACCATTTCCAAAAAGGAATGATCCATTTGCTCCAACATATAATCCTGGATGGAAGGATCACCCAAATCTAAGGTATGGAAACACTCAACAAAGTGGTAACTCATATTTCCGACCACAGATGTATCAAAATCAGCAAGGAGCAAATCCACCTCCCGGATTTTTCCAAATTCCACCAAATCAGCAAAGACCACCATTTCAACCGATGCCTCCACCACAAGTTTCACAACAATCGAGTGGTATGCCTTTGGAAGATTTGGTAAAATCTTTAGCTACAAATACCTTACAATTCCAACAAGAGACCAGAAACGGTATTAAGAATTTGGAAAATCAAGTGAGTCAACTAGCAGATTCCCTTGGAAAAATGCAAGCACAAGGTTCTTCAAAATTTCCTAGCCAGACTGAACAAAATCCCAAGGAAAATGCTAGTGCTATCACAACTCGCAGTGGAAAACAACTATCTGATCCAAGAAAAGTGAATGAAGAAGAAAACACAAACAAGGACACAGATGAAACAAAGGTTGAAGAAGAAATTAAGGAAGATTCAACACAAACGGTGAAGAGTAAGTCACATTCTCCTATAAAAATTCCTGCTCCTTTTCCTAGCAGGTTGGCCAAAAACAAGAAGGTAAATCATGATAAGGAGATATTTGACATATTCAAGAAGGTAGAAGTTAACCTTCCTCTCATTGATGCGATCAAACAAGTACCCAGGTATGCGAAATTCCTCAAGAACTTGTGTACAAATAAAAGGAAACTTAATGAGAATGAGAAGGTAAGTGTGGGAGAAAATGTATCAGCAATGTTGCAAAGAAAGCTTCCACCAAAGTGCAAAGATCCAGGTATTTTCACTATACCTTGCAAAATTGGAAACACGAAGTACGAAAATGCATGCTTGACTTAGGTGCTTCAATAAATGTCATGCCTTTATCTATCTTTAACACCCTAAGTCTAGGTCCTTTAAAGGAAACTCGTGTTATTATCCAATTGGCTGATAGATCTAACACATATCTTGAAGGGGTTATTGAAGATGTCTTAGTTCAGGTTAATGAGTTGGTTTTTCCTGCGGATTTCTATGTGTTAGATATGCAAGATAATGGCTTGACTAATCCATCACCTATATTGTTAGGGAGACCATTCCTAAATACTTCAAAAACAAAAATTGATGTCCACGATGGAGTGTTAACCATGGAATTTGATGGTGAAATTATTAAGTTTAACATATATGATTCCATGAAATTTCCTGCAGATGGTGAAGAGGTATCTATGATTGATGTCATTGAAAATTTAACTGAAATGGTGTACCAATTATCATCAGCTGATCCTTTAGAAATAACTTTGACACAAGGAATAGCAACTGAAAAATTGGAAGAATTAAGCAAATTGTATGACGTTGATGAAGAAATCAAGGAGGTAGTGGATGCTTTGGGAACATGTCCGAGTAGAATTGGAAAATTTGTGGATTTACCATTGACAGTGGATAGGCCTGTACCTTCCATAGAACAACCCCCTGAAGTGGAGTTAAAGCCTTTACCTGACCATCTCAAATATGCATTCTTAGGAGATAAGAATACCCTTCCGGTTATCATATCTAGTGAACTAACATCTCATCAGGAAGAAAAACTGGTAAACGTGTTGAAGAAATACAAATCAGCTTTGGGGTGGACAGTTGCTGATATTAAGGGTATTAGTCCTTCAGTTTGTATGCATCGGATTTTAATGGAAGAAGATGTGAAGCCTTGTAGACAAGTACAACGTAGGTTGAATCCGATAATGATGGAGGTTGTGAAGAAAGAGGTTCTAAAATTGCTAAGTGTAGGAGTCATTTACCCAATTTCTGATAGTAGTTGGGTAAGTCCGCTTCAGGTTGTCCCAAAGAAAACAGGCATAACAGTAGTGGAGAATGATAAAGGAGAAATGGTTCCTACTAGAGTTCAAAATGGTTGGAGGGTATGTGCTGACTATAGAAAACTGAACTCCATGACTAGGAAAGATCATTTTCCTTTACCATTTATGGATCAAATGTTAGAACGGCTAGCGGGTCATGCTTATTATTGTTTTCTTGATGGTTATTCGGGATATGTGCAGGTTCCCATAGCTCCAGAAGATCAAGAGAAAACCACATTTACATGTCCCTACGGTACGTTTGCATATCGGCGCATGCCGTTTGGATTATGTAATGCTCCAGCTACATTTCAAAGGTGTATGGTAAGTATATTCTCTGAATATCTGGAGAAAATTATCGAGGTATTCATGGATGATTTTAGTATCCATGGAGATACTTTTGAAGAATGCCTAGGTAATTTGACCCTTATCTTGAAAAGGTGTTTGGAAACAAATCTTGTGCTAAACTCTGAAAAATGCCATTTTATGGTCCAACAAGGAATAGTTTTGGGACACGTCATTTCATCCAAAGGAATTGAAGTAGATAAAGCAAAAATTGATCTTATTTCTTCATTACCTTATCCATCAACTGTCAAAGATGTGCGATCATTTTTAGGGCATGCCGGGTTTTACCGCCGATTTATCAAGGATTTTTCTAAAATAGCCCAACCATTATGCAAGCTTCTTCAAAAAGAAAATGAATTTCATTTTGATGATGCATGCCAAAAATCATTTGACTATTTAAAGGAAAAATTGATAAGTGCACCCATTCTTCAACCACCTGATTGGAATTTTCCATTTGAATTGATGTGTGATGCATCTAATTTTGCTGTTGGTGCGGTGTTAGGTCAACGAATCGGGAAAGAGCCACACGTGATATATTATGCCTCACGCACATTGAATGAAGCTCAACTTAACTACACAACTACCGAAAAGGAGCTTCTTGCTATTGTCTTTGCTTTGGATAAATTTCGTTCTTATCTGTTAGGAACTGAAATAATTGTTTACTCTGATCATGCAGCGTTGAAATATTTGTTAGCAAAGAAAGAGGCAAAACCACGACTGATTAGATGGATTCTTCTACTTCAAGAATTCAATATACGCATTAAAGATAAGAAAGGAACCGAAAACGGAGTAGCAGATCATCTAAGTCGGTTAATTAAACAAGTTGAAGTTGAAGCACCTATCAATGAAGCATTTCCGGATGAGCAACTTCATGTCATTGGAGATGAGATACCATGGTATGCTGACATGGTCAATTTTCTCGTAGCTAAGGTATTTCCCTCTCACTTTACAAAAGCACAGAAAGATAAAATGAAAAGTCAGGCAAAATATTTTGTATGGGACGATCCATACTTGTGGAAACAATGTGCCGACCAAATCATTAGAAGATGTATTCCTGATAGTGAGGTCTTGTCTATTTTACATTTTTGTCACAGCTATGCTTGCGGGGGACATTTTGGTCCCAAGCGAACAGCTTATAAAGTTCTAGAGAGTGGATTCTTTTGGCCTACATTGTTTAGAGACTCTCATGAATTTTGTAAAACGTGTGAAAACTGTCAAAAGACTGGGGGATTAGGTCCTAGAAATGAAATGCCACAAACTCCTATCATAGCATGCGAAATCTTCGATGTTTGGGGTATGGATTTTATGGGACCCTTTCCATCTTCTTTCGGGTTTAAATACATTCTTGTTGCTGTTGATTATGTGTCAAAATGGGTGGAGGCTAAGGCCACCCGTACTGATGATGCAAAGGTTGTTGCAGATTTTCTTCAAACTAACATTTTTGCAAGGTTTGGCATACCAAGGGCCATCATCAATGATAAAAGTTCACACTTCTGCAACAGAACCGTAGAAGCTCTATTAAAGAAATATCATGTGACACATCGAATATCTACAGCATATCATCCAGAAACCAATGGTCAGGCCGAGGTATCTAACCGGGAAATAAAATCAATCTTGGAAAAAATGGTGAAACCGACAAGAAAGGATTGGAGCTTACATCTTAATGATGCACTCTGGGCCTATCGTACAGCTTTCAAAACTCCAATCGGTATGTCTCCATATCGTCTGGTATACGGTAAGCCTTGTCATCTACCAGTGGAGTTAGAACATAAAGCTTTTTGGGCCGTCAAGAAATGTAACATGGAGTCAACTGAAATTGGAAAACATAGGAGACTCCAATTACAAGAATTGGAAGAAATAAGAAATGAGGCTTTTGAAACTGCATTGAGATATAAAGATAGAACTAAGGCAGTTCATGATAAGTTCATTCTTAGAAAGAATTTTGAAATTGGTCAAAAAGTTTTATTATATCATTCTCGATTGAAGTTATTTCCAGGAAAATTGAGGTCCAGATGGATCGGCCCATTTGTTGTGACTAATGTGTTTTCTCATGGTGCAGTTGAAATTAAGAGTGAGAAAACAGAAAAAATATGGAAGGTCAATGGACATCGCCTAAAACCTTACTACTAAGGACATCAAGTGCACAATTTGGAAGTGGTTGATCTTACCACTCCCAATTATGAGAGCTGAAAGACTTGCATTTTGTCACTTGGGACACCCAAGTGTTGTATATAAGTTTTCTTTAGTTCATATTTTTCTTTTTACATATTTGATATGACTTTGTATGTACATATTGTGTATATGTGTGGAAAAACATTGGTAGTTTATTTTCTTACTAAAAAAAAAAAACAAAAACACGGGGGGGTCGTATTTTTAAACACGGCCCGTGTTTCTTCTTCTGCAGAAAATTTCAAAATTCCAGAGAGCTCAAAATTTAACACGGGGGGTCCGTATTTGTTAACACGGCCCGTGTTTCTTCCTCTGCAGAAAATTTCAGAATTCCAGAGAGCTCAAAATTTAACACGGGGGGTCCGTATTTGTTAACACGGCCCGTGTTTCTTCCTCTGCAGAAAATCTCAGAATTCCAGAGACCTTAAAAATTAACACGGGGGTACCGTATTTATTAATACGGTCCGTGTTTCCTTCTCTGCAAAACTGTTTAAAATTCCAGAGAGCCAAAAATATAACACGGGGGTACCGTATTTCAGAAATACGGACCGTATTTCTCTCCAGAACCCTTTCCCCCCCCCCCCCCCCCGTGTTTTCAGATCTAAAAAAACACGACCCTCTCTTCGTTTCTCTCCCGTTTTCGCAGCATTCCTCTCCTTCGATTTCTCCATTTTTTTCTCACTCAAATCTTCAATTCATCCCAAATCCTACTCCATTTTCATCTCAACTTCTCTTCCCACCTTTAATTTTCTTTCCCCTGTCAACTTTATTTCTGTTATTCATAAACAGAGCAATCGCCGTTCGTCTCAAACCCTAACTTCCTCCGACCATTGTTTCATCTATTTTTTTTGCAATTTGACTTAGGGTTTTCGTGGGATTTGATATCTAGATATCATTCTTCCGATTTCTACTTTGTTCTAACCAATTTTCACGAATTAAGGTAAGTATTTTTCCCTTATGACAGCAATATTCATTCGGTTTCAATGCCCTCTTACATATGTTGTTTTCCCAAATTACTGAATTTACAAATCGGGTGGTTGACATAATGACAGCATATGTATGCATTCAGTGCAGCTTTGTCAAAAATTATCATTGTCAAATTCGATTAATTTTTATGTATATGCTGCAATTTCATGCTTTCACCACTGATTTTTAACTGAGAGTAATCTTTTTGTAGATGGCACCGAAAAAGAAACAACGTGCTGAAGGTGAATCCTCGAGATCCCGATCATCACCAACGCAAGCAAGACAACGACGTAATCGTCCAAACGATTTAGGTATCATTTTTACCTCCCCCGAGCAACAAGAAAGGTACGATTACTTATCTCAGAGGCGTCTTACTGGTACTAGATATCTAGATGATGGATGTTTACATACATTGGGCATTCATAATCAAGTCATGCGTATGCTCGAAACTATAGGTTTGCAAAATTTTGTCTATTGTACTAACCACACCTATAGACGTTTGACTTTAGAATTTCTAAGTACCTTTGGATTGTGTGCTGAAATTGGTGATATTGGTGATACAAAGAATAATCAAGGGTATATTTCTTTTCGTCTTTTTAATGAGGATAGACAATTAGCACTGCATGAACTTGCCCACATTTTCATGTTACCTTCACAGGGAGTTAGATTCATGTTACCCTTGTTTTATGCCAACCATTTTTTCGCAAAAATAGGTGATACCACGAATATGCCTACTCCCGATACATTCCGCATTTCTGAAGCCAAATCCTCTAGGATTTTTAACCTAGTTTTCCGATACATTCAGAGGCTTTTGGCTACTACTATATTTGGGAGAGGAGATAGTACCGGAGTCGTTCGTTCAATTGAACTTTTATTTCTCTACTCCATGCTTGAACATTATTCTGTTGATACTGCCTATTTTATTGCCAAACAATTTCAAAGGGTCAGTAATTCCAAACAAGGGGACATTGTTATCGGGGGTTTAATCACCACCATCTGTTTGAGTTTGGACATACCCCTTCCGGAGGATATGCCTATTGAGGCCATGAGTACCCGCATTGATATTGAACATTGTCGCCTTACGCATCTTATTGAGCGTAGGAATAATGCGTGGTACCTTTCTTATCAGGGGCGTGTTTTCTTTCCTCTTCCTAACCCTTCCAAAATTGATCCTTTAAATCCTTTGAATTGGCAACCAAATGAAGATGAAGATCACCCTACCCCATTAGCAATTTAACATCCTATTCTACCTCATGGTGCTCATCCACCACCACCACCACCCCGATCCCAAGCCAGCTCTTCCTCCTCCTCCACTTTTGTTCCCGAATGGCATCTCCAATTTCAAAATCAGGTGTATTCCCAATTGGATTCCATTCGCGCTAACCAAAATCAAATGATGGAGATGATGAAGACTCTCTATGATTTCCATCTCGGGAGCCGAGATCCTCCTCCACCTCCCTCTTGAATTCAATTCTTCATTTTTTTTTCTCTCTTGCATTTGTTCATTAGGGACAATGAACACATTAAGTAAGGGGGGGGGGGTGCATTGGTGTATTCGTATTGTAGGCTTGTGATTACTTTTTCGTTGAAATAGTTAGTAACTGTTATTTATGTTTGTTATGTGGTAGTTAGTTAATTAAGTATTAGATTTGAGTAATCCATATACGAAGTAAAACAAAGTATGGGACTGAATTATTTTCAAAACGGATAATTTTATATACTTATTGTATGTTTTGATCAACATCTTTTGACACCTTAAAGATAGAAATTGAAGATGTGATAATAGTGAAGGAAAGAAAGTTAGAATGATTAGAGATCAAATCATGCATTGACTAAGAATGAGATACAATGAAATTCAAATTGGTGATTATAACATGGTGAGCGTTTGGGCCTAATCTTTGGATACATTGCTTATCCAAAATTATATTTCTCTTTTGTGTGGATTCTCCAATGATATGTGAAACTAGAATTTGCCATTAGTCTCTTCAAGACTGCATAGAACTTTAGAATATTTGAAAATGATAAAGGCACTCTTCTTTCTTTGTTAGCTACAAGGCCAAATAACCTACGTTGAAAAATTGTTATCCATTGCATACCCCTTTGAGCCTATTGACCTGTTTTTATTGATTTAAACTTTATTAACAACTAATCTCCATATGTTTTTCCCTTCCTTACTCTACGACTAGTGGAGCAAAAATATTTTCAAGGATAACTTTTATTTTGTTAATAAGGTGAAATCTAAGTATGGGGGTGTGGATATGTAAAAAAAAAAAATAAAAAAAAAATAAAAAAAAAATATAAAAAAAAAAGAATAAAATTTCATGTCTTTTGATGTTGTTTGGTTGAATGGAAGGGTTTCAAAAAAAAAAATATATATATATAATAAAAAAATAAAAAAAAAAAATTTCTGCTCCTCTAGTTGGTAGAGTCTAGCTACAATACCAAAATTCCATCCCACCTTAGAACCCTAGCCCCATTACAACCAAATTTAAGACCTTTTGATTCTTATATAATTTAGTTCTTTTAGTGGTGGCGAATTGAGAATAATGGCAAACATATGGGTGATCATTATCATTTGGAGAGAATTTGAGAGTAAACACATCTTACCCTTTACACTAAAGAGTGAGCGTTCCCACATTCCGAAAGTAAGAATTTACCAAATTGAATTTCATTAGTCTTGATCTAATTTGCATGATGAGATACTAATTATTATAATTTTCGTTCTTAAACCGTTTGAGCATTTAATAAGACTGTTTTTAAGATGATTTAAGATGTGATCCAAAAATATTTCTATCAGTGATATTTCATGATTTACAAGTATTTTTCAGTCCCAGTCCGAGTTAAACTTCGTACATGAATAATTCCAATCTAATAAATCTTGTATTCCATGATCTGTTTCTCTTACGTTTCTTGATGTATTCATTGCATGTTATGATATTGCTTGAGGACAAGCAATAATTCAAGTATGGGGGTATTTGATAGATGAGATTTATTGATTATTTTCATGTCTAAAAATATCATTTATCCCTCATAAATTCTACTAGATTTAATCTTTTCGTCGAGTTTTCCTCCTTTGAATAAGTGTTACAGGAAAGAAAAGAATTGAAGAAATTCAAGGAGAAAGCAATGAGAAGAAGAAATCAAGTAGAAAACACATCAAGAAATGACGAATCAAGGAGAGCAAAGTTGGAAAAGGAACAAATATATCAAGAGAAGTAAAGCTCAAACTTTCAAAGGAATTGAGTGGAAGAGAAGAAAACACGGGGGTCCCGTGTTTCCATAACACGGACCGTGTTATTAGTCCCGAATGGCGGTCGGTAAAGCTTTGTCAGCAGAACGGTTGGAAGAAAACACGGGGGTCCCGTGTTTCATAAACACGGACCGTGTTTTCAGTTAAAAATGTATAACTGCCACGCAACTTGTTTCTGATAAAAATGGGATATAAAACAGAGTTCGGGATATCGAGAGAGAGGGAATCGAATGTATTTTTCTTCCTTTATTCCTTTAGAACATACATGTAATGCACAATTCCAATCTTTGATCTTCTTGAATTCTATTGATGATTTGACATTCTACACTTCAATTGATAAGTTTCTCTATTCCTTTGTTAATTTCTGTATTTCCATTTTGCAGAATTTAAGTAGTTTTTATGCAATTTTACTTGTGATCCTTTCATTGTTATCTAATTGTTGAAATAATAGAATTTGTGAATGTGTTATTGTCATTAATTTTTAATATTTCTGTATAATTGTATGAATTGTGAATATGCAGAAATTTGAGTAAGTAGAACAGGGTAGGATGAATTGAAGATGGAATCATAACTTACTTATCATTTCATAATTTAAATGTTTGATTCTACATGATGTTTAATTGAATTAATGGTCTGAATTGAATGATTCCATATCATAGATTAAGATTCTTGAACTGATTAGATTGATCACCTATTTGGTTTAGAATTTAGTCTTTGCTAAGACAATGAAATTAATCCGTAATTGTTAATTAATTTGTCTATAGTAGCAAAAAGACCATTAATTCGTGCAATTGCATGATCCGAGCTTTTGTGATTATGATTGTAGTTGGCTACTTCCCGTTCATAATGCTACCATTAATTGAATCTAGTGTTCGTAACCTAGGTTATTAATTGGATGCAAAAATAAATTGAGAGCATATTCAATTTATTAAGGTCGAGAGGAAGTATAGAAATTATTATTCTGAATTTCTTAAGTCAACATTAAACTATTTAGAATCATTCTTTTATGTGAATGTATGACATTTTAATTCCATCATCAATTCAATCCTCCCCTAATTGTAAAGTCGTGGTTAAAGCTTTAGTATAATTGAATTTAGTTAGGAATCAATGAAATTGTACAAACGGGTTCATAACATCAATAGAAAAATTAGTGATTAAAACGTCATTCCTTGTGGGTTCGACTCCTTCTTGCCATATACTACGTATTTGGGGATTAGGATTTATTTGTTAAATTTGTTGTGCATACGACAGTGCATCAGTGGGTTAGGTTATTATTGGGTTGGGTTATTTTGAGTCATTTGGCTTTTGCGGGTCAGTTGTGGGTCGGGTCGGGTCATTCGAGTCATTGCCTTGTTTGGGTTGGGTCATTTCTGTTCTAGGTCATTTCGGGTTAATTTGTCGAGTTGGGTTGGGTTCGAGTTAAGCAAACTCGGGTTTGGGTCATTTCGGGTTAACTTAACTAGTAGGGTCGGGTTAGTTTAGGGTCATTTTCTGGTTAACATGACTAGGTGGCTTCGACCCGTTCAAGTCATTTTGTAAGATATGACGAGTTGGCCTTGTTGGGTCTGAGTTGTTTTCGGTTAATTTGATGGGTTGGGTCATTTCATGCAATTTGACAAGTTGGATTTGTGTAGTTACGGGTTAACTTGATGGGCCGGGTCGGATTTTGACGGGTTGAGTCAAATTCGGGTACAGGTAATTATTATTTATTATATTGTAAATATTAGAGATAATCATAAGATTACTATTGCAGATAAATGAATTAAGAATATTAGATGCACTTTATTTTCACAAGTAAATAGTAAATATATTTCTAAATTTTAATAACAAAAAACATTGTATGGTTGAATCTAACAAAGATATTTATCACTTATTCTAATTTATTTAATTACTTAGAAAAGATAATTTTATAAAATAGAGGTGATCATAACATGACTATACAATGTATAATTATCACTTATTACATTGTAAATATTAGAGACAATCATAAGATTATTAGTATAGATAAATGAAATAATAATATTATATGTGCATTATTTTTACAAAGGTAAATAATAAAGATATTTATAAGTTTTAACAATATTATATTTGATTACTTAAAACATTTATAACTTTTACAAGTAATAATATTAGATATTTATCATATATTATATTTATTTGATTACTTAAAAAAAGATTAGATATTTATCATATATTATATTTATTTGATTACTTAAAAAAGATAATTTTATAAAATAAAGGTGATCATAAACATGACTACAAAATGTATAATTATCATTTTTTACATTGTAAATATTAGAGATAATCATAAGATTACTAGTATAGATAAATGAAATAAGAATATTATATGTGCTTTATTTTTACAAGTAAATAATAAAGTTATTTATAAGTTTTATCAATATTATATTTGATTACTTAATATACTTATAAATTTTACAAGTAAAAATATTAGATATTTATCATATATTATCTTTATTTGATTACTTAAAATAAGATAATTTTATAAAATAAAGGTGAGCATGAGCATGACTATACAATGTATAATTATCATTTATTATATTGTAAATATTAGAGACAATCATAAGATTACTAGTAAAGATAAATGAAAGAAGAATATTATATATTCTTTAATTTTATAAAGGTAAATAATAAAGTTATTTATAAGTTTTAAAAATATTATATTTTATTACTTCAAATATTTATAAATTTTACAAGTAAAAATATTATATATTTATCATATATTATATTTATTTGATTACTATAAAAAAGCTAATTTTATAAAATAAAGGTGAGCATAAACATGACTATACAATGTATAATTATCATTTATTATATTATCAATATTAGAGACAATCATAAGATTACTAGTATAGATAAATGAAATAAAAATATTATATGTACTTTATTTTTACAAGTAAATAATACAGATATTTATAAGTTTTAACAATATTATATTTGATAACTTAAAATGTTTATAAATTTTACAAGTAAAAATATTAGATATTTATCATATATTACATTTATTTGAGTACTTAAAATATTTGATTACTTAAGAAAAGATAAATATATAAATAAACATGATCATAAACATGACTATACCATGTATAATTATCATTTATTACATTGTAAATATTAGAGATAATAATAATATTATTAGTACATATAAACGAAATAAGAATATTATGTGTGCTTTATTTTTATAAGTAAATGATAAAGATATTTAAAAGTTTTAACGATATTATATTTGATTACTTAAAATATTTATAACCTCTACAAGTAAAAAATATTAGATATTTATCATATATTATATTTATTTGAGTACTTAAAAATATTTTATTACTTACGAAAAGATAAATTTATAAAATAAACATGATCATAAATATGACTATATAGTATATAATTATCATTTATTATATTGTAAATATTAGATACAATTATAAGATTACTAGTATAGATAAATTAAATAAGAATATTATATGTGCTTTATTTTTACAAGTAAATAATAAATATAATTATAAGTTTTAGCAATATTATATTTGATTACTTAAAATATTTATAAATTTTAAAAGTAAAAATATTAGATATTTATCATATATTATACTTTTTTGAATACTTAAAATATTTTATTACTTAAGAATAGATAAATATATAAAATAAATGTGATCATAAACATGACTATACAGTGAATAATTATTATTTATTAAATTATAAATATTAGAGACAATTATAATATTACTAGTATAGATAAATAAAATAAGAATATTATATTTGATTTAATTTTAAAAGTAAATAATAATAAAGATATTTATAAGTTTTAACAATATTATATTTGATTACTTAAAACATTTATAAATTTTACAAGTAAAAATATTAGATATTTATCATATATTATATTTATTTGATTACTTAAAAAAAGATAATTTTATAAAATAAAGGTGATCATAAACATGACTACACAATGTATAATTATCATTTATTACATTGTAAATATTAGAGACAATCATAAGATTACTAGTAAATATAAATAAAATAAGAATATTATATGTACTTTATTTTTAAAAAGGTAAATAATAAATATATTTATAAGTTTTCACAATATTATATTTGATTACTTAAAATATTTATAAATTTTACAAGTAAAATTATTAGATATTTATCATTTGTTATATTTATTTGATTACTTTAAAAAAGCTAATTTTATAAAATAAAGGTGATTATAAGTATGACTATACAATGTATAATGATCATTTATTACATTGTAAATATTAGAGACAATCATAAGATTACTAATAAAATAAATAAAATATGAGTATTATATGTGCTTTATTTTTACAAAGGTAAATAATAAAGGTATTTATGAGTTTTATCAATATTATATTTTATTAATTAAAATATTTAAAAATTTTACAAGTAAAAATATTATATATTTATCATATATTATATTTATTTGATTACTTAAAAAAAGATATATTTATTTTATATATTTCATTTTATTTTATATAAAAACATGGAGTATTGAGCAAAATGATTCGAATAACATATTGATACTTGTTATTTATTAACTTGTTATATATGTCATGGATGATGGAATTAGAGAAAAAATGTTATTTTACATCATAAGTAATAACATATAATATAATAAATCAATAATTACATGTATAAGTTTATTTGATATTATAGGACATATGTATGTTGACAAGTTATGAATTTATAAAAGTAGTTAGGCAAAGAAGATAAAATATATTAAAAAATTATCTAATATACACCTTTACAACCAAAATTTCTCCAACTCATTAACCTAATTTTGATTTCATATAAGCATGTAATTAAAAATATATTCTTAATTGTCACTTGTTTATTAAATTATTATTATGAATTCTTAATGTTGTATTTTTGTGTGGAAAATTTATTAGGATATTATTAATAAATAAAAATGTCTAGGGTAAAAGTACAAAAAATAAGTACAATTTATAAAACACTATATTTTTAAAAGCTTTAAATGAATAATAAAATATGTGTAATTTATTATTATTATAATAGATTTTGATGTCTGGTCGGGTTAATGTCGGGTCGGATCAAGTGAAGGTCGAGTTGGGTCAAAGTCGGGTTGGGTCGACGTCGGGTCGGTTCGAAGGTGGGTCGGGTTCATGCCGGGTCTGTTGCTATCGGGTCGGGTCTATGACGGGTCATAGGTTAGGGTCGAGTTCGGGTTGGGTTAATTTTTATCTGGTTAGTGCTGAGTCGGATCAATGTTGGGTTGGATTTAGGTCGGGTCAGGTTGCTAAAATTTCTGGGTCTTATCAGGTCGGATCCAGTTGGGTGGGTCGGATCAACTTTTGACATCTTTACTTACTGTGATGAGAATCATCATAGACATGATAAACATAGGAGAACAAGTGCCATTGAGTTGGAATATGTATAATCTTCCCATTGGTGAATATGGTAACATGTTTCTGACATACATTTCACTTGTCACTTATAATCGTGTTCCAATCTCCTACAACAATTGGAATTAGGTTCCAAAAGGTCATAAGGAACATATTTGGCAAGAAGTGATAGTAAACGATATGTTTTGTTTGTCATATTTTAATTTGTTACATGTTATTAATTTCAATACAATGACATTGACATACATATTTATGTCTTACTTTGCAGAGAGTCTTCATCATCCCAGAGGAGAAGAAAAAGTGGTTTCTTAGATATTGTGGTGAATGTAGAAGAACATTTAGAACATATTTGGCTAATAAAAAAATGTACAAAAATAGGGATGGTGCTTTACACACGAAGCCCCCCAAGAGTTATGGGTTTATTGATCAAGAAAGTTGGGATCGGTTCATTGTATGTTGTCATTTAGAAGAGTTTAAAGCATTTGTGGACTAACAGTTATGCTTTTTAATTAATAATACACAAATTGATATTTAAATAAATAATCGTACATATTTTCCTTGTAACATAGGAGAAAAGTGCCAAGAATCAAGAAATTGCAAAGGGCAATATTTACCGCCATAATATGGCTTAAAAAGGCTATGCAGACCTAGAAGAAGAGTTGGTATGACCTTTTGATTAATGTGTTCACATTATAATTTTTAGAGTGTTATAATCATAATGCTAATATAATTGAGTATTCTTTTGGAATTACAGCTCCTAGTCCAGGACAAGGATCCATGTACCTCATTCATCAATATTGGTACGTTATGGAAGAAAGGTAGAGCAATAATTAATGAAGATGTACATAACGTTGCCAAAAGAATTATAAGTTTGAAGCTATCCCCAACCGTAGTTATTTTTCTTAGAGCAAATAGATCATGATATTGTGTTTATTTATATATTACATGATAAACTTGGAACATCAGATGCTATAGAGGGTTTAGATCAATATAGCATTATGTCTCAAGTGATGGGAATTGAAGAACACCTGGGAAAACACATTGGTCTTGGGTTAGGGGTTATGAGAACACGTGTTTGTGATCGATCACATGGATTGCAAAATACCCATGACCAAGTGGTTATCCTAACACAAAAATTAAATTAGGCATTTGAATGGATGACCACAATGGAGAAATATTTGGCATCCATCAAATCTCAAGGGTTTAAGCCATCCGATTCAGATGCACATGATTGGCTTTACATACCTATTATAAATAGCATTAGAGACAATTGTGAAGTTGATACACATTTCTTCTCTTCTCGAGGTAAGAATATGAAACTATGAATTGATATATATACAATGTATCAACTGTCAACTCAATAATTAACAATACTGATATACTTATCTTGTAGGGTTTGTATAAATATAACTCAGTAGATAATGACCCTCAATTCTTTTGGAAAAAGGAAGGGTATGCATCTCCCATGGTACCAAAATGATGACGGTCCATGGGTCTATCTTGGTCACAAATTGCAGGCCCATATGTATTGACATTCCAATAATTTGAGATGCACCATTACCTTGTTACATAGAAGGCGATGAGGCAACAATAGTGTTGGAAGCTCATGGAAGCTTCATGCCTTGGACCACAGACATGATTCATCTTACAACTAAAGAGGTAATGAAATTCTCCATCCATGTTAACACAAACACTTAACACATTGTTTATACCTTTTTAATATATATATGAAAATTGCATTATGTTCATTGCTATAAATTAAGGGAGCAATAAATAAGAAGGCTTCTAAGTTAAAGGGATAACAGAATACTTGTAGAAGGACCAAAACAAAATAGGACACCGAGAAAGGAAAGCTAGTCAGATCAGAAAAATCGGTAGCCCGACAGAAGATCTCATCTTTAGAGGACAACCGATGTATACAACAACTCCACCGACCACTACTTGCATAAGCAATATTGTATTTCTACTTTATACACCTAAAACTACCTCAATATTGATCTAATCATAATTTATTTTCATGCTACTTATTTTGGGAGGGATAATGCCATGTATATGGTATCGACAGAGGTTATTATCGAAATCTATTAGTCTAAATGGATGTCAACAACGAGCGTGGTCATATATGTTAAATAAGTATTATTTCATATCATATATTTTAACACTTTTTGTTGATCTGTATAATTTTATGAGTTATTAGTTATTAATAAATATGCAGAATTATTGTCATCCATAGATTGGTGACTAGCTGAGTTGTGCCAGAGGGGATTCTGTCCTCTACTAAGTTTGTGTGTCCATACTACATATCTGATCGTGCTACAATCAGTGAGGGTAGACACATAAACTATATAGTAGATTGCATCTTGACCAAGGGGTACAACAACAATCTTACCTCATCCCTCACATCGCTAATGAGCATTAGGTTTTGTATTCCACCCATGCCTATCAAAACAAAGTATATGTTTTTTATATCCTCTAAAATTATCCTATTCCTTTTTCTATCATTTATTCTGAAGGGAAAAATTTAATTAACATGTTAGTATAATTCTTACTCATGTTAATTTATTAATGCATATATCCTCTTATATAATTTTCTTGGTATATAAAGCTACAATATTGTATATGAACTTTATTTATTATATAGGGCACTATGGACGATGTATATGAGGAGGGGTGGAAATGATTTTCTAAATCCAAAGAACCTTGAGTATAAATGGGTAATGGTAAGTAGGAAGATCAAAAATTTGTATTTTATTTTAATTTCAATTAATATCTAATAAAATATTAAGATAAGTAAATTCATTTTACGGTATCCACAACAGTAAAATGGTAATGATTGTGGATATTATGTTTGTAGATCAATAGATAACGTACTCAAGAAAAGATCTGTGAACATATATCCAATCTATGTATGTTTTTTTTTTCCATATTTTTTCATCAAATAGTTAATCTATGACATATTTATTATTAATATATATAACGAAATGGTTGAATTATATCAATTTGTAGTTTTTCAATGATGAGTACACACAAGACCATAAATATGCTAATGAGGAAGTTGATGAAGTTAGAGATGATTGAGCCAAGTTAATGCGCTCACATACTTAGTATTAGATATCTATGTGCATGCATTTTAGGTTTGTATTTTTTATATCTTATGTTATTATATATAAATATATGCAAGACTGAGATGCACCTACATATATATATATGTAATGTTTTGTAAAGTTTTAGTGAAAACCGTTATTGAAATAATGCTAACAAATGGTTATAATGAATAATTGTTGCGAAAAACTTATTTAAAATAATGGATATATCAAATAACTATTGATAAAATCACACATTTTAATAATGGTTATAGTGAATATCCGTTAAAAAAAATCATGTTTTAAAAATGGGTTTAACTGATAACTATTATTAAAACATGCGCGGTTCACCAAATTTTGTTGCAAATTTTTATTTTTTGATGATTATTTTATATCTGTTAACAAAATATCATGTTTTAATAACGTTTTTATCTAATAACCATTATTAAAACATGTGTAGTTCACCAAATTTTGGTGGAAATTTTGTCTTCTAGATGACAGTTTTATAACCATTATTAAAGCTTTAGTAACGCAGGATTAAATAATGGTTGGGAACCGTTATTAAATCTAATAATTTTTTTATTTAAAATACATTCTGGGTTGGTGTAGAGACCCATTCCACCATCATATTTTCAATGTTATGTTCCTACAGTTTTTTCTAATCAAGATCCTCTATTTTTGCCTTCAATGGTCCTATTAATGGAGAATTTTGGGTGTATATTATCTAGATATTATTAGTGAATATTTGTAACACCTCCAAAATTTAAATTGAAATTTTTTATTTGTTATAGAAAACCATGCACTAAAAACTGGGGGGTGCCATTGCTGTGATCAGTACAAGATTGACTCGTGGCCAATCTCATACTAAACACAAGGCTAAAGGTACTAAAATTATCAACAAGATTAATTAATGAAAACCTTAATAGTTTAACATTCATAAATAAAACTTGAGTACGCAAATGTTAGAGTTAATACATAATGAAAATTTAATACAAATAACGCCCACTACGGGGGAAATAAAAATGGTAGGAAATAGAAAATGATAAGTCTGGAGAACTCCCACTCATACCCCACATTAGGTACAACATATCATCACTCAGTCCCGCTTAAGGCATCATAAGCAATGAAATCATCATTGGCATCATCTCCTGCTTGTACAAACTTAGGAGTGGCCATTGCTCATGGAACGAGCAACACCCATGAAAGCGGTGATCAGTACGGTACATATTGAGTAAGGTAACCATATGAATAAGACAAATAATAGCATGGAAAAGGCAGATAGTGTAACACCATACGCTAATACCCTAATACCCTTCGGGCCTCATAATACCATACGCTCCTGATCACAGTCAATCACTGTCCGATACCTCCCAAGAATATCCATTCCCAGAATCACATCAAAATCCTATAAGTCCATCCCAATCAAGTCGACTAAGAAATCTATTGTAACACCCCCAAATTTACTACTGAAAAATTTCGTTGAATTTAGAAGAAGTTTAGCGGAAGCAAGCAAATGAAATTGTAAATCCGGGGGTATTATCGCCACACTTAGTACCAGATCGATCCATGACTACCGACCCGATACTAAGTGCTAAGGCTAGAAAGAATAAACCAGAACAAATCATTCATAAAACACAAGTTTTACGGAAACAGAGTACGAAGGTCAAAAGTTATAATCCGAGATACAATTTAAAAAGTCCATATATCAGAGTACTTAAAATAACGGAATAACAAGGTACGATAAAACCCTTGAAAATTTAAAAAACAACACTTGTAACCTCCAAGGACAAATACGATTAAACAAAATAATTCCGAAGGGCAAATATCCGGACCACTTACTCACTCAAGTCAAGCCTTCCACCCCAACACAGTATCAACCTGCACAAAGGTCTTCTCCCCACCATCGGTGGATCATCATAGGGCCCAGTCAATCAAGGTAGTATCAGTACGGGTCCAGTACTGAGTAAGGGCGCAGGTGCTAGGGCCAAGCATACAATTCTACCACATAGTCTACATGACACAATCATAAAAGTAACATGCAATAGTACACAAGATACATGCTCAACACATCAACAACTCGCAAAGGCGAGTAAGTGGAAAGCTGAATTCATGCTTGTACTTTGTTCGTTATTACTTATTATGATAATAAGTTCTGTTCACACATTCTTCATTTATCCCTATAAGTACGGGGACCCCACTATTATAGTCGGTGGACCGGAAATCGAACCCCAGAGCAAAACGCCTCTGGCCACTATTCTAACCGGTGGAACGGACTGGCCCCGCACTTACATGGTGTTCCACTGTAAGTAATTAGTATCTTTCCCGTGGATTAACTTATTCGTTTGGGTCTGTCGAGCCGAGATCCCCCACTATTATAACCGGTGGACCGGATGTAAACACACAGGGCAGAACGCCTCTGACCACTATTATAGCCGGTGGACCGGAATGAAATGCACAGGGCAGAACACCTCTGACCACTATTATAGCCGGTGGACCGGAACGAAACGCACAGGGCAGAATGCCTCTGACCACTATTATAGCCGGTGGACCGAAACGAAACGCACAGGGCAAAACGCCTCTGACCACTATTCTAACCGGTGGAACGGACTGGGCTCGGCTCAACATCTTTTGCTTTACGTGATTAATGTCTTATTCGTATCTTATTGAATCACATCACGCCTTTGACATGCATAAATCATTCTCTTTATACTTTACACATCACAAACAATAAAATTCCACATTCATAACTACACTTTAGTCAATAATACACATGATGACACCAAACAACTCTAAGCAGCCATGACAAACCCTAATTGTCCACACCAAACCGTGCCTTAACCCTATTTTACCATAAAAACCATACTTAGCCATCCCAAACCTTAATTTCCCTCAGCAATTCACAATTAGCTACTCCAACCCTACTTAATCACAACGACCCAGAGTTAATCACTCCAAACCCTAATTCTGTCTCCTCCATACCCTTATAATACTCCACGTACTATTCCCCATCCGAAACAGTTAAACACCCAAATAATACTTGCATTACCTTCCTTACACCCCAAATCAGCCTTTCATACGTAAATTTTGCTCCCACCCAAACGTTACGCATCCCCTGCAACCTCTCGAACTTTTCACACAAACCCTAAATCTCATACAGTCATTAACTCCCATGCAAAACCCTAATACCACCATACAAACATTAATACCACCACACAAACCATAACGCCATCATGCAAACCCTAATACCACCGTAAGCCATTAATGCCACCATACAATCATTAATACCACCATAAGCCATTAATACCACCAAGCAATCATTAATACCACCATACAAACCCTAATACCATCATGCAAACCCTAATACCACCATGCAAACCATAATACCACCATAAGCCATTAATACCACCAAGCAATCATTAATACCACCATACAAACCCTAATACCATCATGCAAACCCTAATTTCCCCATGCAACCTTATTTTATTCCCACTCTTATATATATATATATATATATATATATATATATATATATATATTAATTCCACCTTCTCTTCATTATCTCATAAATGGTGAATTCCTTAGGTTGTCCATACCTATGTTAACCGACATACTTCCCTTTGGTTATTTTAACCGCTTATTTTTCTTTTTCAAATCCCCACTTCCCAACACTTCCTCACATAACCTAGCATGCATGTCGTAGGGGTCACATCACATCATATCACATCATACTTGTACCACAACATATTAGTACACAAAGACGAGAACACGGGGGCGTACCTCGGTTCCATGCTGCGCTACACAAAAACACAGATAGTATACAGGCTATAACATACAACCGCACAAAGCATACAAGACAGGTAAAACATGTAATGCACACAGGTGGCCTTAGTTACGTCCTTACCTAAATCGGCGCCGGGCTTGGAGTACGCTCCTACACCTCCTGGGGTTTGACCCAGTTCACCTATAAGAGGGAAATACTTAGGGTTAATCTCCCTCTACCGGAATTATCAAAATTCCTAACTTACCCCTATCGTGGCCTAATACCAAGGCTAATATTAATGATGGGGTTTATAAATAAAGGGGTAGGTTATTACTACTCTTACGATAGCTTAAACGTGTTATCACTAATTAAAGTAGGTTTTAGCAAAATTCAGCGTATTAGGGTGAGGGTTTTGATATTATTAATAATAATTGCTAATAATACTAACAATAGTAAGCAGACTACTTATAATAATAATACTCATAATAAGAATAATAAAGGCTATAATGATAATAACGATGATAATAATAATTGAAATCATAGTGGCATTAGTGATAGTAATATTATCGATAATAATAAAATACTAACACAACCATAACCATTTAGATGACAATATCGATAATGATGATGATAATAATAATAATAATAATAGAAATAGAAGGAGTAGTAGTAATGAAAATAATAATAATAATAGTAATAATAATAATAATGATAGGAGTAATGACAATAATAATAATAGTAATAATAATAATAATAAATACAATAATAATATTAATAATAACAATAATAATAATAATAATAATAATAGTACTAGAAATAGTATTAATAGGAATAATAGCGATAATAATAATAGTGAGAAAATAAACACAATAACACTAGTATTAATCATAGTAAAAATAATAGTGATGATAGCAATAATGATAGTAACAATAATGACAATAATAAAAATAAAAATAATAAAAATAACAGTAATAATAATCACAATAATAATAATAATACAATAGTTGTGGCAATACTAAGCATAACAAAAATACTAGGGTAATAATATTAAAGTATAACGTTAAGGATAATAACGATAGTAATAATCGATAAAATAATAAATGCGTTAAATACAACAACAACAACAAAATAATAACAAGGATAATAATGATATAATAATAATAATAAGGATAATAATGATAATGATAATAATAGTAATAATAATAATAATAATAATAACAACAACCATAATAGTAATGTTGATAATAAAAATAGTAAAGATAATAATAATAATGATAACAACAACAACAACAACAACAACAACAACAACAACAACAACAACAATAATAATAATAATAATAATAATAGCAATAATAATAATAACAATAACAATAACAATAATAATAATAATAATAATAATAATAATAATAATAATGAAAATAATAGTACTAATGATAATAATAATAATATTAATAACAATAATAACACTAATAGTAAAATAATGACATTGATAGTAACAATAGTAATAATAGTAATAATAATAGTAATAATAACCATAATAATAATAATAATAATAATAATAATAATAATAATAATAATAATAACATAACCATAAGGATAGTAACAGTAACGATAATGATAATAAAAAAAGATGATAATAGTAGTAATAACGATAGTAATGCTCATAATAATAATATTAATAATACTAATAACACTAATAATAATCATAATAATAATAATAGTAATAATAATAACACTAATGGTAATAATAGTAATAATAATGCTAATAATAATAATAAGGATAATGATAATAATAATAATAATAATAATAATAATAGTAATAATAACAATAATAATAATCATAATAATAATAATAATAATAACTTAATAAGGCCCTATAGTTAATTAACACCAGGGTAATGTTGAGTCTTAGTAATAATAATAAGGGGGGTAGTATTAGTAATAATAATAATATTAGTAATAATAATGATAGTGTTAATATTAATCATAATACTAATAATAGTAGTTAATAATATTAAATCATTAATCACTTTTATTTATTTTTATTTATTTATTTATTTTTAAGCTTTAGGGTTCAGGGTGTTGGGCAACCTGACTAAGGTGGTGGCGGCGGCGCCGCGGCGGCAGCAGCGGCGACGCGGCGGTGGTGGAGGAAGGGAAGAGAGGGGAAAAAATGGAGGTGGAGGCTAGGGAAGGGGAAACTAGGAGAAATGGGAGGTATAGGGTGGTAGAGCAGGAACCCCTGGTTGCTTTGGGGGGTGGTGGTGGTGCTGCGGGCGGCGGCACGAAGGTGGCGCAGGGCTGGAAGGGGGTCGATTTTGGGGAATGGTTTTCGCACGGCCAGGGCGGCACGTGCGGCGCGAGGCAAGGCGTCTAAGGTGGTTGGTTGAGCAGAGGGGGGTGCAGGGAAGAGGTTGGTGGCACGGGCAGGCGGCAACGGTGGCCGAAGGCGGAGGAAACGGCGGCTGAAAGTGAGGCGGCGCGACGTCTCTGGTTTTCTGGGTTCCAAATTTCGAACCCGATTAAGGCAACGATTAGGGCTATTTATAGGGAATTTGGGACGGGAAAACGACGAGCTTCAAGTGGGAGGTTAGGGCTTAGGGTTAGGTTAGGTTGTCTGGCGTAGTTGGTCGGCTAACGGTACGAAAATTTTCAGACCATGATTGCCCAGGAAATGGGGAATTTTCGTGCGGGAGAAGGGCTGTGCCGTTTGGTCACATCCACGGGGAAATCAACAGGGGGAATAGGGGTAAAATGACCGGAGTTGGAGCTGTCGTTGCAGGCCTTTCTTCTCCGACAGGATTTCATGTTGCAGGCGGCGAATGACGACGACACAGGGAAGAAGAAGAGGAAGAAGAAGAAGAAGGGCTAGACCGGCGGTCCAGGGGAAAGGAAAAAGGGAAGGGGAACCGGCCGGGCAGCGGCGGTTATTTCCCCAAATAATGAAACGCTGCGTTTTGGGTGAAATTACGGAAAAACGCGGCGTTCGCATCGTCAGGCAACAGTTATATTTTCGTTACTCGGGGTGCAGCGTTTCGGCGGGGTGAGATGCGAAACGCTGCGTTTTGTTCCCAGGGTGAAGGGGACGGTGCTGGGCCGCAGCGAGAAGAAGGAAAGGAAGGAGGGAGTTGGGCCGGTCGAGGCCAACTTCGGCGGGGAGAGAGATGGCTGCGCAGGGCGCTGGGCCTAGCAGGCCGGCCCGGTCAGGGAAAAATAAGGAAGAGGAGGGGGAAGAAAGAAAAAGGAAAAAGGAGGGAGAAAAAGTAAAAAGGGAAAAAGGAAAAAGAGGGAAAATTAGGGGTTGGCTTAATTAGTATAATTTGGGTAATTTTGGGTATTTAATAAAATATAATTATCAAAACAATAATAAAATTCTATTTTTAGGTTAGTTTAGGGATTTATGGAAGAATTTTCTTAAATTCTATTTTAATTAACAAAACACTTTAATTTTCTCTAATTAAATTATTTATAAATTTTATACTAATTTGAAACTATTTTGTCCTTCCTATTTTAAATAAATTAATGTATTTACTAAATTTCTAAAATAAAAACCTTAATTAACTTAAAATACCACACTTCCTCCTATTTACACACTTATAGATTCCTTCTTGATTTGTCCTAATAATTCCTTTTTATTTCACTAAAAGTAGTTTATTTTAATTAATTCCCTAATAATTCCCTATTCGGCCATGATTTTCTAAATTAGGGATTTTGGGGTATTTCATCTACCCTGCCAATGACTAAGGCCACATATGAGTATAATTCAGTAGATTCCATCCTATCATCCGAAGGAAGCATCACAGATAACACTACACTAGTATATGGTGATACCTTATCCTTAGCAACAAAATAAGTGGATACAAAAGACATTAGTGCACCCAAATCGAAAAGAAAATGCACTAGCAAAGTTAGTATGGTGAAAATACTAGTGACGATGTCTAGCTGACGATCAGCCTCTACCTGAGTGATGACGTTCAGGTGCCCGCCTAACTGACCTCCCTGGTAGGCTCCTCGGTATCCTCTAGAGCCTTGAGTCTAACCCCCTCTCCAAGGGAAAGACCGTGGTCCTTGAGGCCTTCCCTTAAAATCCTAAAATAGTCATCTGTTAGGGCAAGTGCTCTCTACTGAAACTATAGGGATGAGGTTTGTGCGTGCTACTAGTAGGTCTGCTACTAGGGCATCAAGGGTTCCCTATACCGGTATTGCTACCCCGACAATCGAAATAGCGGTTACCCAACCCGCCACAAATTGAGCAAGTGATGAGTTTGCTCTCACAGTTTCTTCCTTGGTGTCTCGTACCACAACGTTTGTAGGAGGGTCCCCTCGGTGGTCACCGAACTCTAAACTGACCCCTCTGTTGATGTCCCGAGGGTCCTCCTACTTAAGGCTAGGTTCTGCTCTTGGAGTTCTAGTCCTCTAGTTTCCTCTTCCCTAGGATAGTTACCTACTCCTGACCTAGAGTGGCAACAATGCAGGAATGCTTGTATAGGGTGGCCAATTCTATGAAGGCCACCACTCCCATCATATGATGGATGCTAAATTTTAGCCCCTACTCGTATTGGAACACCACCATGGAATCATTGGTAGCAATTCTCAAGGTAAATTAGAGTAGCTCAATAAAGCGAGTGTAGTACTGCCTAACTATCATGTTGTCTTGGGTGAGCTGCATGAATTCTTTTAGCTTGTCCTTCTTCAAGCTCTCAGGTAAAATCTGGTGTGTAGGGTAGCCTTGAGAGCCTTTTAGGTCATCTGGGGATCATCCCAAGTAAGGTGTTCAACCCACTAGGCGTTTACTACGTCCCTCAGAAAGAACACTATAATGCCAGACTACCTGACTAGAGGGTAATCCATTTCTTCAAAGGTGTGATCCATGTCTTGGATCCACCCCACTATAACCATGGGGTCCTCCTCACCCGTGTACAGTAGAGGGTGATGTCCGATGACCCTCCAAAGCTAGTCCTCCCTAGCACCCTCACAGTGATGTTGTGGGGGGTGGGGGTGGTGGTTGCACCAGCGGCTGGCGCTGGACAAACTTTATGAAGGCCTCAAAGGCCTCCTCCAGATGTTTAACCCTATCATTCATCATGTAGTTTGACTGCAAGAGAAAATACATGTTAGGAGGGAACCTATCGGTTCAATACATTTATAACACATTATTTCATCTCTAGAGAAATTTCTAGTGTACCATTTCGTATCCTCATCAGTGAACTCGAACTTGGGGTTTTTTAAAATAGAAAAACCTTTTTAGTGTATAAAATATTTTCAAAACAAGGAAAAAACTTGTTAATCCAAAAATTTTTGGAAAATAAAGCGTGGTTATTGGAACCAACACTTTGATACTAATATGTAACACCCCTAAAATTTATAGTTGAAAATTTTCATTTTTTATATAAAATCATGCATTAAAAATAGGGGGTGCTGCCGTCGTGATTAGTATAAGATTGACTCATGGCCAATCTCCTATTAACCTCAAGGCTAAAGGTACTAAAATTATCAACAAGAGTAATCAATGAAAACCTTAATAGTTCAACATTCAATGATAAAACAAGAGTACGTAAATGTTAGAGTTAATATAGAATGAATATTTAGTACAAACAATGTCCACTATGAGGGAAATAAAAATGATAGGAATTAGAAAATGATAAGTTTGGAGAACACCCTCTCATACCCCACATCAGGTATAATAGGTCATCACTCAGTCCCACCCAAGGCATCATAAGCAACGAAAAGATCTTCTAACCTTTTCTGTGCATCCTAGATAGCCATTTGTTGGATGTAGTTCTTTTTTCCTAATGTTAATGGTCGTTTACCAGTTTTTAATATCATCATTTGTGTTGTTATTTTGATTCATCTGAATTCCATTGGTTTGAATTTTTCCAATTCAAATATTACTTTATTCACACATACTATAATTTAGCAACAACTCGTGTTCACATCTAGTTCTCCTTTGTGAGGAATTCAAAGATTATATTAGGTAAATATAGATTTTTGAATTCATTTGTAGTTATCAATCCATGCGTGTTTGCTAAAAATGTATACTTACCTAAATTCTTGAAGAAAATTATCTTATGTATTTTGTTGATAATTTATCAGACTTATTTTGGCATCTGGTGTAATACCCCAAAATTCTAAAATTCTAAATTTGTTTTATCAAAATTTTAGTTTATCCTTATTTCTTATTTTTGTTTTATTTAATTATCTTAAATTAATTTATGTTTTATCTAAAAATCTAACCCAAATTCCACACCCAAAATTTTCTTCTGTCACTTTTTCTTTTTTTCCCCTTGCTTTCTTTTCCTTCTTTTTTTTCTTCATTTCCTTTTTCTCCTTTCTTCCAGGCTACGCCATCTTTACCCAATCATTTTTTTTTCTTTCTTTCCCTCCCCCAGGCAAACCCAGTCCTATCCCTCTCCTTGTTTTTTTTCCTTTCTTCTTTTTTTTTTCTATTCTTTTCTCTTTTTTTCCCTCATTTTCTTCCTTCTATGCTCGTCTTCTCCTCGCGTCGTCCTCTCTTTCCATTTCTACACCAACCACCCTCCCCTCTACACCACTTGTCTTCTTCACCTTTTCTTTCTCGGCCATGTGGTGTCATGCACATTAGTTATACCCAAACTCCTGTCCCTACACCCTGCCCTTATACCCTACCTTATACCCACCTGCAACCACCCCATATAGCCATGCATGCCGAGCTGCCTATCCCCTCATCATCTTCCCTCTCCTTAACCTCCCCTACCTATATAACCCCTCAGAGGCTCTCCTTTCTCTTCTCTTCCACCTGCAACCCTACCCTTCAATCCTAGTTTTCCTCCCTAATCCGTCCCTACCAGCTCCAACACATCCGTCACCCTTTTCCTCCCTTAGGGAAGGAGTTATGACTAATAGGTGAAATTAGGGTTTTGGGAGGCCGATGAGAAACCCAAAGGGTAGGATATTATCACATGTAAAAGATGGGAGTGTTGGTCCACAACCTTGGAACATGATGTTAACCATAAAATTTGAGGATTGCATGATAAATTTGGTAGCCATGCGGGGTAGCAAAGAGTAGTTATGGAAAAAATGAGAAATTAAGATTTTGGATGGGGTCCAAATAGGTAGGTTATTATCACATGTGTAAAATGTGAAAGTTTGGCTACAATATTTTATTTAATGATTAAAAATAGCATTCTATGCATGGGTGCAAAATTTAAGGACTAGAACGACACTAGAGATGCGACTATGCTAAACAAGAGAAAACTTAGGTTTTTGAGGAGGCTTGAATAGTAACCCTAGAGACTAGCTATTATCACATGTTTAAAATTTAGGTAATAGGCCATCACTCTTGAATATGTGGTTCCTAATAATATGTTGATATTTTTTAGTTAAATTGGGGATTAAAGGGGTACTTGGGAAGAGGATATGCAAGGGTTGTGATATTAGGGTTTCCAAAGGGAAATAGGGTTGTTTTGGGGTACGAGTTGGGATAGTTACATGAGTAGGTGTACATGACTGTGTGTTGACCTTGAAATAAATAAATCAAGAATAATACACTAATCACTTAAAGTAGAAGATCACTTGAGTCGAGCCTAGTTGCACCTACCGACCCACTAGCGAGAATATTGGCGAAGAGCGTCTTCCCCTAGAATTGCATCTTATTACTGTTCCACTAATGAGAATAGTAGGGTCTCGAACTCAAGTAAATTAAACCATTGGATGATAATAACTTTTAGTAATACACTAATTACTTACAGTGGAATACCACATGGGTTATGATCAGTTGTACCTTAATTTTCAATCCATCGATGTAAATAGTGGATATGAGCATTCTGCCTTGGGGTTGTACACTAGCTACCAATCCATCGGTGAGAATAGTGGCTAGGAATGTCCTGTCCTAAAATCTATACTTGATTACTATTCACTAGTAGAGAATAGTGGAGTACTTGAATTCAATGTAAATAAAATCATGCTATAGTTATCATTGCACTATTACTATATTTTTGGAGAATATTCAATAAGTCGGTAAGATCAACTTATGTGCTAGTCATCTCTAATCATGGTTTTATGAATTTATGTGACCTTCTTGACTGTATTGTTACTTTACGCGATAAGTAGCATACTGATCATCCTTATTATGAGTGTTGCTCATTCCCTTGAGCAGAGACCCATTCTGAGATTGTGCAAGTAAATGACGACTCACTAGATGAATTCGCTACATATGATGCTCTAATCGGAGCAAAGTGATAACATTAGTTTATCGGGGCCGGGGACTGAAAATTCATGTTATTCATTTGTTTTTTTAAACTAGTTTTCATTTTTGTTATTTTCATCTTGGCACTTATTTATTTATTTTAGTTCAACTTTTGAAATGAACACCTAACTCTTATTTATGTTATGGAATGTCATTGTTTTATATTTATCATGGCTTGTATTTTGTTTTACCTTTGCCTTGTAATTGGTATAAGGGTGTTTTGTGGTCAGACTTATATTAATTATACCAATAACACCCTTCTTATTTTTAAATAGTTCTTCCACTTAAATGAAATTTTTTAGTAGTAAATTTTAGGAGTGTTAAAAGTTGGTATCAAATCTTAGGTTTTGACTACCATACTTTGTTAAAAAAAAATGGTTTCAAATGATTTCCCATATGAGTTTCTAACTACTTTTTTTGTATTTTAAAAATAGCAATTATGTAAAAACCTAAATTAACTTGTGAGGAATTGAAAATGGGTACCCTAGGTGGCCTCTAAATGTGATATATACGATAGGTGTTAGTAAACTAGAAAGGTTTTGCCTAACATACCCTTTTATTTGTAGCTAATTGACCATAAACATCAATAGATGAGTAAGACTCTTGGAGGAGGCCTTTGAGGCCTTTATGGAACTCATGCAATGCCAGCCTAAGCCTCAACCTCAGCTAATAGCTACCACCCCTACCACCACATCATCCTCTAGAGGGTATCAGGGAAGACTGGCTCAGGAGGATCACTAGACACCACCCTCCACTCTATACACGCGAGGACGACACTATTATTATAATAGGATGGATCTGGGACATGGATCATACCTTATAGGCATTTGAATGTCCACCTACTCAAAATTTGAGCATCATGGCATTATTTCTTCATGGGACTACAAATGCTTGGTGTGCAGGTTGTTGTAAGGAGGACGGGATGTTAATGTCCTGGGAAGATTTCAAGATGATGATTAGTGCCAAGTTCTACCCAGAGAGCCTCAAGAGGGAAAAACTGAAGGAATTCATGTAGTTAACTTGGGGAGACAATACTATACCCAATTCACAAAGCTTTTGAGGTTTGCACTCGGTATAGTGGTCGATAAACCAACAGTGGTATATCTGCTCAAATAAGGGCTCCATTTCAACATCCATCGAATGATAGGTGTAGTGACTTTCCCTGATCTAGCCACCCTGTACAAGCGGGCGTGCATTGCTACCACTAGGGCTGTAAATGAGCCGAGCTGAGCAAAATACCTCTAGGCTTGGGTTCGGCTCGTTTAACTAAATGAGCCTAAAATAATGATTGGGCTCGGCTCATTTAACTAAACAAATGAGGAAAAATGAGCTTTTAACGAGTTGAGCCGAGCGGAGCTCATAAGCTAAAGCCATGAAATGAACCGAGCTGAGCTTTTTTGAGCTCAGGATCGACTCGTTTAACTAAACGAACGAGCCAAACTGAGCTTTTACTGAGCCGAGCTGAGCCAAATATCAAACTAGCTCAACTCATTTACAGCCCTAGCTGCGACTATGGTTCAGGAGTAGGCATCCATCCTAGGAAAGAGGAAGTCAGAGACCAGGGTTTCTGAGGCAAGACCCAGCTTAGAGGAGGCAGTTTGTTAGGTTTGTAGTAGAGGGTTCCCATTAGGAACTAGGAGCCATCAAGGGGTTGTACCTACCGATGGTGTGGCAGGGAACCATCCAAGATGTGACTGTTGGGGCAGACCTATGTGTTACCAACTCTATGGCCGGCCAGATCACCAACCATTTGAGTGTGAGTATTAGAGGATCCTTTACCAACCTCAGGGATGTTAATTATAGTATAGGGTACCTTTAGTGCCTCAACAAAAGGCTTACCAGCAACAAGACTACCAGCCATGACCTTAGTAGTTTTTGTAGAGAGCACTTGTCCTAACTTGTACATAGACTAGAGAGACTAAGGGGAGACCATAGGGGCCTCACCCTTTTCCTTAGACAGGAGGACATGCCCAGGATACCAGAAGATTCTAATAAGGTTATTAACAAGGTTAGTCAAGCAAGCACCTAAACATCATCACCTAGGTAGAGGATGATCAGCAGCTGGATGTATTTATGGGTATGTTTGCCATCCTTTCACTATCATTGCATGTATTATTTGATTCGGGTACATCTTTATTATTCAGATCTATTACTTTTGTTGCTAGAGCTACCATATCACCGTTTAGTAGTGTAGTTATATTTGTGATGTTGCACTCGAGGTAGATACTGGATTCTACAAGGCTCTACTTGGAGGTGGCCTTAGTGATTGGTGGGGTATACTTCCTAGTGGACTTCTTCAGTATGGACCTATGGTATTTTTATGTCATACTTGGGCTAGATATGTTGGAGAGGTACCAAACAGTGATAGACTACGCGTAAGAACACGTGGTATTACGTGGACCACCGGGTACAAGGGTTTCCTATTCGAAATGTAAACCCAAGGCCATAACCAAGGTTGTATATTCTCACACAATGTAAGAGTTGATGTTAAAAGGGTATCCTATGTACCTATGTAGTGTTTAGAGGCTGAACAAGGATTTAGTGACCTTAAAGGACATTATTATGGCCTAGGACTCTCCCGATGTATTTCGAGAGGAGATACTAGGTATGCCGCTAGTGTGCTAGATAAACTTCACCATCGAATTAGTGTCAGGGGTAGAACTTGTGTCGAGGGCTTACCAGATGATGTGGGTTGAATTGAGGGAGCTAAAGGTTCAATTGGAGGAGTTATTGGCTCATGAATATAGACATCCAAGTGTGTCTCCATGGGAAGCACTAGTTTTGTTCATGAAGAAGAAAGATGGGAGCCTATATTTGTGTATTGACTATTGGGGCCTAAATCATTTGAAAACAAATAATAGGTATCTACTTCTAAAGATGGATGACCTTTTGGACTATCTTTGGGGCCTTTTTGTCTTCTCGAAGATTGACTTAAGATCAGGCTACCACCAATTGTACATTGCAGATGCAAACATCATGAAGATGAACTTTAGGACATGGTATCGACATTATAAATTTACACTAATACTTTTTGTGCACACCACTACACCTATTGTCTTTATGGATTAGATGACGATGATCTTCAGGCAATTCCTCAACTAGTTTGTAGTTATGTTCATCGACGACTTCTTAGTGTACTCTCAGGGTAAGGAGGAGCATGAGTAACACCTATGCACCATATTGTCCCTCTTTAGGGAGCATAGTATGTACACTAAGCTCTTAAAGTGTGGATTTTGGCTTCAGGATGTTGCCTTTCTAGGATATTTAGTGTTAGCAGGAGGAGTTGTCGTGGATTTGACAAAAAATGTGGTAGTTACAAAGTTGAAGCTGCCCACAAATGTATCCAAGGTTTGTAGATTCCTGGGTCTAGCTCGTTACTACCGGTTCTTTGTTTAAAATTTCTCAAGGATTGTGTGCCATTGACAAAATTTTTAAATAAAACCACCAAGTTCCAATTGGATGATACATGTGAGGGCGCATTCTAGGAATTGAAGAAGCGCTTGACTATGGCACTGATTTTGACTTTACCAGTGGGATCAAACAATTTCAAGGTCTATAGTGATGCGTCTAAGCACAATTTGGGGTGTGTGTTGATGCATAATGGTAAGGTGGTCACCTATGTTTCCTGCCAGCTAAAATAGCATACACAAAACTAACTAACTCATAATTTGGAATTGGCTGCAGCTGTCTTCGCGCTGAAAATCTAGAGACACTAATTGTATGGAACACGACGCAAATTGTTCACCAACCACAAGAGTCTTAAATATATATTCACTCAAAAAGAGTTGAAAGCGAGTTAGAGAGATGGCTAGAGATGGTAAAGGACTAAGCTGTCCAGGTGATCTACTACGAGGGTAAGGCCAACGTTGTTATAGATGCTTTAAGTAGGAAGACATCACACTCTGTGAATTCCTGGCTGTGGCTAATCGACTACTTGAGGAACTCAGTAAGATGGGGGTAGAGCTTATCCAACACGGTGGCCTAGAGGTTTGTATATATGCCTTATCTATTGCACCAATAGTGTTTGATAAGATTCAATCCAGGTAGCTTATATGTGTTAAATTTGAGAGGATCTGACGGTAGATATAGGATAGTCGGGCTAAAGGATTTTAGATACAAAAGGATGGTAGTATTCACTACAAGGGATGCTGGTGTGTACTGTAGAGCTACGTTGATCTATAGTGCCGAATTTTGGAAGAAGGACACTGTACACCCTAATTCGTTCACCCTGGAGGGGACAAGTTGTATAAATACCTTATATAGATCTATTAGCGGCCTCGCATGAAGTGAGAGGTAGCTGAGTTCCTGGTAAGATGTCTGACCTGTCAAAAGGTCAAGTTTCAGCACTATAGACTTATAGGGTTAGTTTAGTCTTTTAAAGTTCCAAGATGGAAATGAGACTCCATATCTATATATTTTGTGAGTGGATGATCGAGGAATCATAGTAGGTGTCATACGATTTGGGTCATTATGGATAGACTGACTAAATTAGCAGTTTTCGTGCCAATAAAATCGACTTGGAGAATGGATCAATTGGCCAATGCTTATGTTAGGTTCATGGTTTGTAGGCATGGTACACCTCAAAAATCATTTTCGATAGGGACTCGGGGTTTCTTCACACTTTTGGGGGAAGTTGTAGGATGTTTTGGACATAAATTTAAAAATGAGTACCTCCTTTCACCCAGCCACGGATAGACAAACCGAGAGGACGATCCAAATGCTTGAGGACATTTTGTGGCTTGCGCTATGGATTTTCTTGGTTGTAGGGAGGATTGTCTACATTTGGTGGAGTTTTCGTACAACAACAACTATCATGCTAGCATAGGGATGACACCCTTTGGGCATTCTATGGATGCAAGTGGTGGACACCCTTGTGTTGGAGTGACATAAGCGACAATGTTGTGCTTGGGTTTGCGATGATTGAGGAGATGGCCCAACATGTCTAGTTAATCTAAGACAATATGAGAGAAGTGTAACAACCCCAAAATTCACTACTGAAAGAAATTTCATTTTATTGAAAGAAATAGAAAAAGCAAGGAAAACAAAACTGTGAATTTCGGGGATATTACCGCCACACTTAGTACTAGACCAGATTACTTCTACCATTCGAGTACCAAGTTCTAAGGTTAAAAAAATAAAATAAAATTTGCTTGAAATTCAAACCATATTTAATTTAGAGTAATGTAAATAGTTTCATTACAAGAATAGAATCCAGCAATGGTGGTTACAAGAACAAATATTACATTTAAACCAGAAATTAAAAGGAGAAAGAGTGAAAACCTAGAAATTTTTGGATAATCCTTACGCTCTTTCCCATTGACCACTTGAATAGCACCTAAAACATACTTGCAAGGGACACTGCCTATTGAATAGGCAGGGGCTCCATAAATGGAATCCTTTAGAACTACAGTACTGAGTAACCCTGTAAACCACACTGAAAAGCAGGTCCGCAAGCAACACATCATACATAATAGTATACACGTATAATAGGAAATGCATACACAACATCCGCATGCTTAGCAAGTCCATCACATATTAATAGATTATAACATGAAATTGATACTTTTGGGACTTAAACCATTAATCGATCATTATTTAATCATCATCTATCAAATTATATCCATGTGAGGGCAGGAACCCCACTATTATAGCCGGTGGACTGGAATTATATAGGGCAAAATGCTCCTGACCACTATTATTTGCCGATAGATTGGTTTGACTTCCTCTCACATGGTGTTCCATTATAAGTGATTAGTATTTTCTAGGATTTATTCACATCCAAATTTTGGTTTATTGAGCTTGGAACCCCCGATATTATAATTGATGGATCGGAATATATATATACATCTTCCAGGGCAAAGCTGTAACACCCCCATTTTTACTGCTAAAAATTTTCGTTTTGCGGAAGCGATAATTACAAAACTAATGGGTGTTACCGCCACACTCAGTATAAGTCTGGCATCCTCTACCGTTCTTATACTGAGTGCTAAGGCTAAAACATTACTTTACTTAAATAATATTAAAACAGAGGCAGGATAGAATTTCATTACAAATTACATTGTCCTGAATAGATACAAAAAGATCAGGCAAGAGTTGTAATGTAACAAAAGAGAAATAGCAGGGGACTTAAGAGTCCAAGAAATATCCGGACCAAAAGAAGTCGAGGCGAACACCGGATAGTCCTAACTCTCAACCCTCTATTTGAAGTCGTCAGACCCTACCCTCAAAGTAATCCTGCAAAGTAGCGACTGCCCGTGGAATAGGCAGGGGACCATGAAACGGAACCCGTCAGTACTACGGTACTGAATAACCCTTTATACCAAACTAATATGAAAAACTAGCATGGACACATACAAGGCATACGACTAACAGGTACAAGACATTTAAGTATTCATACGAGGATTGATAAACAATAATCATTTAGACAATCAATTTCTATTAAAGCTACATGCTACTCATTTTTATTTGTCTAAAACAACCGACAGCTTACCAGACTAACATGTCAAAGGTATTCTCAGAAGTAATGATTAGAACCTAAACTCCAGCATAACAATTATAACATCAGCAGCATGACTCATATCTCAGCATAACTCCCAACCAAATTTATAACATCACAAGTGTATTAACAGGTAAGCTATAACATAATCCACAACATCAAAAGTATACTTACAGGTATAGTAAATTAAAATACAAAACATCAACGGTATATTTATAGATATAGTATAATAATATACATAACATCACAGGCATACTTATAGACATAATATCCACACACGTAGGCCCGCAGGCTACTACTTAAGCCACAGGTAGGCACAACATCCACTACCAAACCAGTCCAATACCCAATAATAATCCTTCCAATCAAATCATATTATTTCCATTTTTATTTACTCGAGGGGGATACAATAATAACCCGGAGACATAACAGTACACCGGTCATATCGGCGCACAAGGCAACACGATACCCTCCAACCATCCAACCCAGAGGCATAACAGCACTCTGGTCATACTGATGCACAAGGCACACAGTACCCTCCTCACCTCGGACACCTAATCCTTAAGTATCGATACCCTCTATAGGGCCCGTAGGTCACCTATAGAGTAGACTAGGGCCTTACTGGGGCACAACCGGCACACCAGAAACCCAACAAATCGAGGACTCCTACCTCGTCTCTAGGATAGCTACCCCTAGAGAGAAACCATTCCCAAACTCGAGGTCTTTCACTTTACGTATTAGTGTTTTTATAAAGTAATCACAGATAACACACATTATACATTTATTCTTATTTCCATACTTATTCATTTTCCCTTTATTTCCAATTATCCAAGTCAACCTTACGGTCAACGGTAAAAAGAAAAGTCAAAATCAATACTAAGGTCAACCTACCAAAATTCTAAGGCCATCCTATATCCAATTATTCACATTTGGGCGTTAGGCCGAAAATGACCAAAATGCCCTTGAAGCTAATAATTATCAGATTAGTATCCATTTAAATACTAAGTCTATCTTATTTATTAATCTATCATGAAAAGGCTAAAATGAATAATCTAATTATTTATTATATAATTTAAATCATTAATCATGTCAAAAGACCATTTTGCCCCTACATAGATTTCGGCATATGAAACTCTATCATAAACTTTTGAAACGTATAAAACTCATACTCATAAAATCAACAACAGATAGTACATGTTAGACATGACTTTCAGGATAAATATCATATTACACAAAAATGACTAAATTGCCCTTAGGGCACACATTCCTAATAATTCTTGCATAATTATATCTAAACATGCTAAACTAATAATTATATGCATAATTATTATACCAAACGTTCTCCCATCATTAGAATTATTTTTAAGACATACTTTTATACCCGAAATATTTTATATCAGATAACATGTCCGTTTTTATCCTTTTTCATAATAATAATAATTAACACATAATTATATTGAAATAAATCATGATAAACATATTTCATACACCAAAAACCCTAATGTATTATCATGCAATTTTTATCATTTTAGTAGAGTATAACGGTTACCTGAAATCCAGCAAAAACGTAAAATTAGCGGTATCCACTAAAATGTATTAGGTCCTGCAAATTAAACTTTCGTACAATTAATATTGGTACCAAAAGTTTATTAAACCACTACGCAACTCACGCTGCATGCAGCGTGAGTCACGCTCGAGGGGAAAGGGGGCACGGCAGAAAGGCGAGAGGGTCGGGCAAGGTTGCGAGGCAGGGGAAGGAGGGGACGGTAGGGCTGGTGGTCGGCGGAGCTGGTGGCTGGCCGGCAGTGGAGGGTGGCTGGTTGGCTACGGAGAGGAGGCTGGCTGCAACGGGCGGTGGGTGCTGCTCGACGTGGCTTAGCCGAGAGAAAAAAAAAGAGGAGGGGGGGTTGTTGGTGGTGCTGTGGCTACTGGGGCTGCTGGGCGACGGTGGTCGACGCTGGTGGGCTGGCGGGAGAGTGGTGTTGCTGGGCTACTGGCTGCGACGGGGAGGGCGACGGCCTGGGGAGCTGGGCGACGGGGGAAAGGGTCAGGGTGGCTGCGATGGCTGTGGGTGCTGGTGGGCTGGCGGGCTGCGTTGGAAACAAACGGGGCAGGGAGGGGAGTGGACGACGGGCTTCGTGGCTGGGGTGGCGAGCTGCTGGTTTGGTTGACGGAGTGGTGGGCTGCTGGGATGAAGGGAGGAGGTGGCAGGGCTGTGTTTTGCGACGGGGAGGGGGCTGGCTGCAAGATGGTTGATCGAAGAAGATAAGGGGAAGGCTGGGAAATGGATAACAGGGGCAGCTTGGGGTGGGTTGCCGAGAGAAAAAAAAACAAGGGGGAGCTGGGAGGAACAGTGGGTCGGGGAGGGTGCTTAAGTGTGCGGAGACATGCTTGTGTAAGGGCTTGTTTTTTGGCCGAGAGTTTTTGCGGGAAAAGGGGACTGTTTAGTGATGTGTGTTGTGCCGTGTGCGTGTGTATATGTGTATAATATGCAGAACAGGTAGGAAAAAAAAAGGGAGACAGGACGGGAAGAGACAGAAAATGGTAGAGGAGGGGAGATAAGATAAAAATATATTTTATATATACATATATATATTATTAAATTTAGTCCGGATAAATTAAATTATCGGATAGAAAAATAATCTGATTTAAGATAGATTTAAATAAAATAAAAAGGATAAACATAATCAGGAATAAATTTTAGAAATTATTTTTGGTTACAGATAAAAAGATTATTAATAAAATAATTTAAAATAAGATTTACGGGTAAAACTAGGATTAAAATAAGGAATAGGTTTCTATCAACTTTTTAGCCTAATTAATTTCATATCTAAGTCATTGAAATAATAATAATAATAATAATAATAATAATAATAATAATAATAATAATACGTTTAATACTCAACCTCCTAAATTAATAATTATAACTAATCATACGTAATTATTAATTTTACTTAGGATTTCCTAAAAACGGGTTATTACAAAAGCACTCCTGAGCCACTATTATATCCGGTGGACCAGTACTCATATACATCTTCCAAGGCAAAACGCTCCTAGGCCACTATTATATCTGGTGGACCAGTACTCATAATATAATTCATCTGGGCCCAGCTCAATTGTATTTCACTTTTATGATCAGTGTTTTCCCTTTTATTTATCATAATAGTTCCACTTATTTACCTCGAAGGGGAGATCAAGATCCTGGAGACACAAAGGTACACCGGTCATGCTGGTGTATACAAGCTACTTAGGACCGTTCAACTATCAACCCAAAGATGCAAAGGTACCCTGATCATACTGTTGCATACAAGCTACTCAATACCCTACTGATAAGGACACCTAATCTATAAGTATGCATACCCCCTAAATAGGTCCGTAGAGCTAGATAGAGTAAGATGTAGGGCTTGGCTAGAGCACTAAGGCACACCAGCAAATGCTAAAATAATCGTGGGCTAAACCATGTCTTTAGTGTAGTGACCCCTAAAGAGCCACCATTCCCGATCTCGAGGTCTTCCAATTTAATTATTAGTGTCTTAATTAAGGTGATCACGAAAAGCACAACAACCAGATACTTATTCACTTTCAATTGTTTCTATTATCCTTAGGTAATTCTTATTCATACAATTATTCAAGATAACATAGAGGAATCACTAAGGCCATCATTATCTCATCCAATTCCGATTTAGGATTCGTTTCCACTAGTTCACATGCCATAAGGGTTAGCATATCATAATCACATTACATCCTTAGAGTCTGGTTAGTTCACATCGAATGATCATGGCACACATAACTCTAACATGCCCTTAATGAACACCCAACACCCATTACCATGCATGATTAATGATTACGACACCTCCTTCCTAAACATAAGAATAATGCCATGCCACAACCTTAATTATCCATCCAATCCCAAGTTATGCCATGTTCTTTTGATACTTACTGATTTGTCATACCCTTATCTTGCTATTCAATGTTACTTGAGTTTTATTATGAAACTTCATTAATCCATTGGCATATTAGATACGAGTTACTGATTTACCCCTTTCATCTCTATAAAATTACTGAATTACCCTTTGCTTGTATAATTATTAAGTAATCCCTCTTTACTTACCAAATTACCATACTACCATCCATGTTGTATAATCACCAAGTTGCCCCTTACTCGTGTTTGGTTACCAAGTTATCTTCCACACTTATTAAATCACCATTCACCCTTCATATTTGTTACACTTGTCAGATTTCACATTTAGTTGGATAGATAGCCAAATTGTCCTTCTCCATCATTATAATTACCAAATTGTCCTTCTTCTCCATTATTATAATTACCACATTGCCTTTCTCTATTTTTATAATTACCAAATTGTCCTTGTCTATTATTATAATTACCAAATTACCCATTTTAGTTGGTTACCAAATTGCTCTTCTCCATTATTATAATTACCAAATTACCCCTTTTAGTTGGTTAAATTACCAAATTGCGCTTCTCCATTATTATAACTACCAAATTGCCCTTTTCCATTATTATAATTACCAAATTACCCCTTTTTGTTGGTTAAATTACCAAATTACCCTTCCTTTACACAAGATTACCATTTTACCCTTCTACTTTATTAAATTACCATTTTACCCTTCTACTCCATTAAATTATCATTTTTCCCTTCTACTTCATTGAATTACCATTTTACCCCTTTAATTCCAAAATTACCATTTTACCCCATTTTCTTGTAAAATTGCCATATTACCCTTTCCATTATATTTAATCCACCAAAACACTTTCTTACACCAAAAAATCTCCAAGTCATCACCTCTCTTCGTAACTTGCCCATTTACCATTTTCCCTTTTACTTTTACAATTTACCATTTTTTCCTTATTACACCACTTTTACTAAAATACCCTCACTACATAAAATATCAATATTAATGCTTTATACTCATCATCCAACTCCACCAACTATGATAATTTCTCATAATACTCATTAGTACTCACACTTATTTATGCCACGCTCTTACATAAGAAATATTACTAATATGCCCCTTGGGCTTATAATAACAATATTTATGCAGTAATGGCCACATTAACATAATATATCATAGACAAGCACTTAATATTTTTATTAACAACAAAGCTCCTTCTTTAAGCATTATTTCTACACATAACTCATAAATTAGCATGATTTTTTTTATCAATCAATACAAACAACTAAATATATTATACTTAACAATGTATAACATGCATATAAACATATTAAAACCCTAATTTGCTAGTATATATTTGCCTATACATTTAAGGAAGGTTTAACAATTATCTTATTTCCCGTAAAAATCGAACCTTACCGGTACCCCCGTTAAAGATTCAAGAATTGATTAGTAAAAATCAATCCCTAAAAATAATATCAAAATTAGCATAATAAAAGTAGAAAAATCAAAGGAATAATTTTTATATCAAAAGCTTAATTAATATATAATGCATTAACTATTTTTATACCTTAAAATTAAATAATGATTAGGCCAAAATTGAGTCAAGACTTACGCTACTCATGTAGGGTGAGTTGCATGCAAAATAAGGGAGGAAGGGGTTGAAGGAGGGAGTTGGGAAACATGGAGGAAGTTGGTTTGGGTTGGGGTGGTGGGGGCTAGGAAGAGGGTAGGTGGGGGAGAGTTAGGGCAAGGTTTGGATGTACGGGTGGAGCGGGGGTGTAGGTGGTTGTCGGGGATAGGATATCGGCAACCAAGCGCGGTGGAGGTGGAGGCCAAGGGCACTAAAGTGGGCTATAGAAGTGGCAGAGGAGAAGAAGGAAGGAAAAGGGAGGAGGAAAAGGAGAGGCTACAGGACTGGGTTTCGGCCAAAGGAGGTAAGGGGTGGTAGGGGAGGTTGTAAGGAGTGGTTTGGTGGCTTGGGAGGTGGCGATGGCGGCGGAAAAGAAGCAGATGGAGGAGTAGGGTGTAGGCCGAGAAGGGAGAAAAAGAAGAGAATAGGAAGAAGGGATATACAGGGGCTCGAGGGGGTGGCTTGGTGGTTCAGGGTGGTAGTAAGGGGTGGCAAGAGGTAGTGTAGGCAGTTGGTAGGGTGGTGGCAGCGGCATAATAGGGGTGGTGGAGCAAAATAGGGGAAGGGAATGAAAGGAGAAGAAAGTGAGGAGAAGAGGTGATGAGATAGAGAAAGAAAGGTCGAACGGGATAGAAATGAAGCAGGTGGGGAGAAGAAAAAGAAGAGGGAGAAGAAGGGGTAGGTGCGGCTGATCGGGGTAGGCTGGAGGTGGTAGAGGTGTCAAGGTTATAGGGAGAGGGACTTATTAAATTATCGGTTTTTAAAATTTTGGGGTTTTACAAGAAGATCAAAGTTGTCAAAATAGTTACGCATATCAGAGACGTTGTAGTGACGATTTTTAGCCTGGGGACAGAGTTCTGTTGAATTTTTCGCCCACTAAGTGAGTGTAGAGGTTTGGCAGGAAGGATAAGTTGAGCCTGAGGTATATTGGCCCTTACGAGATTCTCAACAGAGTTGGCGAGGTTGCTTATCATTTGGTGCTTTTTCCATAACTAGCATGAGTCAACATATCACAATTGTGGAAGTGCATTGTAGATCCCTCCCAAGTGATTTGGTCTAATGAAATGAAGCTCAACGACTCTATGACCTATGAGGAGAGGCCTTTGCGAATTCTCTACACTAAGGTACACCGAATCTGAATGAGCTCAATTCCGCTCACTAAAATCATTTGGAGCCACTATGGAGTAGAAGAAGCCACTTGGGAGACAAAGGACATGAGTGGGGTGTACCATGAACTCTTCATTTTTGGTGTGTTAGATTCAAGGATCACTTTCTTTTAAGGAGGTAGTATATAGTAGTATGTTGTCCTCGTGGCTAGGGATAGCCACTGGAATGACCTTTTCTTCATTCCCTTTCTCTCCTTCCCAAGCCTTTACTTGTGACTTTGGGGACGATGTCTTCTTTTAAAGAGGTAGTGATATAATACCCTAAAATTTTAAAAGTATAAATTTGATTTATCAATATTTTAATTTAACCTATTTTTTAAATTTTATTTTATTTAATTATATTAAATTAATTATAGGTAAAATTTTTATTATTACTAATAAAAAAATTTAACTCTAAAAATCTAACCTAAATTCTAAACCTAAAATTTTCTTTTCTCCTTTTTCTTTTGTTCCTTCCTTTATTTTCCTTCTGTTTTTTTTTCTTCCTTTCATTTTTCTCTTCTTTCTTCTTCTTCTTCTCCTTCCTTTTGGTTGCACTGTACTGGTCTAATCCCATTCTTCTTCTTTTCCTTTCCTCCTCTCCCCTAGGTGAGTCTAAGCTCATCCCTCTCCTCTTTTTTTCCTTTCTTCTTTTCTCTTTTATTTTCTTTCTTTTCAATTTTTCTTCCTTCCTCGCCCATCTTTTTCTTCATCACCCTCCCGTGCACACCACTAGTCTCCCTCACGTTTCCGCTCAGAGCCATATAATGCCATGCTAGCTGGTTGTGCCCCTACCCCGATCCCTACACGCAGCACCATGCCCCCTCAACCCTGCCTTGAACTTGCTTGCAGCCTCCCCCTATAAACATACATGCTAAGCTACCATCCCTCTCCCTTGTAATCTTCCCCTCTACCTTTACCTCCCATGCCTATATAAATCCCCTCAAGCCTCTTCCTTTCTCTTCTCTTCCAACTACAAGCTTGTCAACCGATCCTAGTTTTTCCTCCCCCCTCTATCTTTGCCAGCTCCAGCACCGCCACTGCCCATCGTCATTTGGCTAACCATCTTGCCACCTCCCCTCTTTACCTACACTCTTCGCACACTTGATTGCCACCTTTTCCCCCCATCCTCCTCCCTTTCTCTTATCTAGCACCTATAGCCGTAGCTGGTTGTACTTCCACCGCTAGCTCATTCTTCTCCCTCCTAGCCACCATCACACTAGAGTCTCCATACGTAGGTGCCACAACTAGTGCAACCACCGTAGTAAGCCCTTATTTTCCCCCATCTTCTTTCCCCTCTCGACCAATCCTCTCCTTGCACCACCGCTATCTTCCAGCTCCACCACCACTTACCACCACCAACTCTAGCCAGCCCTAATACCACCCACACCTTGACCCTAAACTGCCAACCCTCACCCACTTCTCCTAAACAACCATCATCGTTGCCATCTCAATGATGTCCTGTCTACTGCCGTGTGCCACCCTATATAGTTTTCTTCCCACTTTGGTTACCTCCATTTCGTTTATCCTCTTTTAGATTTATTTAGGTTAAATTATTTCTTTTTTAATAAAAGAAAGGAAAATCTAAGCTATGTATATCCCTATTTATAGGTAATATTCCGATGATAGTAGAAGAGGAGGCGTTAGGATAATGCCTTGCATGAGTAGGCGTATATGATAGTGTTATGAGCTTGAATTAAATAAAGCAAGAATAATACACTAATCGCTTAAAGTGGAAGATCACTTGAGTTGGGCCTAGTTGTACCTACTGATCCATTAGTGAGAATAGTGGTTAGAAGCATCTTACTCAGGAGTTGTATCCTGTTACCGTTCCGCCAGTGAGAATAATGGGGTGCCAAACTCAAGTAAATTAAACTATTAGATGATAATAACTTATGGTAAGACACTAATTACTTATAGTGGAATATCACGTGGATTAGGATTGGTTGTACCTTTAATTCTAATCCACTAGTGAGAATAGTGGTTATGAGCATTTTAGCCTGGGATTGTATTTTGACTACCAATCCATCGGTGATAATAGTGGCCATAAGCGTCCTTCCCTGAAAGTTGTACTTGATTACCGTTTCACTAGTTGAGAATAGTGGGGTCCCTAAACCTAACATGAATAAAATCATGAAATAGTTATCATTGCACTATTATCATAATATTGGAGAATATTAAATATGTCGGTAAGATCAACTTATGTGCTTTTCATGTATTATCATGGTTTTTTGAAGTAGATAGCTCTAGGAACACAAAAAACCATCTGTAAGAACCCATGGGTTCCAAAAATCCCTCATAGTACATAAACACCAACCAAGTCAGAGCAATGCTTAAACTTGCTCATGGTCAATGGCTTCGTCAGCATATCCGTTGGATTCTCAGTAGTAGTCACCTTATCCAACATAACCTTGCTTGTAGTGATAGTACCTCGGATGAAGTGGTACCTTATACCATTGTTCTTCATTTGACGATGGAAAGAATTCGGATTCTTTACCAAACAGATAGCAATCTAACTATCACTACGAACAACGGGAACACCATGACCAAACCCAAGCTTATGAATGAAACCCCCAAGCTATGAAGCTTCCTAAAAAGCCTTAGTTATTGCCATATACTTAGCCTTAATAGTGGACAATGTAGTCACATCTTGAAAGGATGACCTCTAGCTAATTGCCAACCCACCAAGACAAAACACATAGCCTCTAGAGGATCTCCTACTATCAAGATGTCCACCATAATCATAGTCAATGAATCCTGTCAACTCATCAGTCGACCTACCAAACTCCAAACAAGCTGATGCAGTGCCCTTCAAGTACCTTATAATCCACTTCACTGCTTACTAAGCCTTCCTGGGATTCTCCATATATATGCTCACAACACTCACAGCTTGAGTAATATCCAACCTAATACAAACCATAGCATACATCATGCATCCCACAACATTAGAGTAGGTAACTATGGCCATAAACTCCTCCTCATCTTTAGATTTGGGGCAATCCAAAGTAGAAAATCTAAAGTGAGTCACCAAGGGAGTACTAACCGACTTGGTATCAATCATATGAAACCTCTCCAACACCTTGTTTATATACTCTCTTGTGACAAGTAAAGACGCTTCTATCTGTGGTCTTGAATGATTTCCATGCCAAGAATCTTCTTCACAGCTCCCAGATCCTTCATCTCAAACTCAGTCTTTAGCATCTTTTTTACCTTGTTAACTTTAGACAAATCTTTTGTTATAACAAGCATGTCATCGACATACAACAAAAGATACACCAGAGAATCATCGCCAACCTACTTCAAGTATATACATCCATCGTAATCACTCCTAGAGAACCCATGTTCAATCATAAACTGATCAAACATCTTGTACCATTGTCTAAGCAACTGCTTCAGACCATACAATGACTTCTTCAATAAGTACACATGATCCTGCTTGCCTTCAATAACAAAATCATCTGGTTGGCGCATATAAATCTCCTCCTTAAGCTCACTATACAGAAAAGCTATTTTAACATCCAATTGCTCTAACTCCATATCTTGCATAGCCACAAGCACAAGTAAAGTATGAATAAAAGTATGCCTGACAATAGGGGAAAATACCTCATTATAGTTTATACTAGGTATCTGATTGGACTCGCGTGTAACTAAATGAGCCTTATACCTTAGTCCCTCAACACCTGGAGTTCCCTTTTGAACTTGTACACCCACTTGCAATCAACTATTTTATTCTTCCTGGATGCCTTCATAGGTTCATATGTCTGATTCTTCCATAGAGATTGCATCTCCTCCTTCATAGTAGTACACCACTGAGCAGAATCAGCGCTAGCATTGGCATTTGTGTATGAAACTAGCTATTATACATCAACCATGGTCTCAGCACTGGCCAAGGCATAACTTGCTAACTCCTCAAAGCCATATCTCACAGGAGGCTTCACAACCCTCCATGGCCTACCTGGAGCAACACCCTTTTGCTGCATCTACTGCTTGGATCCGCCCACTTCAGGAATAGTGGGTCACATACTAGAAGAGTCTGATTGATCCAAATCAACCTTTATCTCCACCTTATCCGTAACACCACATAATTTCTCTTACTCCACCTATTCAGATAATCTATTAGAAGAAGACTCTGTCTTTTGGAGGAATATGGGCTCATTGAAGATGACATCCCTGATTGTCAAAACCTTGGATGCAATTGGGTCCTATAACCCGTACCCCTTCACACCGAATGTATAACCAAGAAAAATACACTTCTTTGCTCTAGGCTTGAGCTTCCTATCATTCACATAAGCACAGGAGGGACATCCAAAAACATTCAAATCTGAATAATCAGATGGTTTGCCTGACCATACCTCCTTAGGTGTCTTCAAATCAATGGAATGATTGGGTAACCTATTCACTAGGAACGCCGCCATATGAACCGCCTTAGCCCAAAAATCCTTGCCTAATCTATCCTATGACAACATACATCAAGCCTTCTCTAATAGAGTCCTATTCATCCTCTCAGCAACCCCATTCTGTTGTAGTATTCCAACACAAGTGTGATGCTAAGCAATGCCATGGTCCTCACAGTAATCAGTGAAACTATGCTCCACAAACTCGAGGCCATTATATGTCTTGAGACACATCAGCTGTCTCCCAGTTTACTTCTCTAGTAAGGTCTTCCAATGCTTGAAAACACCAAATATATAATTATTATTTTTAATAAAATAAGACCACACCTTTCTAGAGAAGTCGTCAATAAATGTTAGTAGGAATTGTGAACCACCCTTGGAAAAGACCCTTGCAAGACCCTATAAATTAGAGTGAACGTGATGTGTGTGGGAGGGTGTAATTCTCAAATTAGTGTGAATATGTTCTATTATGTTAGTCTTGAGTGGAAGATGATTCGGTGATGATGTGTTAGGTTTTAAAGTGCTCGAATGGGATGGAAACTTGATGGTGACGATTCAAATAAGAAAGGTAGGATTCGTTGATGATGGTTTATCAATGATGTCGGTTTGAATGGAATGTACTAATTATCATATGCTTTCGAAGATGGAAGGATGATGATTTTTGGTTTTTAAAGTTAGGGTTTGGATGATGGTTAGAGTCATGGTTTAGGGTTAGGTTTTGGGTTTGGTTCGAAAAGATAGAATAATGTTGTGTTTGGTTAGTATGAAAGGGTTAAGGTTTTTAATGGAGGGTGTAGGGCTTCGGTTTTGTATACCTATTTATGGCTTAGATTAATTAAAATTTGAATAGGATTTTGATATTAAATATGGTAGGAAAATATGATTAAGAAGAGTAGAAAAGATATAGATTAATCTCTAATTCACACAGACGAAGAGATTAAAACTTTCAAGCTAAACCATTCACACATATTCGATTTTCTTGAATTAAACTCACATTGAATTCACTTTTATTCAACGTCAATGTTTATCTTCAACTTTCATTCAATTATTCATATCCTCATATTCGACATTCATGTAGATTATAACCTTTCTACCACTAGCTAAAAGCATAGTTCAAAGATTCCAAACTAAAAGATATTATGCTACCTTTATGCTAACGTTATTATCTAACTCTACTATTTAATTAATAAATTAGCTAAATTACTAATGACACTCAAAAAATTTGCCAATAAACTCCCCATGCATATGGTCACTCCCTCCTTGCATGCCATGCACATGCACGTAGACACTTAGTTGCTTGTTTGTTACGTTTCTAACAACGTAACCATCTGTTGGTCTTCAAATTTGTGGGAGACACTTTCTAAATGAAGAATAATTAGTTCCATAATTATGAAAGCCAGTTCTTGAGTGTTTTCTCCTACATTAGAACATAATTTGGAGGCCCATTCGTACTATGTGTAGCCTTTGAAAAGCTAACCCGCTTTTTCTTACCAAACACATAGTGCTCATAGAAATCAATAGTACATGTACTCTACCCATCCAGAAATCCTCTCTTAGAGAGTTTAGTCAATACTTTGACACTCATGTGTCCAATTCGTATATGCTAAAGTCTAGTAACATTCGATTCAGACATACTCGATGATGTTATTGTAGCTGCACTCTCAACAATCGAACCTACAAGCTCATACAATGTCTCAACCCTCTTGTCTTTCATTACAATAAGAGCCCCTCTATTAATCCTCATTGTGCCATCCTCAATCACACAACGATATCCATTACAATCTAAGTAACTTAATGAAATCAATTTCTTAGTCATATTAGAGAAATGTCGAACATTAGACAATGTTCTGACCACACCATTATGCATCTTCACCTTCATTACCCCAATCCCAGCAACTTTGCATGCATCATCATTACCCATTAGAACTACTCCACCTTGAGCCATCTCGTAATTTTGGGATCAATTCCTGTTGGGATAAATATGGAAAAATCATCTAGAGTCTAAGATCCACCTATCCATAATATTGGTCTGACTATTTGTGGTATTCAACACATCACCATCACTATCATATTGGGCTATAGCAGCATCATCCTTTGTGCTAAATGATTCACCAGATTTATCTTTAGATTTCTCATTAGGATAAAACTTCTTAATATGGCCCTTCTTGTGACATCCATAGCACGTGATATTCTTGGATATATTATTCCTTGAATTTAACCTGGAATTCTTCTTCTCACTAGAACTCCATTCCTGATTTTTGCCCCTTGCTACAAGTCCCTCACTATGTGAGTCACTAGAACCACCTTTGGTCAACCGATTCTTAATCAGTTCCGCTGTAGTAGGGTAGTTTTGACATCATTAAGAACGAACTCATCATTCTTCCCATATAGTATGGTCTCACAAAAATGTTTGTAATTAGTAGGCAAAGAACACAATAATGTAATAGCAAGATCTTCATCCTTCAATTTGACATCTACATTCCTCATATCTATAATTATAGAGTCTAATTCATCAAGATGATATTTTAGGGATTGTCCCATACCCAATTTCAACTTGTGTAACTTTCTCTTCAACAACAAACAATTCATCACTGAATTCTTCATATATAGAGACTCTAGCTTGAGTCGTAGGGATAATGTCATTGTTTCTTTAGCCACCTTGTATAAGACCTCATTAGATAAATACAATTGTATGGTGAAAAGGGAATTTTGATCTATCTCCTCAAATTTCTCATCTATGAACGAATTGGGCTTCTTTGATTTCCTAAGTAATGCCTTCTCCGATCCATTTTGAATAAGGATTGCCTTCATCTTCAACTTCCATAAGTCGAAGTTCATGAACCAATCAAACTTCTCTATATTAAATCTTGTAAACATCCCAAACACTAACCCTACACTCTGATACAATTTTTTTTAGGGATTGATACTAATTCAGAAAAATAAGATCTAATAGAAATCAATTAGAACACACAAGAATTAATAAGAGAAGAATACTCAAGAATACAGATTGGAAAAATAAATGATCTTATTAATGTGAAGTAATTGTGATTATAAAGAGATTCAAATAAATCCTCACCTAAATAAATCAATTCACCAAAAAATTATAAGATAACTCAAGAGGAGAGAAGATGATGGCTCTATACTAATTAGGGTTTTAATTGCATGGTATTTATACTAAACACGCTGCCCCGTGTTTCTTTTCAGCTTTGACAATCCTTAGTATTTTGGACACAAATTCTTCGTTTGATCTCTAATAAAGTTGATTCTAGACGCGTTGGAAATATAATAGAAAGATCTACAACTTTCATGTTCAACACTTTTCCAAATGCTTGTTGCATCAAGGTCAAATATTCACATCTTTCCAACACAACTCACAATTCTACTTCAGATTCCTTCGAAACACTACACACCAATCCAAGCTATTATACACACCAAATATGAGTCACAAGATCATAGAGGACTCACTATATGACTTCAATGCATATAATGCTTTGATTGGGGCAGAATGATACCATTCTATGATTGGGGATGGGGATCAGATATTTATGTTATCTGGTTATTTTTTTGAACCAGTTTTTTGCTTTTTATTTTAATCTAAACACTTATTTATGTATCTTAGTTATACTATCAAAATGAACACCTAAATATTATTTATGTTATGGAATATCCTTGTTTAATATTTAACATGGCTTGTATGTTGTTTTACGCTTTCCTTGTAAGTGGTATGAGGATGGTTTGTAGCTAGAATTATATCGATTATGACAGTAACATCTTTTTTTGTTATTTAAATAGTCCTTCTACTTAAACATATTTTTTTAGTGGTGAATTTTGGGGGTGTTACATTTGGTTGAGTCCTTGATGTAGAAACGTTATTAACCTTAGTTGTATTAGTTCATATGAACTCCTTTATTGTGTTGCCAAGATTTCTTTTGCTTCATGAAGCTTCTAGTTCAGAGCTCGCACCGTCCTTTCCATTATTTCACAATGCCTGAAAAATTTAATTTTACAAGAGACATCTTTTTTAACTACCACTGCATAGTTAAGTCTTTCTCTTGTAAGTTGTTCTAAAAGAGGTTTGATCTTTTTATACCTTTCCTCTTTTACATGTTTTTCTACCTTTTCTACTCGAGTTTTAATTTAATTTTGTATGCAGATAAGGTTGGATTGAAATATTTCCATTTTTTCTTGGACCACATCCCTTAGATTATCAAAGTTTCAAACCTATGATTTATTATATCATATTACTACCTTTGTGATAGCTTAAATAGAGGTTAACATTCCTTCTGTGTTTCCGCTTATAAAAAGGAAATATTGCTTGGGTTTTTACCAAAAATAAAAGCAAGACTATTAGAAGCTCTAAAGAATAAAGCTAGATGTTTTATTCTCTACGATTTATATAGATTATTCAACAAATGTTGAGATTTCATTTTAACATTATTGTTGAGTTGGTTTTTGAAGAAATCTCTTGAATTAACCTCAATCTTTTCTAGAGCGATTCCTTAAATTTTAACCTTTTTATGTTCTGTTGGGGCAATCTCCTTCTCAAGCTTCTACTCCTTTTATAAGTTGTGTCCCAATGTTTTCTTGCATTTATGATATTGTTATCTTCTTTTTTACCATACTCAAAATAGATAATCGACACCTATATTCTTCTCACCTCTTCTATGTTCAAAGGTGATCATATATTCTCTGCCTTGAATTGCATCAAGTAATTTGATCCATTTATGGGTACTAGTTTTTCTTTCACTACTGTAAGACCATAACTTTACTATTTCCTCACAATATGTTCTTACAATAATTCTTCTCTAAGATAGAGTTTGAAATTTTATAAAGAATTTATTACTACCTTAATCTCACACTTGATTATTAGTAGGTTTTGGTTCTTAAATATCCCACTTTCATATATGAATAGTTTCTTGGTATTTTTTTAGCATACTTATTTGGTCTTACTATTAGAATGGGGTCCCATCCCAATCAAAGGAGTCTATTTGAATGATTTTATGGCCTTCTTCTAGTGGTAATTTTAAAGGTCGTGAATTTTTAGCTCTTTCTTTTATAGTTTGAACAAGTTTAACATGTTCCTTTTAAAAATATTTTTATCCTTCCTTTTTTTTTTCTGGTACAAGGGTATCGTTAATATTCCAAGGTCTTTGATATACATTCTAGCATAATTTATTAGTCTTAGAAATTGTTGGAGAAGTTTTGTTTCTTCCAATTTTTCTAGAAATTATAAGACCCTTGTTGCTATATGCACTTGTAACTCAATAGTTCTCTTTCCAATTTTATGTCCAAGGAAGTCTACATATTTTTTTGAATAATTTCATTTTTTGATGAAAAATTACTAATCCATTTTCTAAAAATCTTCTTAAGATAATTTCTAGATGTTTGTAGTGTTCATTATTTAAAACTAATATATCATCTATGTATACTAAACACAAATAATAATCTCTAAAAAAATTAATCCATCATTCATTGGAATGTTGCAGGATTATTTTATAATATAAAGGACAATACTATCCACTTATATTGTCCTCCTTTTAGACCGATAAAAGCTGTCCAAGGTATAGATTGTTCTTTCATTAGGATTTTCCAATATCCCAACTTACAATCAAATTTACTAAACCATTTTTTATTTTATTTAAAAGACTATATTTATCGAACATTTTATAAGCATTATCTAGTGTGTTATTGATAAGACATTTATATTTAATGATCATCCAAGCCTTTCCTCATTTTTGTTCTACACGGTTCCTTACCATGAATGCGGGGGACCTTTGTCGGCTTGCTGAATTTCTTATTAAGCCTCAGTATTTTAGTTCCTTTATTTGTTTATTGAATTCCTATTCATCTAGAGGAGTATAAGCTATATCTTTCCCTGTTATTTTTAAATCTAGGTTTCAAATTCCTAACTTTGCTTTTCCTAGAAGTCTTCCTAAATGTGCCTTAAGATCATCCCCTATTATCCTTATTTTCTTAGCTATTTTAATTAGTTTTTCAACTTTTTTCTTGTTATAGTTTATCCTTCCATTGCTAAAGGTTTGATTTTTTTTTTAAATAAAGTTTTGATAGATTTCATATTTATTTACCTCTTCATAAAATGATCCATAATTTGTTATGAAGAAGATTTCTTGGGTTATTGCATTTTTTTAAGTAAAAAATGAAAAAAAAATCACTTTCCACCACAATTTACATGCATATACTCTGATTTATCAGTAACAATGGTTGTGGTTTTATTAAAAATTTACACTAAGTTTTTACTCATTAGCATTGAACCATAATCTAGTGTTATAAAGTTTAGTCCAAACACAGAATATTTTGGTTGTGTTGGTCCATTTGTTACCTAGGTCATTGGGAGATTATAAAGTACTCATTTTTCTTTTTAAGTTGTTTATGAATTCAATCTTTGCATTAGGAAGTTAATAGTTATATTCATGTGTATTAACATTTGCTAACATTGTTGTAAGTCGTATTCTTTGGACTTCCATACACTTACATCCTTTTAATTGTTTTTTTTATTATGTATAGAGCTCTTTGTTCTTCTGCTATCTATTATAGTAAAAGTTTCTATTTGTGTTTCATCATTAAGATAAATTATATATTTTAGATTTAAGAGTGAATTCAATGGATTTGTAGATGTTAAACAATGTACTTTTTGTATTTTGTTAAACTCCTTTCTTAGGTTTATAAGGTTCCCGTTAGATTCCCTATCAGAATCTATTTTTATGCATTTTCATTTTTTCTTATCAATCTCTTTTATTCTTATTGATGATACCGTTTTTTTAGGATAGTCCATTTTATATTTTAAAATGGTTATTCTATTATTTAATTTTTAATTTATAGTTGTAGGTTGAATACCTCTTCTCTTTCTGATGTTTCTATACCTTTTCTTTTTAAACTTGTGTGGCTATATTAAAGTATTTTTTAATACAAACAGTACAAATTCCATCTAGCATGAAATATCTATACCTATGGGCCACATTGTTTTCTAAATATTCCTTCACAATGCATCTATTGGTGTTCATGCCCATTTTGCAAAAAATGATAGTTTATATATTTAGATATATTTTGCATTTGATCATCAAAACCTATTTTTTAGGTCTACTTGGAGGTGTTATAAGAATATATATTGACTACATCTTCCTCTAATTCGTTTATTAGATTTTCCCCACATGGGCTTTTAATTTTCTTTAGGCATCTATTGTCTAGGTGATTGGGACCTCAACATATGAAGCATGTGCATTTCCTCATCCTATGGGGAAATTTAAAATACATTAATTTGAATAGAAAATAAAACCATATTGTTTCTAATAATTGATAATTAAAACATAGTGCGTGATGTAAGAGTCAATATAGGAATAGAAAATGAGTATAGTGACAATGCCCCTATGGGGGAAATAAAATGATCAATAAAACGATAAGCACAGGAATAGGTAAGTTCGGACAACATTCTCTGAGGTCCCATGACAAGTCCAACAGGCCGTCACTCAGTCTCACCCAATGCATCAAAGGCATCAAAATCATCATATGTAATATGTAATACCCAAAAATTGTAATTTAGGAATTATGAAAAAATAAGGAAAAACAAGGAGAAAATAATAAATAACTTATTTAGGAAAATTAGGACATTTTACTAATTAACATGGAAATTAAGGAAAATGTGTCCAAAATAGCCAAATTAATCTAAAAAGGAATTTAATGATTATTATTATAATAAATATTATTAATTTTAAATATTAAAAAAAATACCAAATATCCGAACCCATCCATTTTCTCCTTCTTCCCTTTTTTCCTTTTCCCTTGTTCTTTTTTTTCTTCTTTCTTTTCCTTTATCTTTCTTCCCCTCCTTCTCCTTTCTTCTTTCTTTCCCCCTTCCTCCTTTGGCATGGCCTAGGCCTGCGCGACCGCCCCCTTTTCCCCATCACCCAGCTAGGGGATGTATAGTTAGGTGCAACATCAAACCAAAACTAAGATAATAATAACATATTACATATATCTTTATCAATATCAATAAATCTCATACATCATAGGTTGGCTCACAACACAGAATAATATCAATCCATAGCATCATAGGTAGGCACGAATGTTGCTACCAAAATACAAGTAGGCACAAAGGTTACTATCAAAATACAGGTAGCCACAAAGGCTGCTACTGAAACAGAGGTAGGCACGAAGGCTGCTACTGAAATAAAGGTAGGCATAAAGGTTGCTATCGAAACACATGTAGGCACAAAGGCTGTTATTGAACCATAGGTAGGCACGAAGACTGCAACCAAACTATAGGTAGGCACAAAAGTTATGACCAAACCTTATGTAGACATAAAGGCTACTACCAAACCATAGGTAGGCATGAAGGCTACTACTAAACCACAGGTAGGATAAAAGGCTACTACCAAACTACAGGTAGGAACATATGCTACTTTCAAAATATAGGTAGGCACAAAGGCTACTACTGAACCGCAAGTAGACACAAAAGTTGCTACCAACCAATCTAATAATCTAATAATCAAGTAATATATCAGTCATTTCCATTTTCATTTGCTTGAGGGAGGTCAGTAAACTTGAAGACACTAAGATACTCCAGTCATACTGGTGCACCAAGGTAGTACAACATCTTACCAACTATCAAACCAAGGACGAAAAGGTACCCTAGTCGCATTGGTACACAAAGATAACACAATATCCTATCAATAAGTATACCTAACTCATAAGTATGCATACCCCTTATCAATCTACATAGCTAAATAGAGTAATATATAGGGTTTAGTTGCGGCGCTATGACATTCCAGCAAAAATCTAGAATCAACTATTGGCTAAACCATATCTTTAGAGCAGAAACCCTTAAAGAGCCACCATTTCCAATCTCGAGGTCTTTCACTTTAAGTATTAGTATTTTATTAAGGTGACCACAAATTAGCATACCAAAACACATAGATCCAATTTCCATACCTAACTATTTTACTCAGTTTCAATTATTCTAAGATAATCATAAACAAGATCATTACCAAGATCAATCATAAAAATATACTAAGGCCATCTTAGGCTCAATTATTTACATTTGGGCGTATAATGCTAAAAATGACCTCTAAGATAACATTTTACCACATTAACACCCATTTTAATAACTAAATCCATTTAATGTATAGATTTGTCATGAAAACGATACAAAATTAATAATTAAATTTTTTTATCATGTAGTTAAATTATTAGACAAGTCAAATGACCATTTTTCCTTATTCAAGATTTTGCACATAAAATCCTAGCATGTGTATCTACTACATCTATGTTTATATAATCTTATGTTCAACAACATATAATACACATTAGACATACTTGTCGAGATAAATACCATAACACACATAAAATAACCAAATATTCCCTAGGGCACACATCCACGGTTATTATACTATAAATATATCTAAGCATACCCAACCTATCATTTTCCACATACAAGTCATATATAATCATAAAAGATCATTTTTTCCATACTTTTGTACCCAAAATATTTCACATATGATAACATGCCATTTGTACCGATTTTCATGATACAATAAATAACACATAATTATGACATAATGAATTATGCTTAATATAGTTCAAGCACAAAAATATTAATGTGCTAGCATACAATGTCTGATATTTTAGAAGAATATAAAAGTTACCTAAATTTTAACAAAACATAAATTAGTGGTATCCTACTAAAAGTTACAGAGCCCACTGATCAAACTTGAGTACCTAAAAATAAAAGCACAATTACCAAATTAATATTTAACTAATAAAATAATGATAATAAAATATTCATTTTTTTAAATTACTAAAATACCATAAATTATTAAAATAGATACCAAAATCTATCTCCTTGCGCTGTAGTGTAAGATTATGCATGAAGAAGGGGGATGGGTTTAGAAAGTTGGGCCGGCTAGTTTGGTTGAGGAGGAAGGGTGAGCCAGGGGTGGTGGAGATGGTGGTGATGGTTGGTGCTAGTTTGGTTGGAGGAGGGTGGTAGTGGTGGCACGGGAAGTGTGGTATTGGGGCTCGGTTGGCGAGTAAACGGGGGAGGATGGGGAGGTGTTGTGTTGTTGCGGGGATGGCTTGGTTAGGAGAAGCTACAGTAGAAGGTGACAAAGGGGGTGGTTGGTTGTATTAAACTTGGCTGAAGGTGGGTGGTGACCTGTAGAGGGAGGTGCCAAAGTGAGTGGAGAAACAACAATTTTTGTCATTGCTTAGGGTTGTGTTACGAGGGTTTTAGTTGTAGGGGAGGAAAATAGAGGAATTGGGTTGCTGGCTGGAGGTTGAAGTGGTTTTTCTGGGATGGCGGTGTCAAGGAGAGGATAAAGTAGAAGGTTAGTGGTGGTGTTGGCAACCCACGAAATTGGAGGGACATGAGGAAGAAGAAAGGTGGTGGTGATTCCCTAATTTTAAGAATTATAGTTAATTAAGAATTTATTATGAAAATTAATTAAATAAATTATTTTATTTAAAATAAGAGGGAGTAAATAGGGCCAAATTAATAGGAAATTTATAAATAATTTAATAAGAGAAAATTAGAGTGATTTGCTAATTAAAATGAAATTAAGGAAAAATCTTTCAAAAATCCTAAATTAACCTAAAAAGAGAATTAAATATTATTTTATTAAAATATTATTATTTTTAAATATCCTAAAATACCAAAATATTCTAAATACCCCTAATCAACCTATTTTTCCTTTTCCATTTTCTTTTCTTTTCTTTCCTTTTTTTTCTCCTTCTTTTCCTGTTTTCTTTCTTTCTCTCCTTTTCCCTTTTCTTTTTTCTTCCTCCTCCCTTGACTTAGGCCAACCTAGTGGCCCATTTCCCTTCCCCCTTTCTTCTCCTTCAGCGCGACCCAAGGCTTGGTGCTTCGTGTTTCTTCCTCATTTTTTCCCCTATCGCCCGGTCGGTTCCCCTTCTTTCCTTTTATTTCTTTCTTTTTCGGACTGCCTGGTCCCCTACCTTCTTCCTTCCCTATCGACCTACAACTCCCTCCCCTACCTGCCCCGAGAATTTTGCCGCTGACCACATTGCTGAACGACCATCTCTCCTCTCTCTTCCCTACTGACTCACCAACCATTTGACCCAACCAACCTCCCTCCCTTCTCGCGCGCCATTTCCTTCTCCCTGGCTAATCATACCCTACCATGAACATACCTGCGTCGACCTGTCGTTGCCGGCCGGTGAGCCTTAACCTACCTACCCCTATTCTCCTGTTTCCCCTAACCTTATCCCCTCCTTTGGCTCTATAAATACCCCTATAACCAGCCTTGATCGAGCTTTTGATTCTAACCCAAAAAGATCACTCCTTTGCACCACCACTCGATTAGACACCCTTGTCTCCGCCGTCACTCAGCGCCACCTCTTGAGCCACCCACAGCACCACTTCCTACATCACCCTCTACCAAACTACGCCACCCTCCTCCCTCGATTTGTCCTACACGAGCCACCTCGGCCATGCAAAGTTTCCTTCTCGATTAACCACTCCTTCGCCCCCTTCCACCCTTCATACCACCGTCCACCACCACTCCCGCCACAACCATCGCCCCTTACACCTCCCAAAAACACCTGCAAACCTTCCTCTACCTCCCCTACCCTCCTTTTCCCTTTCCTCCCTCTCCTTATCCCTTTCTCCCTTTCCACCACCTTCGGCCACCACCCCCGCCACCGTGCGCTGCCACCTTTGGCTGCAACACCACCCTCATTCCAACCCTCTCAACTTAGGCAACCTTAATCACCCTAACTTCCACCCTCATTCTCCCTATCCTATTCCCAGCACTCAACTATCTCTCTTTTCTCCCCTTTTTCCTGCCACCGCCGCTGCTACCGTGCACCACCGCTAGTACCGCCATTCACCACCAACCCTAGGTGGAACTCTAAATCCTCTTAACCCTTAAACCCTAATTATCCAAGCCTTATTCATTTTAATTGTATTATTATTATTATTATCATCATCATCATCATTATTATTAGCATCATTACTTTGCTATAACTAGTGTTAGTACTATTATTAGAAATAAGCTATTAGATTTAATAATATAAGTATGGCTATAAATATTATTAAAAAAACCCTATTTTCACTTATTAAGTTTCCTTTAATAATGGTAACCTTAATCTTATAATAAAATAGGAAATAATAGTATTTTTGATAGGAGGAAAACTAATCCTTAGTTTCTCCCTCTTATGGGTAAAACCAATCAAAACTGTAAGGAGGTGTAGAAGCGTACTTCAAGACCAATGTCCTGTTAGGTAAAGGTGTAGCTAAGGCTTTATGTGTGATATGTGCCTTATATGCTTTGTATGCCATGTATCATGATATGTTATAAATCTTATGCTTATCGTTATAACTATTTTATGTGTAGCGTAACTTAGAGCTGAGGTATGATCGTATGTATCTTATGGCATGTATATTAGATGTATATGCTGTGATTATGATGTGATATGTTGTGACCCCTTAAGACATGCATGCTAGGATATGTAATGTAATGATATAGGGTGAAAGGATGAATAAGAAAAATGGGGAAGTAAGTTGACCAAAGGGAAGTAAGTTGACCAAGGAATGTGGGATTGACCTAAACATCCTATGATTCATGAGAAGAAGAATAAAAGGGGAGACCTTAGGCAAAATAAAGTTGATGAACTTGCATGGGATAATTTAGGGTTACATGGGAGAATCTAGGGTTTGCATGGGAGAATTTAGGGTTTTGCATGAATAACTTTAAGGGTTTATGGAATGTTGATTTAGAGTGTGAGGAAGGTAATGGAAGAGTTATTTTGGTAATTGGAGGCTTTAGATGAAAAATAGTACGTGGGACAATATAAAGGTACATAGGAGACTGGCTAGGGTTTGGGAGGAAACCCTAATCTGAGAAGGTAGTAAAAAGGAAAAATAAATAAGAGTGAGTGGAGTATGAGATGAGGATGGAAGATTATCATGTGAGGGATGAACATGAGCATCATAGAAAAATAAAAGTAGAAAGTGAGAAATGGAGGGGTGAAATGTGGAAAGGAGGATGCTAGGGTTTGGCATGGCTAGCTAAGGTTTGGCGTGACCAGCTAGGGTTTGGTGTGGCCATCTAAGGTTTTGTGGTCACATGTGTACTTGGGGAGTATAGTGAGATGATGAGGGTCAAATATAAGGGTTGTGATATGTTGGGTGTTAAAATAGTTTGGGTTGTGTGAGGTGGAGTAGGATGGGCCACATAGGCCCAAATTAGGGTTTTGGGAAAAAACCCTAGGGTAAGATAGTGAGTAGGCCTGGAGGTGTAAAGTAGTGGGCCTTGACCCTTACACTTGGGATTTGGGCTTCTAGTGTGAGTTAGGGAAATAAGGTAAGGATGTTTGGGGCAATTTAGGAGGTGCAGGAGTCTCAAGATATGGGATGGGTCCTCTTGGAGGATAAGTGTAGAGGAAGTTAGTCATGCATGTCTAGGGTGAAACTTTTGAATAAGACACGGTAAAACATTAATCATGTAAAGTGGAAGATTATTGAGCCGGGTCTAGACCGATCCACAGGTATATAATAGTGGATAGGTGTGTTTCGCCTTATAAGTGACTGATCCACCGGCTATAATAGTGGATAGGTGCGTTTTACCCTATAAGTGACCGATCCATCGGCTATAATAGTGGGGGATCCTGAGCTCAATAAACCAAACCCTAAGTTTGATATGACATATAAAAGACACTAAGTACTTATAGTGGAACACCATGAGAGTCGGGGTCAGACCGGTCCACCGATGAATAGTAGTGGCTAGATGTCCTAGAGACCAATCCACCGGCATATAATAGTGGTCAGGTGTGTTTTGCCCTGCAAGTGACCGATCCACCAGCTATAATAGTGGAGTTTCTCATATTCGCATGGATTTAATAAATAGTATGATGAGAAATGAGTACCGATCAGAGATTAAATAATTAATTAAATCGGACTATAGCTTGACCTTTATTTATCTGAAATAATTGTATGTTGTTGTGTTATCATGCTTGGTTTATGTGCCTTTATGTTTTGGTCTTAGTGTATGGTTAGCTTACTCAGTACGTAGCGTATTGACTACCCTTTTTATAGGTACCGTTCATTCCCAGAAGCAAATGACCTACCTAAGTTTGTGTAGGTAGGAGATGGTATCTTTGATGCCTTTGATGCTTATGAAGCATCAGGTGGGGCTGAGTGTTGAGCATGGGCTTGGCACAAAGCTCGAGAGAGGCGTGGCCAGATTTCCCTTTATGACTTTCTATTTTTTTTTGGGGTTTCCTAGACTTAATTTTTACCGTTTGTAAACCTTATTCATTTTAAGGAACTTTGAACTATATACTTTGGATTATAACTTTTTTCACACACTCTGATTACTATCTTATAATTGTTTAATGTTTAATTGAAGTCTTGCATGGGTTTGATTTATGATGGTTATTAAATTTCTTTTAGCCTTGTGGTTAGTATGGGAATAGCCTTGTGACGGGCTTATACTAATCATGGCGTTAACATTCTCAAAATTCACAAGTTTTAATTTAATTGCTTCTACTAAATCTTAATTTAAATGAAAATTTTCAATAGTAAATTTTTGGGTGTTACAGTGATGGTCGTGGATGGTGGTGCATAGGGGGCAACACACGGCAGGAGGTGGGTTCTGGGGATTAGAGATGAAGAGTTGAGGTGTTAGTTGCGGCAAAAGATAGTGTATGCCTGGCAAGAGGGATGTGTTTGGTTGGGAAAGTGAGGCATCGAGGGAGAGGTTGTAGAGGTGGAAGCATAGGTAGGGCTAGTAATGGTTTAGGAAGGTTGGGCAATAGGTGGTAATGGGTTTCGAATCAAAGAAAAGAGAGAGGGAAGAAGGTCTGTCGTGTTACATGAAAAAACCATATAGGGCTAAGAGAGACAGAGAGAGAGGGAGTGAGAGACGGAGTAGGGAAATGGTTAAAAGGATCGAGGTGTGGTTTGGTTGAGTAGGAGAGGAAGGTGAAATGGTGCACATGTGTATGTATATACGCAAATGGGAGTGACGGAGGTGAGTTTGACAAGTGAGGTGATGGGGTGCATGGAGTATGGCTCTGTAGAGAGGGGTGGAGTGATAACGTTGGTTGAGGGGGTATGGTTCGACAGGTGAGGTGTATGGGATGTTGAGTGAGGTATGAAGGGGACAGGGATAGTGTTGAAGGGAGAAAAAAAATTGTGGGCATGCAAGGAGTAACTCGGGGGAGGGGATAAAAATAGTAGGGCAGAGTAGGAATATTTTATTTTAATTTTAGGTTTAGTATGGATAGTTTTGGATATCGGGTAGAAAAATATATCGGAAAAAATAATTTGGTTTAGGATAAGTTTAACAGGAAGAAAAAGATAGAATAATCAGGTGGAAATATTTAAGAAATTATTTAGGTTATGGGATATTGGTTATTAATAAAATAATTAGGCTAAGGTTTAAGGATTAGTTTTGAATAAAATGGCTAAACACCCAAAAACAAGGGTTATGAAATTTGAAGATGTTATAATTCTAGACATGCTAAATGACCATTTTACCCTTGTTTGTGATTATGCACATAAAACCGTAGCATGCACTGTTATTTCATCTAAATTCACCAAATTCCATGCTTGACAATAGCTTATACATATTAAACATGCTTATCGACATAAATAACATAATAGACTTAAAATGACAAAATTACCCCCAAGGCACACAACAATAATAATTATACTATACATTTTTCTAGGCATGCCCAACCTGTCATTTTATACGTACATGTCATACATATCCTTTACCCGCCATTAAGGTCATTTTTATCATATTTTCATACGTGTAATATTTTACATAAACTAACATGTTCATTTTTCCGATTTTCATGCTAATAGAAATAAGAACATAATTATAAGGTAATGAATCATACTTAACATATTTCATACACAAAAACCATAATGTGCTATTATGCGATATTCAATAATTTAATAAATTATAAGAGTTATAATATAATAAAAATACATAACATGGTTCATACATCAAGACCCTAATGTGTCATCATGCGATAACTGACATTTTAGTAAAGTATAAGAATTACATGTTGTCTAGCTAAATCATAATTTACTAATATCCTAATAACATTATTTAAGTCTTGCTAATCAAAATTTGTACCTAAAAATAATACCACATTAAAAAAATTAATATTTAACCAAGAAAAAAATTAATAGTTTATATTAAAATATTTATTAAATAGAATTACCAAAATACCCAAAATGAGTAAAGAAAGGTAACAACTGAAATTAATAATGCATGAGCAACATGAGTTGCGCACAAGGGGGGCATGGATGGGTTGGATGGGGCACCACATGAAAGAAAAGGAGGGATGGTGGTAGAGGGCAATGTAAGGTGGCGACCACTCAGGAAGGTAGGGTGGAAGGGAGGTGTTGGGTGGTGTTGGTGGCTCGGTTGGCTGGTCGTGGCGAGGGGTGAAGGAGAAGGTTGTTGGATCGATTGTGTAGGCGAGATGGCATAGGAGGTTGTAGCTACGAGGGAAGGTGGTGATGATAGGATAGAGTTGTAGTTAGGGGCATTGAAGTGAAAGGGGGAGCTACGACAAAGGTTATCGCAACAAAGGGGAAAGCAATGACAACTTTTGTCAATACCTAGGGGGTGCTATGGTGGGAACGATTGGTGCTAGGGGGAGGTTGCGGTTGGGGTTGGCATTGGTGATGTAACACCCCAAAATTCACTACTTTTTTTTTTTGAAAGCGGAAGCAATTAAGATAGAAACACTTAAAACCTGTGAATTCTGGGAATGTTACCGCCACACTTAGTACCAAACCGGTTCTCTCCGACCGTTTCAGTACCAAGTGCTAAGGCTAAAGAAAAGATTTACGTTAAATTCAAATTAACCATTCATAAATGAATTCGAAAGATCATACAACAAAATCAGAGTACGCATAAATGTTTATTAACACTTGTAACTTCCAAATAGAAATACATTTAAACAATATAAAACCCGATGAGTCAAATTCCGGATTGCCTACTCACTCAAGTCAGGCCTGCCACCCCAAACAATCTCTGATCTTAAACCTGCACAAGAGGTCTGCTCCCCACCATCGGTGGATCATCACAGGACCCATCAATCAATGTAGTATCAGTACGGGTCCAGTACTGAGTAAGGAGACTTGATCACTAAGGCCAACACACCGACACATAAATCATGCAGAACATAGAAGGGAATGCTTATAAATGCATAAGACCAATATGATCACATAAATACATACAACCATCCAAGTAAGAGTATAAGGCCCGATTGTAGACTGGATTAATCATTTCATTAATCTATTATTAGAATTCATTTCACACCATACTTTTTATCAAGTCCATACGAGTACGGGAACCCCACTATTTTAGCCGGTGGATCGGTCGCAAGGGTAACATACCCTGCCACTATTTTAGCCGGTGGATCGGTCGCGAGGGTAACATACCCTGCCACTATTATAGCCGGTGGATCGGTCTGGCCCCTTCTCGCACGGTGTTCCACTGTAAGTAGATAATGTCTTCCCACTTATTATCAACATGTATAGTTTGGTTCGTTGAGCTCGGGATCCCCCACTATTATTGCCGGTGGATCGGTCACTAGGGTAACATACCCTACCACTATTAAGCCGGTGGATCGATCTCCAGGTTACCGCAGTACCTGGCCACTATTATGCCGGTGGATCGGTCTGGGCCCGGCTCAACATCTTCCTCTTTACGTGATTAATGTTTTAGGTATCTTATTCAAAGGCTTTTACCAAACATGCATAAATCACCACACATCACAATTACACTTTAATCACCATATGCACATGATAACACCAAAAACCCTAATCAGCCACCATATACCTCAATTAACCACAACAAATCATAATTCAGTCTCCTCCATACCCTTATAATGTCTTACGTATTATTTTTCACCCAAAATATTCAAACACCCAAATAACTCTTCTACTTCCTCCCTTACATCCCAAATCAACTTTTCACACGTAAATTTATCTTCCATGCAAACATTAATCTCCCCATGCAAACCTTGAACCGTTTTCATGCAAATCCTAAAATTCCACGTGAAACCCTAAATTCAACCATGCAAACCCTAATACCACCATTCAACCATCAATATCACCATGTAAATCCTAATACCTCCATACAACTATAATTACCACCATACAAACCTTAATATCATCATACAAACCCTAATACTAACATACATCCATTAATACCACCAGGTAAACCCTAGATTCCGTCATACAAAACCATAAATTCAATCCAACCAAAACCAAAGATTCACCCATACTGAACCCTAAATTCAAACCATAAAGATTCTTCCATACCAAACCCTAAATTCAAGCCATAAAGATTCTTCCACATAAAATTATAAATTAGAATCTCCCAAGGAAAACTATAAATTGAATTCCCCCAAGCAAATCATAAATTAGATTCCACCATATAATATCATAAATTACATTTTCCCAAATAACATCATGAATTAGATTCTCCCAAACAAATTATAAATTAACTCTCCCAATCAAATCATAACTTAAATTCTCCCATATAATATTATAAATTACATTCTCCCAAATAACATCATAAACTAAATTCTCCCAAACAAATTATAAATTCGATTATCCCATATAACATCATAAATTAGATTCTCCCAATTAACACCATAAATTAGATTCTCCCAAACACACCATAAATTCGATAACATCATAAATTACCGTCTCCCAAATAACATCCTAAATTAGATTCTCCCAACGAACCATAAATTCTGCTCTTTCACACATAAAATCATACATTAGATTAATCCTTATAAAACCATAAAATTAGGTTAACTCACTTCCCTTAATCAAATTCTTTCCCCATCCTCCTTTTTCATCCTTTCTCCCGCACAAATCACATCAAAGTCCTCTCATATATGTCTTATAGAGTCACAACACATATTGTCATATACATATAATACACATGCCATACAAAAACATACTTTAACTCCATCTCATACCACATACGAAATAATTAATAATAACAACACATGATACATAGCATGCGAAGCACATAATACAAATAAGCACATAAAAGACCTTAGCACTCCTTACCTAAAACGACACCGGTCTTGGAGCACGCTCCTATTCCACTTGAGGGATTTGACTGGGCTCACCTACTATGGGGAAGAAATACTAGGATTAGCTTCCTTCCTATACTACTATTAGTTTCTAATTTATCTTAAGTCTTGATTCTTAATTAATTATGCCCAAAACCACTAAAACATTAATACATACTATTATAATTTAAAGTAAAAAGGTGATATAAGGGTTTCTACCCTTTACCGAAATAAATTTAGTAAAGGTAATAATAATAATAATATTTATTATAATAATAATTTTAATAATAACAGATTATTACTAATAGTAGTAATATTAATAGAAAACTTAATAACAATAATAATCTAAGCCTTAAATTTACAAAGTGGATTTTGAAACCTCCCCATTTAATGATAATACTATTTGAAATGTAAAAAGATATTAATATTATACATATACTTATTATATAAAGTTAATATGGTTAATAATAATAAGATAATTAGTAATAATGTTAAAAATGCTAAAAATAATAATAAAAAGGCAAAGATACGAGACTTAATTAAAATTTTAGGTTTCTACTTCTCCTGAAATAATTGCAGTATCAAATAACTAATTATACTAACAATAATAATATTAATTATATTATTAATAATATTATTAAACATGTAATAATTACATTAAATAGGAAAAATTCGAGAATAATAATTTATCTCACTCAATAATACTCCCAGACCTGTAAACCAAATTTAGAAATTAAAATACAGTTGATAACAACAATAATAATAATTATAATAATAATAATTAAACTTGAATTAGCATTAAAAATTAGAATAAAAGCATAATAATTATCAATAAATCGAAATTAAGTATTTAAAAGTTTTAGGGTTTCACCTTGAGTTGGAGGATGAAGGTGGCACCGGCGGTGGTTCCCGGAGGTGGCCGGAAAAGTGATCTAAGAGGGCCAAAAATTAGGAAAATGGGTGATGGAGAGGAAGAAAAATTAAAATAATTATATGGGGCTGTAGAGGATAATTAGTAGGATTTAATGGTTGGTTTGGAAGGTGTTAGAAGCGGCGCATGTGGCGGCGGGCGGTGGTTTAAGGTCTCGGGGTGAAATTTTCTGTCGAAGCAACTAACCAACTTCGCATGGTTATGGCAGCTCATTCAAGAAGAATCGAAGGATTTGAATGGCTTAGTTAGCTAGAGGAAATTTCAGGGAAGAGATTGGTAGCAAGAAGAGATGTTGAAGTTGGCCGAGGAAGGAGATAATGGCGTCTGATGGGGAGGTGGCTGGGCGATTCTGACTTGGGGTTTCGGAAGGAAGAAGTCTCGAAAACACCCACCATTAGGCTATTTAAAGAGTTTAGATGGGTTATTAGGGTTTTGGGGGTCGGAAGGATGGGTTTGGGTGATAGGGTTTTGGTGGCCGGTGTCATAAATCGACCGGCGGTTGCTTGGGTCGGGTCGAAGATTCGAGAAGCCAGAGAGAGAGAATGAGAGAGAGTGAAGGTTAATTGACTATTCCAAGATGATGTGCGAGCTAATAGGAAGAGAAGGGTGGGTGAATCGGCCGGTAAGACTGCTCGTAGCCGATGCCGCCATTTTCGGCGGGGAAGTTGCAGGTTCGACGGCGTCGGGGGCTGGCAGGCGCGAAGGGGAAGAAGAAAGAGGCTGGGCCGGGCGGTTCGCGAGGAAAGAAAAGAAAGAAAGGGGCAGACCGGCCGGTCGAGCGCGAGGGAGGTAGGCATTAATGAAACGACGGGTTTAGGTGGAAGTGGAGTCAAAACGCGGCGTAGAGGGGGACGGGCGAAGGAGGACGCGCGGGCTGGCTCATTAAATAACACGACGAGTTTTAGTAAAACGATGGACAAAACGCAGCGCTGGAGGCGGGAGAAGGAGGCAACGGCGCGCGGACGGGCTGGGCCGAAGGAAGAAAGGAAGGGAAAAGAGGAACTGGGCCGCTGGGCTGGCCCAGTTCGGAGAGGAGAAAAAAGAAAAAGAAAAGAAGAAGAAGAAAAAAGAAGAAAAGAAGGAAAAAGGAAAAGAAGAAAAAGAAAGAAAAAGAAAGAAAAGAAAGGAAAAGAGAAAAAGGAAAAGAAAAATAGTGGTTTGAATTAATTAAATTAATTAGGATATTTGAGTTATTAAAAATGATAATATTTAAATAAATTAATATTTAAAATCCCCTTTTTAGGCTAAATTAGGATTTTTAAAAGGTTTTCCACAAATTCCTTTTTAATTAGCAAAACACCCAAATTTTCTCCAATTAAATTATTTATTTATAAAATTAATATTAATTTGAAACTATTTTTATTTTCTTCTTATTTTAAATAAAATAATTTATTTAATTTATTTTTGAAATAAAATGCTTAATTAGCTAAAATACCCAAATTTTCTTCTAATAAAAATACTTATAACTGTCTTCTTGATTTACCCTAATTAATTCAATTTAAAAATAATTTATTTAAATAATTATTATAATAAATATCCTTTAAATGTAGTTTATAAAATATGAAATTTTCGGGGCATTTCATCACTACCCCCTTAAAAATAGACTTCGCTCCCGAAGTCTCCGGAAGCGCCTAGGGTTAGGGTCGAAATGCTCTAAGTGTATAGAAAACCAACTAACGCTAATACCAATATAAACTACCCCCTTAGGAATAAACTTACTAAAGAAAATTTAAAACCACGAAAATAGGGACACTATATAAAAACAACACTTAAAAAAAAACTACCCCCTTAGAGACGAACTATGGGTTGTTGTACCTGGGTATAAGTTCAATTTAAATACTAAATATTAAATATTAATATTGAGAGAATTTAATCAAAAATTTATTTATCGAAAATCTATTTTGAAAAGATCCGAAGGCTCAGAATTAATAAAAGAGTTATATAAAAATTTTGGAAACACTCTTGGAAGGAATAACCGATGAACATAAAAAAAAATATGTATTATTTCTGGAAATATATTATAAGAACTAAGGAAAATTATTTAAAGCATGTAGTAAAATATTTAAGTTGAACTCTAGCACCTCGAGCCCAATTTAGTCATTTCCTGTAAATCAAAAGCATACAACAAAATAAAGATAATTTTGGAAAGAAATTCCTGAATACGTCTTCTAAATTAAAAACTTCCCAAAAATATTAACAATTGAAACGAATAATTTAGAGTCGAAAATATTTTCTACTAATAAAATCATTACAATAAATTTAACTATTCAATAGGAATTCTATAATTTAAATAATGAATTTTGTCAACAAAATATAACTTCAAAATATTGTCGTAATCACATGACAAAGTTATAATAATAATAAAAAAAATAACAAATCTAAAATATGAAAATACGAGAAAGAACGGGAATATATATTATTAACCAAAAAATCGAACTCATAAGAATTTAACTAAATTTAACTATGAATTTGAATCGTCGATAAATCCATAGGACAAATCGAAATTAAGATAATTAATTATATACATCAAATTACATTAATAAAATCATTAAACTTAATAAATTTGGATTTTAAAAATACAGGGTATTACATCATTACCCCCTTAAAAAGGAACTTCGTCCCCGAAATTAAGGGAAAATCTAAGTAGCGAAAACTTGTCAAAACGATTGAATAAAGCATTAACCACAATAAATAGGTTAAAAGTAAATCCGAAGAACAGTAAAACGATGTTTTACAAAACTAAACCAAGCAAAGTTGAAACAAACAAGGCATAGGAAGCAAAATAAAAGGAGGAGAATCAATGCTTAGCAGATCAAATACAATGGAATTCAAATAAGAAAGAAGTACATACTTAAAGTCAAAACAAGTTACGAAAATACTATTCTTTAAAATAAAATCTTACAAGAGAATAACAACAAAAAATTATAACGTGAAGTTCACACAAAATAAAGGAACGAAAGTTTTAAAGAGTACACAACTCTAAAAAAATATATATTACAATTTATATCATATCATATCTATTCCGGCAAGGTCCACACTAAGGTTATCAATCCGTAAAACCTACAAGACTAGGGTTAATCTAGTGGGGTTACTACCCCCTTGAGAATAAACTAATTACAAAACCACAATCACGGCAGTAAAACAGAAGGTCACTTATGCTACCCCATCGTACAATCCTCACAAGCTAATCCGGATTTTAAAATTTACTTGAAACAAGGTAAATACATTTTCAGTTAAAACATTTAGGATCGTGAGAACCGAATCTCTAACCAAAACCCAATTCTCAACAACCAAAAGCTCTGATACCACTTTGTGGTATCAGCTTAAAAAGTTTAAAACAAATAGAGGAGCGGTCAAAACACACTTCAAAATCAAATACAAAGTCCGAAAACCAAATTTATTTCCGAAAACGAGCGTGGCCGAAAGACCAACCACTCTGATACCAACTTGTGGTATCAGCTTAGAGAAAAATTTAAAAATGAAGGAGCTTGGTTGAAATCAACTTCGATACCATCCTGTGGTATCAATTTAAAAATTTTAAAGAACACGGAAGAGCATGGTCGAAACCTGCTCTGATACCAACTTGTAACACCCCAAAATTCACTACTTTTTTTTTTTGAAAGCGGAAGCAATTAAGATAGAAACACTTAAAACCTGTGAATTCTGGGAATGTTACCGCCACACTTAGTACCAAACCGGTTCTCTCCGACCGTTTCAGTACCAAGTGCTAAGGCTAAAGAAAAGATTTACGTTAAATTCAAATTAACCATTCATAAATGAATTCGAAAGATCATACAACAAAATCAGAGTACGCATAAATGTTTATTAACACTTGTAACTTCCAAATAGAAATACATTTAAACAATATAAAACCCGATGAGTCAAATTCCGGATTGCCTACTCACTCAAGTCAGGCCTGCCACCCCAAACAATCTCTGATCTTAAACCTGCACAAGAGGTCTGCTCCCCACCATCGGTGGATCATCACAGGACCCATCAATCAATGTAGTATCAGTACGGGTCCAGTACTGAGTAAGGAGACTTGATCACTAAGGCCAACACACCGACACATAAATCATGCAGAACATAGAAGGGAATGCTTATAAATGCATAAGACCAATATGATCACATAAATACATACAACCATCCAAGTAAGAGTATAAGGCCCGATTGTAGACTGGATTAATCATTTCATTAATCTATTATTAGAATTCATTTCACACCATACTTTTTATCAAGTCCATACGAGTACGGGAACCCCACTATTTTAGCCGGTGGATCGGTCGCAAGGGTAACATACCCTGCCACTATTTTAGCCGGTGGATCGGTCGCGAGGGTAACATACCCTGCCACTATTATAGCCGGTGGATCGGTCTGGCCCCTTCTCGCACGGTGTTCCACTGTAAGTAGATAATGTCTTCCCACTTATTATCAACATGTATAGTTTGGTTCGTTGAGCTCGGGATCCCCCACTATTATTGCCGGTGGATCGGTCACTAGGGTAACATACCCTACCACTATTAAGCCGGTGGATCGATCTCCAGGTTACCGCAGTACCTGGCCACTATTATGCCGGTGGATCGGTCTGGGCCCGGCTCAACATCTTCCTCTTTACGTGATTAATGTTTTAGGTATCTTATTCAAAGGCTTTTACCAAACATGCATAAATCACCACACATCACAATTACACTTTAATCACCATATGCACATGATAACACCAAAAACCCTAATCAGCCACCATATACCTCAATTAACCACAACAAATCATAATTCAGTCTCCTCCATACCCTTATAATGTCTTACGTATTATTTTTCACCCAAAATATTCAAACACCCAAATAACTCTTCTACTTCCTCCCTTACATCCCAAATCAACTTTTCACACGTAAATTTATCTTCCATGCAAACATTAATCTCCCCATGCAAACCTTGAACCGTTTTCATGCAAATCCTAAAATTCCACGTGAAACCCTAAATTCAACCATGCAAACCCTAATACCACCATTCAACCATCAATATCACCATGTAAATCCTAATACCTCCATACAACTATAATTACCACCATACAAACCTTAATATCATCATACAAACCCTAATACTAACATACATCCATTAATACCACCAGGTAAACCCTAGATTCCGTCATACAAAACCATAAATTCAATCCAACCAAAACCAAAGATTCACCCATACTGAACCCTAAATTCAAACCATAAAGATTCTTCCATACCAAACCCTAAATTCAAGCCATAAAGATTCTTCCACATAAAATTATAAATTAGAATCTCCCAAGGAAAACTATAAATTGAATTCCCCCAAGCAAATCATAAATTAGATTCCACCATATAATATCATAAATTACATTTTCCCAAATAACATCATGAATTAGATTCTCCCAAACAAATTATAAATTAACTCTCCCAATCAAATCATAACTTAAATTCTCCCATATAATATTATAAATTACATTCTCCCAAATAACATCATAAACTAAATTCTCCCAAACAAATTATAAATTCGATTATCCCATATAACATCATAAATTAGATTCTCCCAATTAACACCATAAATTAGATTCTCCCAAACACACCATAAATTCGATAACATCATAAATTACCGTCTCCCAAATAACATCCTAAATTAGATTCTCCCAACGAACCATAAATTCTGCTCTTTCACACATAAAATCATACATTAGATTAATCCTTATAAAACCATAAAATTAGGTTAACTCACTTCCCTTAATCAAATTCTTTCCCCATCCTCCTTTTTCATCCTTTCTCCCGCACAAATCACATCAAAGTCCTCTCATATATGTCTTATAGAGTCACAACACATATTGTCATATACATATAATACACATGCCATACAAAAACATACTTTAACTCCATCTCATACCACATACGAAATAATTAATAATAACAACACATGATACATAGCATGCGAAGCACATAATACAAATAAGCACATAAAAGACCTTAGCACTCCTTACCTAAAACGACACCGGTCTTGGAGCACGCTCCTATTCCACTTGAGGGATTTGACTGGGCTCACCTACTATGGGGAAGAAATACTAGGATTAGCTTCCTTCCTATACTACTATTAGTTTCTAATTTATCTTAAGTCTTGATTCTTAATTAATTATGCCCAAAACCACTAAAACATTAATACATACTATTATAATTTAAAGTAAAAAGGTGATATAAGGGTTTCTACCCTTTACCGAAATAAATTTAGTAAAGGTAATAATAATAATAATATTTATTATAATAATAATTTTAATAATAACAGATTATTACTAATAGTAGTAATATTAATAGAAAACTTAATAACAATAATAATCTAAGCCTTAAATTTACAAAGTGGATTTTGAAACCTCCCCATTTAATGATAATACTATTTGAAATGTAAAAAGATATTAATATTATACATATACTTATTATATAAAGTTAATATGGTTAATAATAATAAGATAATTAGTAATAATGTTAAAAATGCTAAAAATAATAATAAAAAGGCAAAGATACGAGACTTAATTAAAATTTTAGGTTTCTACTTCTCCTGAAATAATTGCAGTATCAAATAACTAATTATACTAACAATAATAATATTAATTATATTATTAATAATATTATTAAACATGTAATAATTACATTAAATAGGAAAAATTCGAGAATAATAATTTATCTCACTCAATAATACTCCCAGACCTGTAAACCAAATTTAGAAATTAAAATACAGTTGATAACAACAATAATAATAATTATAATAATAATAATTAAACTTGAATTAGCATTAAAAATTAGAATAAAAGCATAATAATTATCAATAAATCGAAATTAAGTATTTAAAAGTTTTAGGGTTTCACCTTGAGTTGGAGGATGAAGGTGGCACCGGCGGTGGTTCCCGGAGGTGGCCGGAAAAGTGATCTAAGAGGGCCAAAAATTAGGAAAATGGGTGATGGAGAGGAAGAAAAATTAAAATAATTATATGGGGCTGTAGAGGATAATTAGTAGGATTTAATGGTTGGTTTGGAAGGTGTTAGAAGCGGCGCATGTGGCGGCGGGCGGTGGTTTAAGGTCTCGGGGTGAAATTTTCTGTCGAAGCAACTAACCAACTTCGCATGGTTATGGCAGCTCATTCAAGAAGAATCGAAGGATTTGAATGGCTTAGTTAGCTAGAGGAAATTTCAGGGAAGAGATTGGTAGCAAGAAGAGATGTTGAAGTTGGCCGAGGAAGGAGATAATGGCGTCTGATGGGGAGGTGGCTGGGCGATTCTGACTTGGGGTTTCGGAAGGAAGAAGTCTCGAAAACACCCACCATTAGGCTATTTAAAGAGTTTAGATGGGTTATTAGGGTTTTGGGGGTCGGAAGGATGGGTTTGGGTGATAGGGTTTTGGTGGCCGGTGTCATAAATCGACCGGCGGTTGCTTGGGTCGGGTCGAAGATTCGAGAAGCCAGAGAGAGAGAATGAGAGAGAGTGAAGGTTAATTGACTATTCCAAGATGATGTGCGAGCTAATAGGAAGAGAAGGGTGGGTGAATCGGCCGGTAAGACTGCTCGTAGCCGATGCCGCCATTTTCGGCGGGGAAGTTGCAGGTTCGACGGCGTCGGGGGCTGGCAGGCGCGAAGGGGAAGAAGAAAGAGGCTGGGCCGGGCGGTTCGCGAGGAAAGAAAAGAAAGAAAGGGGCAGACCGGGCCGGTCGAGCGCGAGGGAGGTAGGCATTAATGAAACGACGGGTTTAGGTGGAAGTGGAGTCAAAACGCGGCGTAGAGGGGGACGGGCGAAGGAGGACGCGCGGGCTGGCTCATTAAATAACACGACGAGTTTTAGTAAAACGATGGACAAAACGCAGCGCTGGAGGCGGGAGAAGGAGGCAACGGCGCGCGGACGGGCTGGGCCGAAGGAAGAAAGGAAGGGAAAAGAGGAACTGGGCCGCTGGGCTGGCCCAGTTCGGAGAGGAGAAAAAAGAAAAAGAAAAGAAGAAGAAGAAAAAAGAAGAAAAGAAGGAAAAAGGAAAAGAAGAAAAAGAAAGAAAAAGAAAGAAAAGAAAGGAAAAGAGAAAAAGGAAAAGAAAAATAGTGGTTTGAATTAATTAAATTAATTAGGATATTTGAGTTATTAAAAATGATAATATTTAAATAAATTAATATTTAAAATCCCCTTTTTAGGCTAAATTAGGATTTTTAAAAGGTTTTCCACAAATTCCTTTTTAATTAGCAAAACACCCAAATTTTCTCCAATTAAATTATTTATTTATAAAATTAATATTAATTTGAAACTATTTTTATTTTCTTCTTATTTTAAATAAAATAATTTATTTAATTTATTTTTGAAATAAAATGCTTAATTAGCTAAAATACCCAAATTTTCTTCTAATAAAAATACTTATAACTGTCTTCTTGATTTACCCTAATTAATTCAATTTAAAAATAATTTATTTAAATAATTATTATAATAAATATCCTTTAAATGTAGTTTATAAAATATGAAATTTTCGGGGCATTTCAGGTGATGAGAGGTTAATTTTTTTAATACAACATTTTTAATACTTTACATATAAATTTCAATAGTGTTAAAAAAATCCAACATTTTTAAAATATTTTTTCAACTGTTTTCTTAAAATTTTAAATACTCTTTTTATAACACTTTTTCAACGTTGTTCTAATGAATTATCAACATTATTTGGACACAATTTTCCTCATTTTCAATCTTAAACGTAAAGAATAATAAAATATTTTCTTCATGAGTATTTTTCATCAATTCTATAAACATTTTTCATCACTCTTTATATGAGTTTTTAACTCTCAAAAAATGAATTTTTGATACTCTTTATATGGGATTTTAATGCTTTTATAATTAATTTTAACACATTTTTATAAAAACTTTCATCACTATTTTAATAAATTTTCAATACTCTTTATGTAAGTTTTTAACACCGTTTAAATAAAATTTCAACTCATTTTATATAAGTTTTCAATGGTATTCAAATAAATTTTCAGCATTGTTTATATAAGCTTTCAACATTATTCTATGAATTTTGAAAATTATTTGGACAATAATTTTTTTTTATAAATGTTTTCAACACCTTCTAAGGAGTTTTCAACATTCTTAAGATAATGTTTCACCATTTGCAATCTCCAAAAGGAAGAATAATAACAACATTTGAGTATGTATTTTTTTTCTATTTTTGTAACCATTTTCAGCACTCTTTATATAGGTTTTTAACTTCGTTCAAATGAGCTTTCAACACTCTTTATATAAGATTTTGACATTGTTATAATTAATTTTCAACACTCTCTAGACAACATCTATTATAAAAGTTTCATCCTTATTCTAATAAAATTTCAACATTATTCAAATAAATTTTGAACACGTTTTATATAATTTTTTTTAACTTTGTTCAAATAAAATTTGAACACTTTTTATATAAATTTTCAAAAGTTTTCTATGAATTTTGATTTCTCTTTGGACAAAACTTTTTGATAAAAGTTTTTAACTTTGTTTTAAGAATTTTTAATATGGTTTGGGCAATAATTTCCCCATTTCTTCTACAAAAAAGGAATAATAATAATAATAATAATAATAATAATAATAATAATAATAATAATAATAATAATAATAATAATAATAAACACTTACATTTGTATTTTTCACCAGATCTATAACCATTTTGCAATACTATTTATATAGATTTTCAATCCTATTCAAATGAAGTTTCAACGCTTTTTATATAAGCTTTTATCATTAATATAATTAATTTTTAACACTCTTTGGGCAACACGTTATATATATATATATATATATATATATATATATATATATATATATATATATATATATATATATATATTTATTTATCATTTTTCTAATACATTTTAAACACATGTTATATAAATTTTCAACGTTGTTCAAATAAAGTTTCAGTACTTTTTATACAAGTTTTCAACATTTTTTTATGAATTTTATACTTTCCTTAATTAATACTTTTTTATAATAGTTTTTAACACTATGTTTTAAATAATTTCCAACACTCTTTGGACAATATTTTTCTCATTTGCAATCTTAAAAGGGAAGAATAATATCAATATTTACATTTTTATTTTTCATCAATTCTATGATCATTATTCAAGACTCTTTATTTAGGGTTTTAACCATGTTCAAATGATTTTTTCAATACTATTCTAAGAATTTTTCAATACTATTTAGACAACATCTTTCTCCATTCAATACTCTTTATAAAAAAAATTTGACCCTTGCATTTAGATTTTTCATTAGTTCTGTAACTATTTTCCAACACTCGTTATATAAGTTTTTATATTTGTTCTAATAAATTGTCAACATTCTATATATAAGTTCTCAATATTTTTCAAATTAACATTCAATACTCTTACATACAATTTCAACACTATTCTAATAAAATTTCAACACCATTGATATAACCATTGAAAGCTCATCATATATCTATTGAAAAATAAATTTTATGGTGGTGAAAATTTATAGAATAGTTGTTGGAAAAAAAAACTCAAGATTGTTTACATAAGTACATAAAAATGAAAAAAAATTTATAAAGGACCGTTAAAAATTCACACATAATTTTTGAAAACCCCTTACATTAAATATGAATTTTTGTTATAATAGTTATTGAAAAACCATCATATATTTGTTGAAATGTTTTTATTAATGTTAAAAGTACAGTATGGATATTTATTTATAGAGAGAAATCTAACTGGAATTTTGATATAATTTTTTATTAGTAAAAAAAATAACTTAATAAAAAAATAAAAGGAAAAATAATAGTTATAAATAGCATGTTTTCGTTGGAGAAAGACCGTAATCATCCTTTTCTATTTTTTTTATGTTAGCTAGAAGTAAATTTGTTGAGGATAGCTACAATTATGAAATGAAAGCTCATCGGTATAAATAACTGGTGTTGTTCAAAAAATGTTAAAATTATGTTAAAATATTATTAAAAACTATTATAAAGAGTGTTGTCCACTAGTATTTAAAATTTATTAGAATAATATTGAAAACTCACATACATAATATTAAAATTTTATTTGAATGTTTTTGAAAACTTATACGATGAATGTTAAAATTTCATTAGAATAGTCTTTAAAACTTATATGAAGAGTGGTGTCCAAAGAATGGTGAGAACTTATATAAAGAGAGTTGAAAATTTTAGTTGAATAGTTTTGAAACTTATATAAAGAGCGTTGAAAATTATTTATGCAACAATAGTGAATGTTTTATATTACAATATTTACTATAAGAAAATAATATTTTATAAAGTATTCTTTTAAGAATAATTATAATATAAACTTCATCGTTGTTTGGTCTTATTTTTTTAATAGTTATATGATAATTTTTTAGAACATGTGTGATAATTTGTCAACATTTATATAAAGAGCGTTGAAAATAATATTTGACTATTGTTGTCCACCAATGTTAAAATCTTACAAGTATACTCTTTTGTATTAAGCTTTTGGTATAATTCTATTGAATCTTTTATTTTATTTTTGGAGAAAACTTTATCGAAATTTTTGTTCAATTCTATTAAAACTTTTAAATAATTTTTACTTTTTTTACATTGGAAATAAATCAACATGGATCTTTATTTGTTCATAAAAAAATTCATTCTTATCCTTATTACCCTATATCAAATAAGTACTAATTTCGTAACTTTGTTCAAAAAAAAATCGAACACTTTTTATATACTTTTTCAAAAATATTCTATGAATTTTTATTTCTCTTTGGACAAAACTTTTTTATAAAAGTTTTTAACTTTGTTTTAAGGAATTTTCAATGTTGTTTGGGAAATATTTTCCCCATTTGTGCTACAAAAAAGGAAGAATAATAAAAAAATACTTACATTTGTATTTTTCACCAGATCTATAACCATTTTATAATACTATTTATATAGATTTGCAATCATATTCAAATGAATTTTCAACGCTTTTTATATAAGCTTTTATCATTGTTATAATTATTTTTTAACACTCTTTGGGCAACACTTTTTGTAAAAGTTTTCATCGTTCTTATAATAAATTTTCAACACATTTTATATAAATTTGCAACATTGTTCAAATAAAGTTTCTGTACTTTTTAGACAAGTTTTCAACATTTTTTTTTTAAATTTTAGACTTTCCTTGGATAATACCTTTTTATAATAGTTTTTAACACTATGTTTTAAATAATTTCCAATACTCTTTGGACAACATTAAAATGGAAGAATAAGAACAATATTTTTATTTTTATTTTTCATTATTTCTATGATCATTTTTCAGCACTCTTTGTTTACGGTTTTAACCATGTTCAAATGATTTTTTCAATACTATTCTAAGAATTTTTCAACACTATTTAGATATCATTTTTCTCCATTCACTACTCTTTATAACTATTTTTTGACACTTGCATTTGGATTTTTCATTAGTTTTGTAACTATTTTTCAACACTCTTTATTTAAGTTTGTATCTTTGTTCTAATAAATTGTCAACATTTCATATATAAGTTGTCAATATTGTTCAAATGAACATTCGATACTCTTACATAAAATTTCAACACCATTGATATAACCATTGAAAGCTCATCATATATCTATTGAAAAATAAATTTTATGGTGGTGAAAATTTATAGAATAGTTGTTGGAAAAAAAAAACTCAAGATTGTTTACATAAGTACATAAAAATGAAAAAAAATTTATAAAGGACCGTTAAAAATTCACACATAATTTTTGAAAACCCCTTACATTAAATATGAATTTTTGTTATAATAGTTATTGAAAAACCATCATATATTTGTTGAAATGTTTTTATTAATGTTAAAAGTACAGTATGGATATTTATTTATAGAGAGAAATCTAACTGGAATTTTGATATAATTTTTTATTAGTAAAAAAAATAACTTAATAAAAAAATAAAAGGAAAAATAATAGTTATAAATAGCATGTTTTCGTTGGAGAAAGACCGTAATCATCCTTTTCTATTTTTTTTATGTTAGCTAGAAGTAAATTTGTTGAGGATAGCTACAATTATGAAATGAAAGCTCATCGGTATAAATAACTGGTGTTGTTCAAAAAATGTTAAAATTATGTTAAAATATTATTAAAAACTATTATAAAGAGTGTTGTCCACTAGTATTTAAAATTTATTAGAATAATATTGAAAACTCACATACATAATATTAAAATTTTATTTGAATGTTTTTGAAAACTTATACGATGAATGTTAAAATTTCATTAGAATAGTCTTTAAAACTTATATGAAGAGTGGTGTCCAAAGAATGGTGAGAACTTATATAAAGAGAGTTGAAAATTTTAGTTGAATAGTTTTGAAACTTATATAAAGAGCGTTGAAAATTATTTATGCAACAATAGTGAATGTTTTATATTACAATATTTACTATAAGAAAATAATATTTTATAAAGTATTCTTTTAAGAATAATTATAATATAAACTTCATCGTTGTTTGGTCTTATTTTTTTAATAGTTATATGATAATTTTTTAGAACATGTGTGATAATTTGTCAACATTTATATAAAGAGCGTTGAAAATAATATTTGACTATTGTTGTCCACCAATGTTAAAATCTTACAAGTATACTCTTTTGTATTAAGCTTTTGGTATAATTCTATTGAATCTTTTATTTTATTTTTGGAGAAAACTTTATCGAAATTTTTGTTCAATTCTATTAAAACTTTTAAATAATTTTTACTTTTTTTACATTGGAAATAAATCAACATGGATCTTTATTTGTTCATAAAAAAATTCATTCTTATCCTTATTACCCTATATCAAATAAGTACTAATTTCGTAACTTTGTTCAAAAAAAAATCGAACACTTTTTATATACTTTTTCAAAAATATTCTATGAATTTTTATTTCTCTTTGGACAAAACTTTTTTATAAAAGTTTTTAACTTTGTTTTAAGGAATTTTCAATGTTGTTTGGGAAATATTTTCCCCATTTGTGCTACAAAAAAGGAAGAATAATAAAAAAATACTTACATTTGTATTTTTCACCAGATCTATAACCATTTTATAATACTATTTATATAGATTTGCAATCATATTCAAATGAATTTTCAACGCTTTTTATATAAGCTTTTATCATTGTTATAATTATTTTTTAACACTCTTTGGGCAACACTTTTTGTAAAAGTTTTCATCGTTCTTATAATAAATTTTCAACACATTTTATATAAATTTGCAACATTGTTCAAATAAAGTTTCTGTACTTTTTAGACAAGTTTTCAACATTTTTTTTTTGAATTTTAGACTTTCCTTGGATAATACCTTTTTATAATAGTTTTTAACACTATGTTTTAAATAATTTCCAATACTCTTTGGACAACATTAAAATGGAAGAATAAGAACAATATTTTTATTTTTATTTTTCATTATTTCTATGATCATTTTTCAGCACTCTTTGTTTACGGTTTTAACCATGTTCAAATGATTTTTTCAATACTATTCTAAGAATTTTTCAACACTATTTAGATATCATTTTTCTCCATTCACTACTCTTTATAACTATTTTTTGACACTTGCATTTGGATTTTTCATTAGTTTTGTAACTATTTTTCAACACTCTTTATTTAAGTTTGTATCTTTGTTCTAATAAATTGTCAACATTTCATATATAAGTTGTCAATATTGTTCAAATGAACATTCGATACTCTTACATAAAATTTCAACACCATTGATATAACCATTGAAAGCTCATCATATATCTATTGAAAAATAAATTTTATGGTGGTGAAAATTTATAGAATAGTTGTTGGAAAAAAAAAACTCAAGATTGTTTACATATGTACATAAAAATGAAAAAAAAAATTATAAAGGACCGTTAAAAATTCACACATAATTTTTGAAAACCCCTTACATTAAATATGAATTTTTGTTATAATAGTTATTGAAAAACCATCATATATTTGTTGAAATGTTTTTATTAATGTTAAAAGAACAGTAATATGGATATTTATTTATAGAGAGAAATCTAATTGGAATTTTGATATAATTTTTTATTAGTCAAAAATAAAAATAACTTAATTAAAAATTAAAAGGAAAAATAATAGTTATAAATAGCATGTTTGTGTTGGAAAAAGACCATAATCATCCTTTTCTATTATTTATGTTAGCTAGAAGCAAATTTGTTGAGGATAGCTACAATCATGAAATGAAAGCTCATTAGTATAAATAATTGGTGTTGTTCAAAAAATGTTAAAATTTTGTTAAAATGGTATTAAAATTTTTTATAAAGAGTGTTGTCCAATTTTATTTAAAATTTATTAGAATAATATTGAAAACTCACATACATAATATTAAATTTTTATATGAATGGTGTTGGAAACTTATATAAAGAATGTTGAAATTTCATTAGAATAGTCTTTAAAACTTTTATAAAGAGTAGTGTCCAAAGAAAGGCGAAAACTTATATAAAGAGCATTGAAAATTTTAGTTGAATAGTATTGAAACCTATATAAAGACCGTTGAAAATTATTTATGCGACAATAGTGAATGTTTACAAAATTACGCTTTTATATTGCAATATTTACTCTAAGAAAATATTATTTTACGAAGTTTTTTTTAAGAATTATTATAATATAAACTTCATCGTTATTTGGTCTTATTTTTTTAATAGTTATATGATAATTTTTAAGCACATGTGTGATAATTTGTCAACAATTGCGTGGAAAATTTTCAACAATGAAATGACTATTGTTGTCCACCAATGTTAAAATCTTAAAACTATACTATTTTGTATTGAAATTTTGGTATAATTCTATTGAATCTTTTATTTTATTTTTGGAGAAAAGTTTATTGAAATTTTTATTCAATTCTATCAAAACTTTTACATAATTTTTATTTTTTTTACATTGGAAATAAATCGACATGGATTTTTATTTGTAGAGAAAAAAAATCATTCTTATCCTTATTACCCTATATCAAATAAATACTAGATAGTTGATAGATCAAGTATAATGGATTGGAACTTAGTCATTTTCAGTTATGTGTGTTGTAACATATAGAAACTATTATCCATGTTTTATTTTTTGTAACCAATATAATTTTAAAATAATAATTTTTATAATTGTAATTATTAATATTATTGTTATTTAAAATATGATTATGAATGTGATTTAAAAATAAAATGAGGAAAATAAATCATTGGATTGATGCCGCCATTATACAATTTATCAGTGTCATAATCGAACTGAAATTATTATTTTTGTGTACATTATTAATGTTTTTATCTACTAGATCATCTGTTTTGATATTAAACACATATATTTTTAATGACATACTATATGTAATAAAAGTGTTATTTTATTGCATCACATTATATTAATGATGTAGCGAGTTGAGTTCTAATAAAAATTACTAATATTATAGTTCTAAAAGTTTGTGTACATATAGTTTAAGCATATATGATTGACAATTAATAATTAAAATGTATTATATGTTAATAATAATAATAATAATTATTAGTTCATTTGTATCACTTATGTTTGCAAATAGTTAGAAAATCCTCAAGATTTAATAAAAAGGAGAACAGCTTCAACTATAGTTATATTTCTCATTTATATATCTATGTTAGTAATGAGATCTATCATTATTGAATGATATTATTAATATTTATGACAAACAAGAACAAATAAAAAATATATAATGTATTGTAAATACGAAACAAGCAGACGTATTAATATGAATTGAAAGTGAATAATTTATAGGCAATGTGCGAAGGAGATTTATTACTAACTGTTACTATAATTTGAAGGATGTTAGAAAGTTTTGATACCGGATATTCTCTTGGGAACTACCAGTACAACGATACATGTAACTTCTGTCCTCTTTCACAGATGGGAAGGTCAGTAAGCCGCGTCTGACAATCAGCTATTCAGTACGTTATGTATAAAAAATTAACGGTAAACATGTTATGTATTAAAAATTAACGGTAAACATTTAGTACGTTATGTATAAAAAAATTAATAGTATTATGTGGAGATGGAGACTAGTTCTTTCTTGTCGCGCTTGAAATGCGATTTTGACGATCTTGAGTCCTGACATTTCTCCGTAGGCCGCAAGATAGATTTTGACAGATACCGATATTATATATTCAGATATATTTTATACGGTATTTTTGATATGCCAAAATAATTAAAAAGAATATGATAATTATAATAATATTTTCATATTTTTAGTTTTAAATTATCATAACTACAAACATAATTATATGATTTGATTATAAGAATTTTAATTTAAAAAATTATTATAATTATTGCTATTACTATAAGTATTGTTATTATAATAACTGTAATAATTAAATATTAATCTAAACTAATATAGACATCAGCCCAAAGAAAAAAATATTAATTTTTTTTATTAAATCAAACTAAAAAAATAAAAAAATATCGATCAAAGTTTAAATAAATATTAATTCAAAAATAAAGTTATCAAACAAAAAACACCTTTTCAAAAAAAAAAAAAACTAGGTGTTTTATTTAGTATTTTATCTTTTATTTTAAAAATAATATTATATACTCTCTATGCATTTAATAAGATACACTTGAATATATACTATTATTTATTCATTTTGACCGTCTCGGTCCACTTCTCTATTTTCTTCAGTGTCACAATTGGGACGTTATTATTAGGTGGTGGGACGCATGCAACGTATGGTAGGAGCATTCTTACACCTTTAATATATTTTAAGTATTTTTTAATCATATTTATGTAATTATAGATATTATATAATTGATTATGTGTACATTATAACTATACTTGATTAATATCAATATTTTTTATGTTATCTTGATAATAATAAATATAACATAATTAATTATAATTATGCTATAATTTTATATGTAAAATCACGGTTGAGCTTGAACCGCTCCAACCCATGAATACCCACCTCCTAATCATTTTCGCCCTTCGTGCCCTTTTCCGAGCTCTTATTCCTTTCGCTTTCAGCGCGGCGGCCACCACCAACCATCTCGATTAATTTATTAGACCTAACACTGGGCCATCTCCAACTATGCATGCACAAGTGGGAAGGTGTAAAGGGACCGACAGATTACTTCCTGGTGCCGAGGAAGACTCGGATTTGCTATATATATTGTTATCTGGGGGAATACCTATTTACTCTTTATCCCCAGCACCATCCGCAACTCTTGTCATTGTGCTACTCCTACCTCTACCAACATAAAATGTCTCTTCCTACTCCGCTACGGGCATAAATTATCGGTCCCCCCGCTCTAATCACAGGCACGTGTAGAAAAAAAAAATTAAGTTTGATACAAATGTATTGTTTCGATTTTTATCTTAGTCATAAACGAACAACTTTATCATTTTTCATTCTTCATCCTAGAGAAATTAAGTATACATTTCAATATAAATTCTTCAAAACCACGACTTTGTTCAATATTTCGATAAAATTTCACATTTTATTCAAACACTCACAATAAATAATAAATTTAAAAGTTCTTCAAATTAAGACGAATTCAGAACTCTAATAAACTATGAAGATGGCTTCACAACTCCAACGTAATAAAATGATAAATTTAAAATACCGACAAACTATGGATTCACATAAGAAATATAAATGGATTCTCTGAATATTAATTACGACTTAGACGAATAGGTAAAACTTATTATGGATTCTCTAAACATTAATTACGACTTAGACAAATAGGTAAAACTTATTTTTTTTTATAATTATAAATTATGTCAACGAATTTGGTTTGATGAAATTAATACATTTTTTTATTATATGATTATGGTCAACTCTTTTCTTAGGATATAGAGAATATATTTTTTACTATAAAAAATTATCAGAGATTTTTTATAACAGAACAAATATTTTCTGATCATGTATAACATGTAACATGGGTTAAACAAATTGATAAAACTTATAGGATAATTTTGATTATTAAAGGTTCTACAAAAAGAAATGGTATAGGTGTAGATAGAGTCTCGATCGGATGTGAAAAAAGTGGAACATATATCTGTATTAGACCTACAAATACTGAAGGTGCATGTAGTACAAGTTATAAAAAGATAATTATCCTTTTTTTAATTATTGAAGTTGAAAATAATAATGATGGATGACAAATAGAAGTTAGGAATATGACATATAATCACAAATTAACAAATTATAAATAATGGCATGCTGGTCTAGGTAAGTTGATAGAATATGAAGTTCAATCTATTGATGATCTTATGACAACTAACTTAAAGCCACAAAAAATCACACCATTTCATCAAAAATAAGTTAAAGGAAATATACTTATGATAAGGTATATTTATAATATCCGATTGAAGCTTAAGTCCGAAGAAATAGATGGTCAAACAATGTTACAGCATGTTCTGAGTATGTTGGTTGAAAATCATTATTTGTAGTGGCATCAAAGTGAGTCAGAATCAAATGTAATAAGAGAACATCTATTTGCACATCCCGTATCTGTTAATATTTTACATGCATTTTTTTTGTTTTATAAATGGATTGCATGTATAAAACGATTAGATATAGAATGTCCTTACTTGAAATTGTTGGATTAACACCAATAAAATTGAATTTTAACATTGCATGTGCATACATGTTATCCAAAAAGGAGAAAATTTATTTGTGGTTACTTGAGAGGATGAAGGCCTTAATGGATCAATCTATACTTCCAACCACCAGTATTACCGACTGAAAACTTGCTCTCATTTCACTTGTGGAACCTATTTTTCCTGATTCAAAATGTTTCCTATGTAGGTTACATGTTAATAAGAATATGGAGGAAAGGTATAAGAATGTCTCCAGTCATTCATCATTTACATGTGATTTTATTTCACAATGGAAAATTTTATAGATGCCGTGGATGAACAAATATATGAGGAATAACTCTTATCATTGGAGGAGGATTACAAAAACATGTATAGCCTAATTTTGAATCTAAAAATGAATTATCGACAACCATATAAACACAAAATTGTTTCTATTTTCTTCGGTACCGTGTTTCATATCCATAAGATCACAACAAATACGTATGATTTATATATTATCTCCTAGTATAGTTGCTTTTACTTCTTTCTAGTGATAAAGTCATATATTGAATTTTTTGTCACCAGGGTTGAAGATACTCATAGATCTTTAAAGAGATTTCTAGAGACATCACAAGGTAACTTTAACACAATGTTAAAAACATGCACAAGTTCTTGGAATTATAACATAATGAGATAAAAACATTGCTAGAGAGGTCTTAGTTCAACACTCTTCATTTTGCTACAATTTCCCTTTACACCAATTTGAGAGATCACATTGCTTTATATGCAATGAAGTTGGTCAATAAAGAGTGTCAAAGAAGCAATTATGTAGGTACCGATGATGATTTATGCGTATGTTATATGTGGAGTATGCACAGTATTCCATGTACGCACGAGATTAATACATACATTCATAACTACATGTCAATCCACCTGTTGGCTATTCATCCATTCTAAAAGAAATTTGACATAGATGGGCTGATTAATCCACTGACACTGCAAGAACCAATAGAGGTTGCACCTCATTTACTCCATATTTCTATGGAAGTTGTTATGAGATAGCCGCTAGCTATACATAATTAGTTAATGAGAGATAAATATTTAATATTGTAATTCTCTAGAGAGCACCTCTCCGGGAGCCACTAGTACGACAACATAGGGGTCGCCCAAGGAACTCGACCAGAAGGATACAATCTAGTTGGGAGTACACAAAACAATAATTTTTAAGTCGTTTGAGATTAACACAAGGTTGGGCTTGGGGTCGAGGTTGAGGAAAACAATCGACATTTATGTCATTTAGCCAATTACAATTTTCATATGTGATTTAGATGAATCAACATATAGTTCCATATATTAGTACTTAGTATAATGTGTTAAGAGATAAAAAAAATGCGGTTTTAGAGCATTCACTTATATTATACTAGGATATAAGGAATGGTGGGTTCAAATTTGTATTAATTTATATCACAAGATATTGGTGAGATGATAGTTGTATGCGAATGTGTTTGTATATGATAGAGTTGATCGAATTCTTAATACTATTGCCCATTGGGAATGGCCAGTTCCAATGACACACTAGATGGAAATACCAAATATTGGTTATGTCATTACAACCTATTACTATGTGTTGTTTGCATATTATTCTTTGAATACGTGCAATTCATTTCTACTTTTAGTCACGCAACATGGATTTTAAGGTCATAAAAATGAAGTGGCTATATTTTTTTTTTCAATACATGAGTCACTACATATTGATATACAGATGTTTTATGACTTTTTTTATTTCAATATTATATCAATGCTAGTTCTTATATCTTTGTGTTTAACATATACATCTTTTGAAAATTTTCTACTTCCACCACTACATTAAAATTGGAACAAATAACATGATAGCAATGTTTCAATATGGAATATACTATATTCTTCAAGATTTCAACAATGGAACTTATTGGTACATAATGGCACACAAGAGCTACATCCTCTATCTTCAGACTCAACTTTTATCTAGAATTGTTGTAATTTTTTATTATTTTATTTATATTTTATCTTTAAAAAATATGCATTTAAAAAGTTATGTTTATTTTCTTGTTACCTTCCATGATAGATTAATTCTCTAACCTCTGGTAATCGAATATATTTATGTGTTATTCGGCTTTATTATCTCGGTGTTTGATGCGTTCAATGTGGATTGAATAATACTTTCTTAATCATGATATTTTAATTGTAACATAACCATACATTAATACACCAAGATCTTTAAAAATTCCTAAGTAGAGTAAATCAAAGTACATAACCATACATTGATACACCAAGCTCATTATAAATGCCTACGTCCATGCCTAAGTAGAGTAAATCATGCACAATATTTTTAATATATGTAACTAGCTGCTACTAATTTGGAACTAACTCTCCCTTCTAATAGAATATATGGATAGTTTTATGTGCTTCATTCATACATCTTGCAACAGGAATTTGATGTTCATCATTTGGATGCTACGCCAAATATTCTTTTGTCATTGCCAATACATATCTATGAACTCTAGGAACATACCAATTTGTATAGTCATAAGCTACGTCTCATGGGTATTTAGTCGGTGGTCCAAAAACATCTAGATCCAAAATGTGTTCATGCCTCAAGAACCATTGGCTAAGCATGTGTGTATAATAAACTGTTTACTTCTTGATGGAGGGACCTATGTACGTGTTCTTAGTACACTTGATAGGATCCTCAAGGATCATTCGTGTATATCCAAACTAGTGTGTCAATCTATGTGGCATAAACGATTCCACTTTCTCTAAATAGTGTAAACAATCATGATATAATGCCATAAGACAATCTCTATATGGATTAGCTACTTCATATGGATCCAAAATGACCTATCATAAAAAAAATTAAACTAAATACGAATATCGCTAACTTAATATAGTAAGAATGTGATAATTTTAGCATACCTTTGATATACACATAAGATAAAATTTTGCTCGAAAGTACTCAATAATCTCCAATTTATGTCCACAAAACCACCTCATGCAATGAGGATAGTATAAATCATCCTCGAATCACTCCACTCCAAACCCCGGAAAGCATTCATAAATCCATGTCTGTTATAATCTTCGGTTATTAGAATTATAACTAATGTATCCAAGTATGTAATATATATATATATATATATATATATATATGATAATTACAAAATTACTTATAATAGAGTGACACGTCTTGATATTTTAGCAACGTTAGCTCTAGAAGTCATACTAAGTTGTCGATATAGGAAAGCAAGTTTGGTTTCACTCCATGCATAACATTCAACCCAAGTAAGATTTTGAAGAAATAGGATATAGCAATGATTAAATTTATTAACCAACTTATTGACAAATAATGATAGGTCAATTAACCATAATAAATACCCGATTACTTTTTCCTCATCTCCTAACTAATATGATTTGCATACTTCTTGTAGCCATTTAAATGGAAGCCCACCCTTTTGAGTAACTTCATTCACTTTCATTTCCTCTATCCCAAACAAGGAACCTAATGCACCAATCAATTGCCCACACATTTCAACTATCAATTCCAAATGTAATAGATGACCATCAACTTTTAGCCCTAATATACGATGAAGGGTGATTGTCAACTCAACCTATGGAATATAAAAGCTATGGGTGTCTAGTTTCCATCTCAGAATAAATGATGAAATAAGTGGCACATTGACATGCTCAAATGTGTAGGCTAAAAGGTGTGACAATCCTATTTGGAATATCAAAGTGATCATCCTTTCTTTGACGCTTCTAAAAAAGATTTTCAAAACCTTCTGCCTCGTGCGGATCATGGGACAACCATGATTCTGAAAAATAAAAGAAAAAAAATGTAATGAATATATATGATTGGTTATACATAAAATAATAAATAAGAAATAATGAATATGATAATCTTATCTTTTCTAACCATAAATTTAAAGTCGCGTGACTGCCAAAGCTTGAGATCAAGTAAGAAATTATTGGACCTCTGGGACATAGCCCAAGCAAGTACCATTCATCCTTCAGATGTATACTTCATTCATATTCACTATCATCACCAACGTCTCTATTGTCGTCTTCGTCGTCGTCATCATCATGATGTACATCATCATTAAAATGCACATATGTCAATGATGATATTTGATCGGTAATGTGGGGTAATGATGTTGGAAAATCCAATAATGATCTAGAACCACCAACAACAGGTGGGTGAATTAAGGATGATGGCACTCTCATGTTAGCCTAGGAGGTAAGAAAATCTACATATTGTGTAGATAATGAAAAATTTTCATACCCGGTGTAATACCCCATATTTTTTTTGAATGGTTGAATGAGAATTATGCCAATTTTTGGACCTCTAATTTTGATTTAATATTATGATTTGGTTTGAGGCAAACCTTGATTAAAATCATGATGAAAAATGGATCTTAGTGAGATTTCCAAGCAAACTTATCAGTTGGTTCCATGAACCAATCAAATGGTTTGTTGTTTTAGAAAATTAGGTTTTCTCAACTAAACCAATCAATTGGTTGAGGGGAACCGATTAAGTGGTTAGTAGAACAGTCGATTGGTAGGCCTAAACACATCAACTTGTTTTTTGATCTAGTCATCTTTTTCAAAATTTATTTTTTTAAAAAAAAAATCTCTTACACGGAAATGGAACTTTACCAACTCATGCCAAATTGTTCCTAAGAGATTCCTAACCATTTTTCATAATGCACTTAGCCCAAAATATTGCCTATGATTGATCTAGAGGTTGATTGAGACGATTCAGAGGGGAGAAATGACCTTAGCCTTATCTTCGTCCATCTCTCTCCTCTTAGCATTTTTGAGATTAATGCATCGATCTTAGTTACAACTTTGAATATCTGAATATTCCTTCTACATTGACCTTCCATTACTCCTTTTTTATATGCTAATTTGGCCTAATTGACCTACATTCTCAATAAATATCATTTAAGCTCTAGAAAATAGGTCAGCATGTCGTGGACAAAATCCATCCATTTAGTTAGGATTCAAACAGTAAATTATAGGTTTTCGAGTTGATTCCTAAACCCTTCATGATTCCATATGATTGGTTGTCTATAAACAATCCCAATCATCCCTTTTATGCACCTTTTCTTTCAGCCATTAAAGTCTCTAAGTCTAGTATTCCCCTTCTCTCTTTTCTACACTTTAATCCTTTCAATCAATTTTCTTACACTCTTTTGATCATGTCTCTAGCTCTCTATGGCTTCAATTGTTAAGCCAAGAAGAGTTAGATTCTAGGAAGAAGGTTTAGTGGATCGGATGAGCATTTCTCTATTTTGGCTAAAGTTGGTATGTTCCTCTTTCCTTCTATTTTAAGTTTAAATTTTTAATAAGGTTTTGGTGTAAATTAATGAGTTTAATATTGTGGCTTTTAAGGTTTTAAAAATTGATAATTTTATAGTTGGAATTTCTAGTTTAAAAGGGATTTTGCCTACATCAAGTAAGTGATTCTTTCTTCTAAAATGAGTAATGAGTATCTCTGTATATTATGAGTTCCTTTAAGTTGATTCTGCATGTTGGCATGAATCAATATAGCATGCTTAGGTGATTTTGATGGATAAGTGGTATAATTTGAGTACAAATAATGAAATTTGGTATAAAAAAATAGGATATGATGATTCCATTCAGTGACATACAAGATAATTTAGTTGAAAATGTGCTAAACTAGGTTAATACATTTTTTAATGTGGTTAAGGATGATTTATATGTAAGAATATATATAATATTTAATGGTTTGGTGTTGTGTTAAGGTAAACTGATTTACTAGTTAGATCAAACCAATCAATTGGATCTTAAAATAGTCAAATGGTTGATCCAACCCATCTACTGGTAAGCCTACAAAGACCTTGGTCTTTCTCTATACTTAAAATCATCGATTGAGTAGGTAGAACAGATCAAATAGTCTATGAATAGTCAAATGGTTCACCCAAACCAATCAACTGCTTGAGGAAAAAGTAAGGTTTGGTTGAGTCAAACTATTTGACAGGTTGACCCAAACTGATCGACTGATTAGTTCAACTAATCAACTGATTCATCTGGTTTTTTTCTTTTTGGTTTGATTATTCTTTGATGCTACGTTTGGGACTATATAATGATTATTAATGGGATAAAATATAGATACTATCATGGATCATTAGCCTAATGAAAGAATTAAATAGATCATAATTCATGATATACTTTATGAGTAATATAAAGGCTAAATGGGTATTTAACTTATGATAAATGATTGCATTGAGAAAAGAGTAATGATACCCAACATGGGCTTGAACAAAATAATAAAATCGATATGAGTAATATGGTACAAGAATAAATGGAAATTCACATGATTGGGAAAGTGGAAAGAAAAGGATTGATATAGAATAAACATGGAAATTGCCTTGCTTGCTTTTGTATGGGCATTTTGTGATCACTTATCCTTATCAATAATATAATAATCACATAAAGAGAAATAAAATCAAGTTGAGTATGGGTCTGGGTTACTTGATCCTCAATTACCTATCGGGGATTAGTCTAACTTTGGGCATTTTTGGTGCCTTCGGGTAGGATCCTAAGAGGTATATGCAGACACTGATTATGTACTAGAGGGTATTGATACTAAAGGGTCTGGTTATCTAGGTGGTAGGCTTTGGCCTGGACTTATGTCCATATTAGTTGGCTTCGGCCTTGACTAATGTCTATTCTAGTGATTGGCTTTGACCTGGACTTATATCCGCATGCTGATAGGCTTCCATGGTATGTGAGACCAAGGGGTGGTGCACATTCCCTCACTTGATGATAATAAAATATGGATGATAAGTATTGGTTGATAAAATATGAATGATGACCAAGTGAATGGGTAATAATTGGATAAGGATGAAGGTAATGGTATAAATAACTAAAAAGGATAAAATATGGTTATACACTTGGTAAATGACTTAAATAACCCATTGGTTATTAAATGCGATATTAACTGGATGATTGACCTATATCATATATGGCTAAGGAAATGGTATAACATAAAGGATTGAGTCATTGGAAATAAATCCTAGAGGTTTCTTTAATTTTATATGCTTATGCATGTGTGAGTACCTATATGATGATAATGTGAAACCAAGCATGATATATACAACATTGTTTGAGTTATGCATGATAACATGCCTTGATGTACTCTTATCTTTATATATGGATTTAGCATGACACATGTTGTATTTTATATCCATGTACGGTAGAATTTGTATACTTGTGTTTACATTGAGGGAGAAACTTGGCTTACTCATTATGTACCATATTAATATGCCCATTTGCTCGGTTACCTGCACATTCTTACGAGTAAAGGGTCATGTGTAGGTTTTTGGAGATGACCGGTAAAGGGCCTACCTCAGTTGGGTTGGGCTTGAGAGTGTGGACACCAGGATATCTTGTGGGGTCTGTAATGGACCGTGGTTTTAATTTAGGTGTGTTAATCTAACTCGTTTTAATATATCTTGTACTGTGTTCTACATGTATTTTATACTAATTTGGTCAGGGACCGTTAAGATCCTTCGATGTAAATGATCCTTCATTTTGTTTATGTAATATTTTATTCCCGTAATCTACTATTTTAAATGTTTTATTTGGTTATACCCTTGTATATGATATATTTTTTTAATTTAGGACGTCTAACATGTGTCAAGTACGATGGTAACACTCCATTTTTTCTAAGGTATGTTTTCAGCTTCCGTAATGTTTCAAACAAAAAATTTCGGTAGTGAAAAATGGGGATGTTATAAGTTGGTATCAGAGTATTTCTTAAAGATTTCTCACTTTCAAGAATTATTAAGTTGATACCATAGGTTGGTATTCGAGGTTTTATTAAAAACTTTCCACTTTTAGAAATTGTTAAGTTGAAACCATAAGGTTTTATTAAAGTATTTTACTAAAAAGGCATTACCTTCAAAAAATAATTTTGAGCTGATACTGCAAAAAGGTTTCAGTCTTGATTTGAAATCCTTTTCCCTTAATTATCTCAACAAGCTTAATTATTTTCAAATCCGAAATGTCCATGAGTGAGAGTGAGGTTGGAAATGCGTCATAGGCAGCCTTGTTATTATTGTTGTGCAAGTCTTAGTACTCGGTATGTAACACCCCCAAATTTACACAATTTTTTTTATTTTTAAAAAACCATACTTATAATTTAAAACCATAAATTCTAGGGATGTTACCGCCACACTTAGTACCAGACCGGTTTACTCCTACCGTTCTAATACTAAGTGCTAAGGCTAAGAAAACAACTCATGATATTAATAATAGTTCAAATTCATAAATACGGGAATTAGGTGCACATCAGTCTTTACACAATCGAAATACAGGAGTTAGTTTTTTAGGGAGAAGAAGTAACTACACTCATGAAATTGTTTCTGAAGTGCTAATCGTAAGTAAATAAGATAGTAATAATAAACTCAAGGGAAAGCCGGCCACGCCACTCTGATTATCGATCCAGCCCAATCATCACTCGGCCCCACCTATGTCCCATAGACATCAATGGCATCATAGAAAGCGTCACCTACCTGAAACACGTCAGATGGGTGTTCTGCTCGTTCGAATGAGCAACACCCTTGAAAGGGGTGATCACTATGCTACGTACCGAGTAAGGTAACCGAGGACTAAGGCCAACACATAAGCACATAAATCATACAAGATAGTAAATCAACTTACAAATTTAAACCCAAACATATGATACATAAAAGCTTATAGAGCATTACATAGTTTATAATCATCAAGCCCACACATAAGGCCCAAAAAGGTATAGATTAATGGTTTAATCTTTCTTTCATCGGAATATGATACACACTATGCCTTTTATCAAATCCATACGAGAACAGGAACACTCCACTATTATTATAACCGGTGGGCCGGTCACACATGGAGTATCGTGCCCCAACCATTATTATTACCGGTGGATCGGTCATAAATAGAGTCAAACCCTAACCACTATTATAACCGGTGGATCGGTCACATATAGGGTAAAACCCTAACCACTATTCCTAACAGGTGGATCGGTTTAGTGCCTGCTCGCATAGTGTTCCACTATAAGTAATTAGTAGCTTTTACTTGCCTTAGCAAAATTCTGGTTTATTTTCACTGAGATTGGGATCCCCCACTATTATAACCGGTGTGCCGGTCACATATAGGACATCATGTCCTAACCACTATTATAACTGGTGGATCGGTCACATATAGGGTAAAACCCTAACCACTATTATTACCAGTGGATCGGTCGCACATAGGGTAAAACCCTAACCACTATGTAACACCCCAAAATTCACTATTTTTTTTTGAAAAGCAGAAGCAATTAAAATAGAAATACTTAAAACCCGTGAATTTTGGAAATGTTACCGCCACACTTAGTACCAGACTAGTTCTCTCCGACCGTTCCAGTACCAAGTGCTAAGGCTAAGAAAAGATTTACATTAACTCAAACCAGCGGTTCATAAAAGAACTCAAAAGATCATACATTAAAATCAGAGTACGCATAAACGTTTATGAACCATAATAGAATAGGAATCAGAGTGCGAAATCAAAATTCCTCAAAGGGAATAATCTTACAATTTATAAATGGTTAAGTCGAAACACTTAACACAAGGTAATAAAGTAAAAAGAGTAAACGTGAATCAGAAGAAGTATCATAATGAAATAAAATCACATGAAGAAAATTACGGCCACGACACTCTCGAACTTTAAGCCAAACATGCTCAACACTCAGGCTCGATGGATATCTCGCCCACCTGCACAAATTCAAAAGGGCATACTACTCTTGGGAATGAGCAGCACCCATGAAAAGGGTGATCAGTACGCTACGTACTGAGTAAGGTAACCGAGCACTAAGGCCAACACATAAGCACATAATCCATGCAGAATAATAACAGGGCATAATCATGATAACATAACTCATGTGATCATCCAGGTAAAAGTACAAAGGCCCATATAATCCAGATTAATTGTTTAATTAATCTCTTAACAAAATCTGATTCATACCATGCCTTTTATCAATCCATGCGAGCATAGGAACACCCCACTATTATAACCGGTGGGCCGGTCACAATAGAGCATCATGCCCTAACCACTATTATTACCGGTGGATCGGTCACACATAGGGTACAACCCTAACCACTATTCCTGACCGGTGGATCGGTTTGGTTCCTACTCGCATGGTGTTCCACTATAAGTAATTAATATCTTTTAAGTGTCTTTAACAAACTCGGGTTCGTTTTTATTGAGCTTGAGTCCCCCAATATTATTCGCCGGTGGACCGGACACTTGTGGGACAAAGTCCACACCACTGTTATTTTCCGGTGGACCGGTCTCACATAGGGTAATAACCCTAACCACTATTTCTAACCGGTGGATCGGTTGGACCCGGCTCAATAATCTTTCACTTTAAGTGATTAATGTCTTAAATATTTTATTCAAAGATTTCACCCTGGACATGCATAAGTCATCACACATCACAAATCATAAAATTCCACCATCATAGTTACACCTAAGTCACCACATACACATGATAACACAAAACCCTAATCAGCCACCACATACCTCAATTAACCACAACAAACCATAGTTAACCACTCCAAACTCTATTTAACCATACCAACCATAATTAGCCACTCCACGCCTTAGTTAATCATAACAAACCACAATTATCCACTCCAATCTTAGTTAATCACAACAACCCAGAGTTCATAAATTCAATGTGAAACTTGCAAACCCTAATACCGTCATCCAACCATCAATGCCAACATGTAAACCCTAATACCACCAAACAACTATAATTACCACCATACAAACCTCAGTAACATCATACAAACCTTAATACCACAATATAACCATAAATACCACCATACAAACCTTAGTAACATCATACCAATCCTAATACCACCATGCAACCATTAGTACCACCATTCAACCCACGATTCTGCCATATAAAACACTAAATTCAATCCATAGCAAAACCCAAGATTTGTCCACATAATACAATTGCTTAGATTCTCCCCTTTCATAACCACAATTTAGATTCCCCCATACAAGACTATAAGTTAGATTCTCCCACATAAAATCATAAATTAGAATCTCCCAAGCAAAACCATAATTTGGATTAATTGGATTCCCCCAAACAAATCATAAATTAGATTCTCCCAATCAAATCATAAATTAGGTTCTCCCATATAACATCATAAATTAGATGCTCCCTAACAAACCACAAATTCAATTATCCCATATAACATTATAAATTAATATTGTCTCCCACGAAACCCTACATTTCCCATATAACATCCTCACATGCAAACACATATTATTCCATACACATAGTACACATGCCATATAGCAACACAAAAGCATGCTTGGACTCCATGCCATACCAATTATGCAATAATTACAATAATAACATAGGATGCATAACATATAAGGAACACAATGCACATTAGCATACAAAAGGCCTTAGCACCCCTTACCTAAAATGTCACCGGTCTTGGAGCACGCTCCTACGCCTCCTTAGGGCTTTGACCAAATAATAACATATTAATAAAATAACCTTAACAAAATTCTAACTTTGCTAAAGACATAAAACTAATAGAGAAATTATAAACCTTGATAATATAGGGTTAAAGACTGTACCCTAATAATAATAATGATACTAATATAATAATATCAAAGATAATAAAACTAATATCATTGAGAATATAAATAATAATAATAATAATAATAATAATAATAATAATAATAATAACATTATTAACAATACTAATGGTAAAATATTTGCATTAATAATAATGGAATAAGAATAATAGAAATTCGAAATATAAAATAATAATAATAATTATTAAACTTATAACATATTAATATTAATAATAGTAATAAAATAAATAATAAGGGGAATAATAATAAAATCGAGTTAAAATACAATAAGGCTTCAACCTTCAACATAAATAATAATAAAACAATAATACTACTAATAATAATCATAAAACATATTAAGAATATAAATTTTAAGAATAATAATAATAGTATTTATATACAAATAATTGAAATAAATTAAATCAAGGCTTATAATAATCTGGAAAATGGTTGAGAGAGTCAAGGGTTCAACCTTAAGCTGGTGGTGATAGGTGGCACCGGCGGTGGTGCACGACGGCGGCGGCGGTGGGCGGAAAAATAGAAGAAAAGAGGGAAAGATGGATGTTAGGAAAAAATATAGGGAGAATTGAGGTGAGATAAGAGGTGTTTATGGTTTCCCAGGAGGAGAGGAACAAAATGATAGTGGTGGTGCAGCCAAAGGTGGTGGCGCACGGCGGCGGAAGGCGGTTTAAGGCTTCGGGGTTAAAATTCAGGCGAGATGAGCAGCCAACTTGGTACGGCTTTGGAGGCTCATACAAGAAGAATCGAAGGTTGAAAATAGTTTGGTTAACTAGAGAGTGTTTCAGGGAAGAACTTGGAATGCGGAGGAGGCGTTGAAGTTGGCTAACGGCGGCGGAATACGCATCTGAAGTCGCGGTGGCCGGCACTCGGGCTTAGGGTCTCGGGGAAGAACAAACTCCAAAAACTCATACAATCTAGCTATTTATAGATTGTAGATGGTATAATAGGGTTTTGGGGGTCGGCAGGAAGTTATGGGGTGCGAGAATTTGGGCAGCCGGCGGCGGAAAATGGTCGGCCAACGTTTGGGTTGATTCGACAGTTCGCGAGGCTGGGGAGAGGAAACGGGCGAGATTTAACGTCCAATAATTATTCCAATTTATTCATGGAGTTAAGAGGAAGACAATGAGACAAGAAACGGCCGGTATTAATCACCGTAGCCGGAGATGCCATTGATGGCAGCTAGCGTTGCAGTGTCGTCGACAACGAGGAAAGGAGGAAGAAGAAGACGGCTGGCCGGGCGGTTCGCGAAGGAAAAAGAAAGAAAGAAAAGGAGGAAGAATCGGGCGGTTCGGGCGCGGTCGAGTGTGTCATTAAATCGAACGATGCGTTTTGGTGGAAACGGAGCCAAAACACGGCGCGGCGGAGTCGGACGAAGGAGGCCGCGCGGGCTGGGCCAAAGAGGAAGAAGAAAAGGAAGACTGGGCCGCAGCTGGCCCTGTTCGGGGAAAAAGAAGAGGAAAAAGGAAAAGAAGAAAAAGAAAGAAAAAGGAAAGGAAAAAGGAAGAAAGAAAAAGAAAAAGGGAAAAAGGAAAGGAGAAAAATAATTAGATTAGGGCCAATTAAATTAATCTGAAAATTTAGGATATTTAAAAATAATAATATTTAAATAAAATAATATTTAAATCCCTTTTAAGCTAAATTAGGATATTTAAAATATTTTCCATAAATTCCATTTTAATTATCAAAAAACCCTAAATTCCTCCAATTAAATTATTTATAAAATTATTATTAAATTAAAACTATTTTCTCATTCTTATTTTAAATAAAATAATTTATTTAATTAATTTCCAAAATAACATATTTAATTATCCAAAATACCAAAATTTCTCTAATAAAAATACTTACAAAATTCTTCTTAATTAATCCAATGAATTTCTTTTTATTTTAATAAAATTAATTTATTTAAATAATTTTTCTAATAAAAAATCATTTAAATATAGTTTATAAAATTAAAAATTTTCGGGGCATTTCACACTATTACTGACTGGTGGATCGGCTGGTCCCGTCTCAATATCTTCCACTTTAAGTAATTAGTGTCTTAAATATTTTATTCACAAACATTCGCCTATACATGCATGACTAACTCTATGCAACCCTAGCTCCCATGCAAACCTTAGTTCCATGTACCACACTCCCATGCAAACCCTAATTCCCATGCAACATACCACACTTCCATGCAACCCTAATACTGCCATGCAACGTACCACACTTCCATGCAAACCCTAATACCATGCAACATACCACACTTCTATGCAACCCTAATACCGCCATGTAAAAACCCTAACACCATGCGACATTAATAACATCATACGAACCCTAACACCATGCAATATTAATACCATCATCATTCTTCTGCAACCCTAACATGTATGTCTTAAGGCCACATCACATATCATCACATACAAATAAAATACAAGCCATATAACAACCCAAGATCATACGTGAACTCCACATCATATCATATATGACATAATTAATAATGATAACATAGAATACATGGCATAAGAAGTACATAATGCATATAAACACACAAATGGCCTTAGTAACACCTTTACCTAATAGGTCACCAATCTTGGTCACGCTCCTGTTCCACCTGAGGGCTTTGACTGGGCTCACCTATTATGGGGGAAAATACTAGAATTAGCTTCCCTCCTAAAATTCTATTAATTTCTAACTTATCCTAAGTCTTGGTTCTTAATTAACTACGCCAAATACTACTAAAATACTAATAAGATACTATTGTAATTTAGAGTAAAAAGGTGATATAAGGGTTTCTACCCTTCACCAAAATAAAGTTAGTAAAGGTAATAATAATAATAATAATAATAATAATAATAATAATAATAACAACAACAACAACAACAACAACAACAACAACAACAACAACAAACTATTACTAATAATAGTAATATTAATAGAAATCTTAATAATAATAATAATCTAAACCTTAAAATTTCAAGGTGGGGTTTTGACCCTACCCTAAATAATAAAATACTATTCAATAATATTAATAACATATATTATTTAAAATAATATTAAAATAATAAAGATAATAATAATATTACTATTATTATTAATAAAAATAGTAATAATAATACTACAAAGCATATGTGCGAAAAATAACAAAATAGTTAAGGTCTCTGCCCTTCCAGAATAATTAAAGATAATAATAAAAATAATTATACTAACAATAATAATATTATTATTATTATTAAGAAAGGTAATAAAACATATAATAATTTAAATAATACCTAAACTTCAAAACTAATAACCCTAATTATTTTATTCCTACTTTCTACCATGCAAAGAAAATTTAGCATTAATATTCCATCTAATAATAATAATAATAATAATAATAATAATAATAATAATAATAATAATAATAACAATCGAATAACCATAAAAAAATTTGAATAAAACAGAATAAATGTAAATAAATATAAAGGAAGGTATAAGAAGGTCTAGGGTTTCACCTTGAGTCGATAGGGATGGGCGGCTAATTTAGGGCCTTTTAAAAAAATTCTTCTAAATTCCTTTTTAATTAACAAAAAGCCCAATTTTTTTCCTTTATAAAAACATTTATTAATTCCTATTAATTTCCCTAAATAAATCCTTCTTATTCCAACTAAAATAATAAATTAAATTAATTTCCTAACAAATCCTTATTTAATAATTTTGTCTCTAACTTCTTCTAGTCTTTAGGACATGATGGCCACTGACTACAGCTATGAATGCATTGAGGAATTCATGGAAACCATCAAAGCTTACATTTAGGCCATATCTGAGCACCTCAACCTCCACTAGTGCCAACAGCTGCACCAACTCTAGAGCATTGGCTTAGGAGGGTTGGGCATCATTACCCGCCAATATTAGAGGGGATGGAGGACCCAACATCATATAATGATGGGTCCGAGACATTTTAACATCCCAAAAATTACTACTAAAAATGTTCATTTTTAAGTGGAACCATTAACATAATATAGCTTGCGTTATCGCCACACATAGCGTGAGTTTAGTCCATATATTTCTTGTACTACATACAAGGCTAAAAATTTACATCAAATAAATCAAAAATTAGAGAAATAAAAGTAGATAGCAAAAGACTTTAATATTTTAAACATAATAATAGAGTATGGAGTACATGCTCTAGATAATACAACATATAAAAATCGATAAGGGGGTTAAAAGAGATGAAGCGTCCAAAAGAGATATTCATAATATAAGGCACATAACATGTGCGACTTCAGATAGAAATAACTCTCTGCCCTAACCCCGGGGTATAAACCCGCATCACTCCACTTGAGGAACCTCCTCAAAGTCAGTAGGATCAGCATCATATACCTACGACATAATATCTACAAATGTGTAGTATCAATATGCATATTGTACTAAGTAATACAAATATCCTAAAGAGATAACATTATGTATGAGGCCCATGCAAAGAAAGTAATAAAGCATATAATAACAAGATGATATCATGCTTACATATATATGTTAATTGAGAAAATGAAACTCAACCATTAAGTTTAAAATAATCTAATATGAATGTATAGATAGATGGGATCCATTGGTTATTATATTTTATTATCGTGATCACAATCAATTTATTATATTAACTTGAGGACAAAGAATCAAAGAAACCATAACAACAAATCTAGTACTTGAATAGTACTAGCCCTAGCTAGCCTACTCAGAAACATAACCAAAATTCCAAATAATAGGATACCTAATCACTTAAGTGTGCATACCTCCTTTAGGGTTGAAATATATCAAGACACCTATAGAGTATAAAAGGGTCTCTCCAGACCTCGTAAGGAATCTAGGATCACATAATAAAAAAAATATCAGAATGGTACCACGTGAATACCAAAACTGACTAGGATAGCTACCCGAGTGATACAAGTCTCGAATAAAGATCTTTCACTTTAAGTAATTAATTTTCTATCAAATATTTAAGTCAAACAAGAACAAAGCCACTAAACATCACTTAATCACTTCTTTGAACATAAACCAATTAGTTTATCAAATCCCAATATTATCTACACACTTAATCCATAGAGGAATCAAGGTTTGAAGAATTTAGAGCACAAAGGCCCATTGACATTCCATTCAAATCTAATTGAATATATGAGGCATTAAAGCCCAAGGGATATTATTAAGGCTTGAAAGCCTAAAGAATATTATTAAGGCATTAAAGCCCAATATCCATTCCATGAAAGGCCCAATATAATTAGTTCTCAATGTACATTAACTCCAATTATTTGAGACAAGGATTAATAGCCAACATTTAATTCAACCAAGGGTTCCTTTATCAGGCTAAATTAAATAACTAGTCCAAAGACATATAAAATGACTAAAATGTCAATAAGGTCAACTAATTTAACTTAATATCAAGAGAGGTGTATTTCATTCTAAAAATTATTATACTTAATTAATTATTTTCTTACAATGAAATTTAAATAGGACACAGAGATAAAAATATTAAGATTCCTCAATGCACCCAAAATGTATCTTTCTTCTTTTATTTTTCTTGCTTAATTAATTATCTTAGTTAAGGTCTCTAAGTATACTCATCAATGCCACCCAAGTGTTAAAATTATACTTTTTAACTTCTTTTATTAACTTAATATTCACTTAGGTCTCAAATTTTCTAGAATTTTACATGTAATGGCCAAAATATCCCTATTCACCAAAAATTACGTTAAACTTTTAAAATTCATAACTTACTCTAAAAATTATCTAACCTTAACATATTATATACCAAATTTTATGTAAAAGATCTAAGGAAGACAATGTTACACATAAAACTTTCAAAAAAAATCTGTATTACCTAATGTACCCATAGCCGAATTTATCTAACCCTTAAAAAAATTCATTTTAACTCTAAATGATCCAAAACTCATAAGCTAGCTTTTATGCACTGTTATACATACAATGGAATACTTAGATAAATTTACAACAACCAGCACTCACATAAAATAACAAGGATTAATAGATAAACTACTCGGATCTAGGCATATTCATCACAACTATGCTAGAAATTCAATATGACTCTACTAAATATTCATCACTACTTTACTAAATATTCATCCCTTTCCAAAAAACATAAAAACATGTAAAAATCACACAAACCAACTTCTTATTATATTTTTATGTTTAAACATATAAGATAGAAACATACAAATGGCGTACAATATTTTTCAAGATATTATTTCATGCTTATAATTAAAATAAATCTAGTCATGAATAAGAGAACATATAATACACCTAGCACACAATCGTATTTCTAAATGTTAGTTTAGTTACCGAAATTTCTTAGTTCCTTAATAAGGCTAAAATAATGATTCTAGCAACTCCTTCTTTAAACCTACTTCTTAACCTTCAAGAATATAAGATAAAAAAAGTTAGATAAACCAAGATTAACAAATAAGAAAAAAAATGGGAAGAAAGGAAAGGAATTGAAATGGAAGAAGTGAAATGGAAAAGATTACTCTTGAATAGGGAGGCTTGAAGATCACCACAAAACAACCAATAACCACCAAGGAATGATAGATTAAGGTTTTGGAGGGTTAAAGGGGAGGAAGAAAAAGGATAAAAGAAGGGAGTAAAGACACAAAATCTCTGTAGCAACACACTCAACAATTGCAGCAAAAACTCCAAGGTTGTTCGGCAAGGCAGATAGGAGAGGAAAAATGAGAGGGTAGGGGAACTATTTACTTGGTAAGAAGGGTCTCTATGTGAGTTATAACATGAAATTAAGAATACCAAACAATAATATATGGTAAAGGAATCAAGGTCGAGACATGGTAGCTGTTGGAAGTCACAAAAAAATAAGCTTTGCTGATTTTGTAAGGCTGATCAGGAAGCAAGAGTTTGATTATGAATAATCTCGAAGGAGTTCAACTTCAGGGATGTAAATTATATGGATTCATAGTATTAAATCCAATATTCCAAAGAAAAAAAATCAAATGAATAGAATAACCAGAGAGAGAACGAGTTGCTGCAATTTGGAAAGTAATCAACTTTGCACTCTGCTGAAATTCATGATTTTTTGTATGTTTTAAAATTCAAACACATGATTTGGCAAAATTAAGTGAGATATGATATGTAGGAGTGTGGATTAAGTTTTCAGTTTGAATTTAGCCTCACTTGAGTGCTAGGATTAGGGTTGTATGAGAGATGTTAGGCAATGGTTGAGTGTGTAAGAGAAATGTTATAAAATCATAATTATGGTACTAGTTACACTTTTTTGTTAGGAGAAAGGTAAAAAAATTTAAAAATCTTTTTTTTTTTGTTTATGATACTAAATAGGACTGAAATATTAATTAGTGGATTGGTTAAAATTTATTTTAATTAATTCAATTGTAAAAAAAGTTAAATATGAGTACTTATGGAGAAAAATATCAATTGAATTATAAAAATCATAAAAATTTATGACAATGTTCGTAATAATCTTAGAAACTCAAATACATAAAAATTTTGAGTATGAGAGTTGGTTTGAAGCTCGAAGGTTTGAAAATAAGAAAAAAGAGCAAAAAATGAGTATGTTGCGATAATCTTTTTTTTGCAAATGCACAAAATGTATAATTAGGGGGTTCAAATGAACACGGATTGATGCCGAATATTTTTAGGAAAGAAAATATATAAAATATTTGATATCATAACTCATTTGATGATGAAAAAAATTAAAAATAGAAAAAAAAAACTAAAATCGTCTAATTGCGTAAACAAATTTTTCAGCGATTTGATAATGCAGAAAGGAAGGGTGAAACATGAATGAATAAAATAGATGAATGAACTCAAACATATTTTTATATCGATCCACAAATTTTGAAGAGGTCAAAAAGAATTGAAATAAAAAAATCATTCGAATTATAATAAATGTGTTTTACACATACGAGAGAAATGATCGATGAAATGTTTAAAAATTAACACTAATAGAATGAGACTTGATAATAGAATATATATATATATATATAGAATTGATACTAGGTCAATCACATATGATAATTAGGATTTGAGAGAATGGGGTATTACAACATCAAGAAGACCTTTATCGCTTTTGGTCTTCCTAGAGACAAGAAGGTAGATGTGACAGTCTAATATCTGGTAGGAAGCGCAAACGCATGGTGGAGGAGCATCTAACATAGGGGTGGAGAACCTATAGGATGTGGACCATTCCTAGAAGCGTTGTGATCCCATTTATACCCAAATCATCTCCATATAAAGAAGTATGATGAATTTAAGCTGCTTCAACAAGGGGGCATGTCCATCGAGGAGTACTATACTCGATTCATGAGCTTGGCCTAGCTATCCCTTGAAGTGGAGGCAAACGAAGTGATACATATTCACTACTTCCAGATTGAAATGGGGATCCAATACCAAGAGTTGGTGGTGGGATTCACTCGGCCAAACATGGTAGGGATGTAATAGTAGAAATTGGAGGCATCTAGAGTCATTCAGACCTAGAGTGCCCAGTCGGGAAGCAAGAGAAAATTTAAGGGCCACTAGCATCTCGGTGATAGGAAGAAGACCTTTTGGGAGGTAGCTTGCTGCCTAGATTTGGCGATAGCATAGGGTTAGTACCCTAAGTTAGAGGGTTATCTGGGGTTCTTACTGAGGAGAGGCACTACCACTCTAAGAGATGTAGGATAGATCACCAAAGGGTCGATTGTAGAGGCAACAAGGTGATGTGCCATGGATGTGGCATGGAGGGGCACAAGGCATATAAGTGCCAAGTTGGTAGTAGTAGCATTAAGAGGAGCCATACTAGAGCTCACAGCACAAAATCTATCAAGAAACCACACCCATAGATTTAAAGAGCTTCTCCATCACCAGCCAATGCTGCTAGCTGAACTAGTCAGCCTAGAGGTTCAAGGCCCTATCCTTTCCAACAAGGGCAGGGATCAACTAGTGTCATAAGAGTTCCATCAACATGACGCCTAAACGTGATCAACTACTACCAAAACCCTAGCTCTACCAACTTAGTAATCTTCCATCCTTTAGCATCCAATGACTCCCTTATTTGTTTCTAAGCTACCCAACAAGGTCATCATCTCCCCCACACCCATCCTTAGAAACCATCCTTCACTTAGTCACTCCTAGACATAGCCCATATTAGGTTTGACTTACCCCATGCATGGTCAACCCTCTCCATTCAATATCTACCCTAATCCACTTTTATAATTACCATTGGTAATATTTAATACCTTCCAAATGATATTTGACTAACTCTTTCCCTAGGGTTTCGTTATATTCCATTTTTTATAGTATTGACCAAAATGCCCCTAGGTCTCCAAAATCATTTCCACTTCTCAACTTTCCCAAAACATGTAGTACCATACAATAGAATTACATATTAGCACATGAACCAACACAATCATGTCCATATATATTCTTACCTTAGATCATTGCAAGCCAAGATGTACAAACAAACCTAGAATGTGTAACATTTTTCATGTAGGTATTCACTTAAAACATAATAAATTTAGATAAAACAAGGCCCTAGCTATGACTATATTCTTATCGAAATAGCTTCGGCCTTTAGGTAAGAATAACTTACACCTCCTCTCCAGTGGTTTTCGAAACAGTATCTAAAAATGAAAATATTCGAACATATGCTATCTTATCCTTTTTCTTCCTTTTATTTTTTTCTTTAAACAAAATAATACTAATAATAATAAATCTAATTAAATGGAACTCAAAATGAAGGAATGGAAGTGGTGGTGTCCATAATGGGTAAAATAAGTGGATTGGTAGCACGGCGGTAGTCACAGCGGCTACAACAAGATGACGGAGACACAAGGGTGGATATTAGTTTTTGTTGGGAAAAAGAGTGGGGGTTAGCCTCTTGGTGGTTGAGGTTGGTGTTGGCACTAGCTAGGCTAGTGGGGGAGATGATGGGTCGTGGCAGCCGATGATGGCATATCTAAGAGGAGGGAGGAGAAAAAAGGAGGAAATGGAGGGGAGAAGGAGGTGGAATGGGTTGACTACACAAGTTGGGCACCTGTACAAGGGGATGAGTTGTGACGGCAATATAGAGAAGGAACAATTGGTTAGTGGTGGTGGTGGTGCAAGGTGGTGTAGGGTAGTGCAGGGGAGGTGTGACCTACACTTTGCAAGGTTGGGGAGGAAAATGAAAGGGAGAAGGAGAGGAATAGGGGGCTTAATAGGCATAGGGAAGGAATATGGGAGGATTATAGGGGCAATGAGGCTTGGTTGCGACAGCGGTGGTGGCTATAGGATGAAATAGGGGAGGGTATGGACGTAGATTTGATGACGGAGCGTATTTATAAGCTATAGAGGGGAGAATGAGAAAAAGGGGGAAGGTGAAAAGGTGGCCGATCGTAGTGCAGGGGAGCAGGTGCAAGGGGTTTCATGGAGGTGTAGGGGTATTGGGTAGGGGTCATGCAGTAGGGGGACTTGTGTAGGGGTATTAGGTAGGGGTCTTGCAAAGACAATCAAGTTGTGTATAGGCATGGGTTATCCGATCCTTAATTAGCTACCTAAGGTTAGTCTAACTTTGGACATTTATTGATGCCTTCAAGATTTTCCTTTGGACAGTATTATGAAAGGTCCCAATGCCTTACCTATTCTAGACATTGATAATTTATTACGGGGTATCGATACTAAAAGGTTTGGTTACCTAGGTGGTTAGCTTCAACCTAGACCTATGTCTATATTAGTTAGCTTCAACTTGAACTTATGTCTATTCCGGTGATTGGCTTTAGCCTAGATGTATGTCCACTTTGGTGATTGGCCTTGGCTTGGAATTGTTTTCCTTTATTCGGATAGGCTTCCATGGTATGTGATACCATGGGGTAGTGCACAGTCCATCGCTCTATGATAATAAAATATGAATAATAAGTAATTGGATGATAAAGACTTGGATAGTGAATAAGCGACTATAAATAATTATATAAGGATGGAAAATGATTGGAAAAAGGATAAAGCTGGTCGTACCCTGGTTTAATGGTTTAAGTGACTAATTGGGTATTAAATGAAACATTGATTGGATGAAGACCTATGTTAATATATGAATAAGGAAATTGTATGTGATAAAGTATTGAAATAGTGGAAATAAACCCTAGTGGCTGCTTGTATTTAATTTGCTAGTTCATGTGTGCGTGCTTACGTGATGATAATGTGAAACCAAGCATGATAAATTCTATGTTGTCTGAGTTATGCATGATAGCATGTTCTGGTGAATCCCTAGCCATACGTATATGACATTAGTGTGACGCATGTTAAATATTATATCCATGTGTGATATAATTTTCATACATGTATTTTTATTGAGGGAATAACTTGGCTTAATCAGTACGTAGCGTACTAATGTGTCTGTTTGCTCAATCACCTACTCAATTCAACTAGCATAGGGTCATGTGCTGGTTGTTGGGGATGACCAGTAGTAGACCTACCTTAGTTTGAGTTCTGGGTTTGAGAGCATTGACATATAGAGATTTTGTGGGGGCCGTAGCGGACCGACATTTTAATTTTTTGGCCCACACCCTAATTTTGTTTTAAATGTATCCCCGTACTTTTATCAATTTATATTTTTGTATTGAGTTGGTTAGGGGCCGATAAGGTCCTTGATGTAAACAATCTTTTGAATATTATGCAACTTAAATTTGTGCACTCTGTTGTTTTAAATTGGTTTGTTGATTTTAGCCTTGTATCTAATACGAGGTAGGCGACATACGTCCATCTTGTATTAGATACGATGGTAACACTCCATTTTTTTCTAGGTGTATTTGAGCTTGTACATTATTTTAAATGAATATTTTTTGGTGTGAAAAATGGGGGAGTTACACTTTTTTCTTGACTTCTTAGACATCATGAAGATGCAGTAACAAGATGACCTTTAGTTCTATCCACTACTTTGTATTTTCTACAACTCATCTAAATATTAATAATAAAACTAAGTTAATAAAAATTAAGTATATAAATTGTAGGTAATAAGTTATTATATAAATAAAACGTAAACACATAGGTAACAGTAATTTAATTGTTAAATAATAATATAATATCAACCTATATTATGATAGTCAAAGAGATATATATATATATATATCCAACCTTATAACTAAAATGTAATATCTTAAACTAATCCTCTACTTTATTAATGAAATACATCAATAATAATTTTATTAATTACTAGTAGTAGTTTAGTATAATATAACAATTAAATTACACTTAATTATGGTATCTTATAAAACTAATCCTACTAGTAATCCCATACCCATCCCTCAGTATATTTTTTCGATAATCCAACCAAATTTATCCAAATATATTCCATAAAAATTAGCCAACTAAATAAATATAATACAAATATAAACATATTTAATCTATTATAAACATATTTAATAAAAAACTAATCTAATCTATTATCCAATCAATATAATTAAAAATATTCACCAATAACCCCCAATTTATAATAATATTTAATATATTTAATGAAAATATAAAAAAAATATAATAAATATCAAATCATATATAATTAATACCATAACACAATATTAGTTAATTATTACCACTAATTTAAATTACTAATTTAAACACATTCAAATAGACCTAACAAATAATTATAATTAGTAGAGTATAAAAAATCTAAAAACATACATAATTAAAAATTTTAACCTAATAAAACATAATTACCCCTTTCAACAACATCGAAAATCCTAGAATACTGATAGATTTTGTGAAACTCATTGCCCTCAACGGTAAAAATTGTCGATCTAACAAATAAATATAACAATATTTAAAATATTTGACATGTTTAATGAAAATATAAATGATAATTAACATTCAACAATAACCACCACCAAATAAAAATATTTAATACAATAACAAAATATTAGCCAATTATTTTCATCAATTTAAATTAGCAATTTAAACATATCTAGTAAATAAGTATAATTAATATGGTATAACAAATAAAAAAATATAATGAACAAATTTAACAAAATTATCCATGATTAAAAAAACATAATTAATACAAATATAATTACCCATCCCAATAGCAACCAAAAATTCTAGAATACCAACAGATTTTACCAAATCCATATTTAATGAAAATAATAGAGTATGACAGATATAAAAACATAATGAACAAACCATAATTAATAAATCTAATTACAAATCTAATTAACAAACCATAATTAATGTGAAACCCTACCCACCCAACGACAAGTGTTGTGGAAACCATTCCCTCCCACAACACAACATGTCAATCATTTCCCCCAGCCTCGGCAATAAAATTTGATCCTTCCTCTCCTCATTGGCAGAGTCTGTCGATCCCCCCTACTAAATGAAAAATTCAGTCAATTCTTTTCCCCTCGAACAACATAATGTGCTGATTCTTCCCTCCCCCTTCCCAATGGCAAGATATGTCGAACTAATGCCGAAGCCATACAACACCGGATCTAACTTTTACCGTCGGAAAAATTTGTAGAAACCCTATTTATTCTCTAGATCTAAATTTTCGGCCACATTTATAGTAGATTTTATGCTAGAAATGATGTGCATGGCCGATCCTTATCCCCTTCCCAAACAACAAACATTGTCGATCTGCTCTCATATAACAAAAAATCAACTTACACTGATTGACCAAGAGGACGGTGATGAGGGAACAAGAGAGATTGTAAGAGTGAGAGACAGTGAAATGAGGAAATGAGAGAATGAGAGATGAGAGAAGAGAGAAAAAAAATAAAGAGGGGCAGTGGTAAAATAGTAAAAAAAAATGGTTTCTACCTACTAAATGCTTGGTTTGCGAATACGGTAAAGTATTGTCGTCTACTTAATTTCATCTGAAAATCATATTTTATCCAAGCTTGTGGAGGAAATCAACTCAGACCATTGCTCTCAAATGAGTTCTGACTGGCCAAAACATATTCTTGATCATTTGGCATAGGGTACTAGCATAAGAAAAATTATCACCTTATTTTATATCTTTTTTACGGTATATTTATTGTTAAAAAACATTTTTTTAAATTATAATATATAATATCCTATTATTATGTATATTAATTTTTTATCCTAGTAATATAAAGTATATGATTAAAAATTTAATAAACATTATTTGGAAAGAAATTTTATATTTGTTAATTTCATAATTAATTCATTTATTTTATTCCTTAAGCCTCTTATTTTTACCCTTAAACCTACCCTATAATCTCACCCGTCTTTCCCACATGATCTCGCCTTGGTGTGGTTCGAACCGGTCAGTTTTCAACCAACTTAACCCCCTTTTCATCCAAACTAGCCTAACTAGTTGCAAACAAACAAAACCCTTATTTAAACTTTACACTCTTAAGTTGAGTATGTTGTTGTTCATCCCTTCCCTATGCATTTTCAAATGTACCCTTAACAAACACGCCCTTCTGCCACTGCACTCCATTTCTACCTTCACCTACCCCTACATCACTAGCCTCCTTCCTTTGTTTTCAAATTTGCCTTTGATCCCACATTCCCTTGCTTGTCTTTTTCTTTATTATTTATTTTTTTCCTCTACACGCAACCTGATAAGGCCAAATGTGCGCCACCAACCTGGCCCTATCTAAATAGACCATACGCCCTACCTTGCTCCCTGCTACCATTCCATCCTCTCTTCCTCAACCTATCTGAGCATACTAAGAGCATCCACATCCCTCTATTTAAATTTGAGATCCCAATTATACCATCCAATCATTTTCTCTCTCATCTCTCCTACTTTTATCAATTTATCTCAAATTTAATTCAATACTCTACAATCACCAACCTCAAATTTACAACACCCAATTACATTTATCAATCACATCATCATCAATTATTTACACTTTATATTATTTAACACCTAATATAAGTAGAGAAATTAATAAAATAAATATAACTAGAAATATTAATAAAATAAATATAACTAGAAAAATGAATAACATAAATTATATAGAGAAATGAATATAAGAAATAAAAGCAGAATAGATGATATGAAAATTATTGGTTAAAAAATGATATATTTATAGGAAATATTTTTATCGTTAATATTAACAATTATATATATATAAATTATATTCTAAGAGTAACAATTAGGCTAAAAATATACTAAAAAGTATCAAAAATCAATTATATGTGAGAACTGAGGAGATAATTTTTTAGAGATTGGGTGACCTAAGTTTTTGAGAATGCACCAAATTTGAGGATAGGTTTTTTTCCCACAACCACAACCTCAAATTTGAGATTGGTAGGCATTTTTTTAACACCATTGCTAATGCTCTAACACGCCTCGCCCTACTTATCTTTCTTTTGCACACTACAATTCCTCCATAACTCCCTTATTCCTCTAATGTTTATATCCCCATCTTTGACCCATACCTCCCTCCTCCTTTACACTCCTTTCTTGGCTATTGTTTCCCCAGCTAAGCCAACCATCTTCATTACCTCGCAATTACCCCCTATGTTATCCTGTCAGGGTGTAATGCCTTGCCATCATCAACACTGCTCCCCATCCTATCTTCTAAATGTGATCATTGTTAATTTCACCAATAACCACCGCCACCACCACCCTCTCTCATTCAATCCATGACCACTAGTTCTACACCAATGCTAAACCTTGCTAGCACAACCTCCAATCCTACATTTTCCATCCCAACCTTCTCGGTGGAGTAGCCACCTCGCGTGAGAATTCCAGCATGCCACCCACCTCTAGTCTCTCCCCTTCTGGGTGACCGTATCAAGCATATGATTTAAATCTTAAACTCTCTTGTTAATAATTACGGTATTGGTAGATAAATATATTATTTTATGTCAAAAATTAAGAGGGATCACCTTTATTTTTTTAATAAAAAAATTATAAATACCAACTAAAACTCTAAAGCATCACAAAATTAAATGAATAAGAAAACACCAATAATGAAAAAACTAGGGTTTAAAAACATAAAATATCAAAAAGAAAAGAAAAGATGTATGCAAATATGATGAATACAATATAAAAGTTAAAATCCAATACTACACTAAATCGAAATGTAATAGTGTACCCTTCATGTTACCTCCACCCCCAATGTGAGGAACTCGCACTACCCCTATCTACATGAATCTCTCAGGTTTCCTCCCCTTTGGTTGTGTCAACTTATACCATAGCCATCGCTTGCATTGAGTAACTTGGTTTGCCTTAGTTTTGCTCCATTTTACTACCCTAATTTTCCTTAGATTTCCCTTGGTTGTTTTCTTGAGTTATAATGTTGTATTATTTTGTATCCTCATGTGGTTTTCTAGTGTTCTCGAAGGAGGAATGTTAAGTTTTAGGTGTTTAGAGTTTGGAGTTATTTTTGGTAAGGATAGACGTCATGACTAGGGTTATGTGTGTAATATGTATACTTTTATATAATCTCATGTTTGGTATTGTTATGTGGATAATGAAATTATGATAAACTTTTTTTTGCATGACATGTTGTGTTGTATGAAGAAAAAGTGTGAAAAATGTCAAATCATTTGATTGTGAATTTTGTTAGTTAAGTTAGGTTTTGTAAGTAAAGAAGGTCGGCATAAATCATTTATATAAATTAAGATATTATTTTTGAATAATATATATATATATATATATATATATATATATATATATACTTTTGGTTAATGATTATCACGAGGATATGTGTTGGGGGTTGAAAATCGTTCATATTAGGACTTGCAAGATTTTTGTGAAAATATGGGCATTTTGGCAATCTTAAGGGCAAATTAGTCAATGTGGGTTAAATTTGAAACCTATGATATTTTAATGTATTTATTGGTTTAAAATATGTTATATGAATTATTTGGAATATTTGGAGTAATTATGAATGGCTTAAGCATTATAAAATAAGAAAATAACTTAAATTGAGAATAATAACCTTACAGATGGGGTCATTATCGCATGTGTAAATTTTTGGGGTTGGACCTTGATTTTAGGATATGTTGTCAATATTGACATTTTATAAATGCGTATTAAACTTGGTGGCTATATGCGTTTCATGGAAAAAGTTATGATTAATTTATAAAATTAGTATTTTATAGGGATTTATATATAGTACCCCTAGAGGTAGATTATTATTGAATGTGTGAGATGTTGGAGTTAGAATTTAATTTTTGGATATATTGATAATAATAATATTTTAAGTATGGGTACTAAATTTGGTGATAAAATGACTATTGAAGAAGTTATACTTAACTTTTGAAATAAGGGTTTCCTAGGGGATATGTGGCCTTTTCCTCGAGGGATGTCCCAATATGCATGTGGTTGTGTTTTAAATGTTTTCAAATCAATATTTTAAGTTGGATTGTGTGTCTTGCATATTTACATGTGTGTTTGCATGATGACCTAGAGATAAACGGCCATATGTAAGATATTAATCACTTATAATGAAAGATCACGGGAGTGAGGATTGAGGTATTAAGTCCATTTCACCACTTAATAATACCGGCTCGATGAATTTTTCCTTAGAAGGTAATTCAAAATATTACACATATTTAAGAATAGTGATCGGGAGTGTTTTACATTGGGAAATTTTTAGTCTCACCCCATCAACTTAATAATATTAGCCAAGAGTATTTTATCCTAATAGGTGTTTCAATCCTTTCCATTAGATTAAGAATAGTGAGGTTTTGAACTCAACGTAAATAATAAATGGATTGTAGCGATACCAAATAATGGGATTTGGCGTATTTAAATTCATGCATGTTTATCCTTCCTTATGACCTTATGTACTCTTTGTAGCCCTTTGATGACTATAGTACTTTTCTTACACAATATGTCGCTTACCGATAATCTTTTTTATGGTTATTGCTTATCCACATGATTAGACGACCCAAGTGATTTTGTGTACGTCACTAAGGACCCTTTGGATGATTTTGTTCCTTATGATTTCTTGCTTGGGAAGGAGTGACATTTATTTTTATGCTTTTAGGAACATAGAATCATGTTATCCAGATCTTAGCTTTGCTCGAATACCTTTTGGGACTATTAGTTCTAATGTACCCCTCTTATGTATTTTTGGATATTTTATTAGAAGTTAACTTCTAAACACTTATTTACGTTTATAATTCTATATCATTCCCTATTTGAGTACGTTTTAAGTTTTTAATTTTTTTACCTTTTATTTGATGTAAGGATGACATGGTAATTTAGGCTTATATCTAGTACGGTGGTAACACCCATCAATAGAGTTGTTAAGCTTCCGCTAAAAATAAAAAATTTTGGTAGTATTTTTTCTTTGTTACAATAATATGTTAGATTCATGCTTGGAATTAATATCATCTTTTTTCATGTTGTAGAATTTACTTTCACGATAAACTATTTTTAATTATTATATTTTATCCTCTCATGATAACTTTCTTTATAATAAAATTTGGAGTTAAATCGGATATAAAGTGGTAACTAGGGTTTAGAGGGCATGTTGGTCATCATGGATGAAATGTGTATAATATAAATAATTAGACTAGTTGGCTTAAGAGTGGGTATTGGAATAATTATAAAAATAATTAGATAAATGGATTAGATTGTTTGGAGTTGGATATTTGTTCGAGCTATTGTGTGATGTCAAACCATAGGTTATGATGGCTAGGTGATATTGCGACCCTTGTAGTCCTTTGGATTTGGATTTGGTGATTGATTTATTGTAGAGACTCTTGTGGTCCTTTAATTTTATTTATGGGTAAATTTTAATTTTTGTGGATCTTGTATCCTTGGTTAAGAATATTGAATCGAATAAGACACTAATTACTTAAATAAAAAGACTTGAGTTGGAAAGAGAGGTCATGTTTTGGACCTTAATTTCAAATGGTCCACTTTTGCTCTATATTCATTCCATGAACTTTATAGAGGGTATGTGTACTTACATATTTGTATGTTGAAGGTTAGTATGGTTGACTATTATATCATGTGGCTTCGTTAGTGAATTTTTCCTTGAAATTAAACGATTTAATATGGTAATACCTCTTTGATGATCATTATCTTAAATATGGGATTGTATTTGCAATAATCCTCAAACAGTTTTTTAGGAATAACAAATAAAATAATAATTTATTAAATAAAATTAAAATATACGTACCCTTTATAATGAAATAATAATAATAATAACAACAATAAAAATGACACAAAAAAATTAGTATTTGAAAGCTATTTTAATTAACTAACCTAAAATAAACAATTAATAAATTTTAACATTTTCTAAGTTAATGGAAATTATTTTAATTATTTCATAATTATTATTTCTTACCTATAAATCCCCAAAAATCCAAAACACCTTACCATCCATCTCTTCAAGTCGGCTAGGCTACGCCCAATAAGCCTTGTATTACCCCAAATTGAGCGAAGTGTTATAAGAATTGATTTAGCTACTTATATCAACATGGTATACCATCCATCCTTGATTTCGTCCTAATAACTACATAGTTAAGTGTGATGATTGTGGAGAAATTTTTAGGATGGGTGACCCTCTTAGGAAAATTTATAAATTTTCTAAAAATTTCTCGAAAAGTGCGTGAGTGAGGACAAAGTATACTAAAAGGTCTCATGTTGATTAGTGGGGCCAGCCGATCAATCCGAAAGTGCTCCACCCCGTGTGGTTATATCGACTTAGGGTGTTACAGGCCTAGTGGCATGAGCTTGCTCCCTACTCCTCTCTCCCTCTCCTATCATTCTCTTCCTTTCTTCCCCCACCCCCGATTAACCAAACTTCTTCTTTTTTCTTTCCTCGGGCGACAACCCAAATGCGCCAGCCCCCACCTCTTCTTCCCTTTCTCACCCTCTCTCTTTCCCTCCTTTCCTTTTTCTACCCTCACCCTAACCTCTCGCACGCCTGTAAATCCGGTCTCCCTCTCCCATTTTCGCAACCTTCCTCACCTACTCTCCCTCTGCCTTTCCACTTCCAACCATGGAGGGTTGCAGCTAGCACCTCCCCTACACAATCCCACCTACACGTCTGTTTCCCCTAACTTACCGCTTACCTCTGCAACTTTTCCCCCTACGTAGGTTATACCATTCTGCCACCACCGACCGATGGACACCTACCCCTCTGCTCCTTGAACTCTTCCTTTTTTTTGTGTTCACCCTACCCTTGTGCCTATATAAGCCCTCACATGCTCTTATTTCTCCTTTTCCCCCTTTGCCCGATCTCCCCTGCATTCCCCTCTCCCTTTGCATATTCAAACGCCGCCACCAGAGTTCTCCACCATCCCAACACCCTTTTATTCTCTTCCCTACATCTCCCTATGCACACTAAGCCCCTTCCCTTCCCTTCCTTTCCCTTCCTTTCGTCTCCCCAACTATACAAAGTGGGCAACTCAATTTGCTTTTTTGCACCACCAGCTCCGCCCTGCGCCACCACCACCATCGGTCATACCTTCCTCCCTACCTCCCTTCTTGCATAGAAGGACCTTCTCTACCACAATAACTCCTCCACCACTCTTTCTTCCACTTCCTTTCTTCCCTCTCTTCCTCCCTTCCTCTCGGGTGTTGCTGCGAGCACCACGAGACCACCACCTCCACCACTAGCCACTTATGTTAACACCTCTACCACCACAAGAAACCCTATATTCATCTTCCTTCAAACCCTAAAAACTCCGTTCTTGCATCACCACCATCATCGCTGCCACCCTCACCTACCTAGTCTATTCTAGTCACAATGTCCCCCTCCTTACTTATTTTGATCATTTTATTTTAATATCCATTATTATTATGGTTAAGAAAATAAAGAAAAGGGGAAAAGGGGTAGGAAAGAAGTAAAATACCTAATTTGATGTTCTTATTATAGGTGTCAAACAAATAATCTCCCGTGAGGAGTCATAGGATATATTTCCTTTAAGACCAGAGCCAACTAGGTAAGGATATGGTTATGTTAGGGTATGCTTAAATGTCTTGGTTGTCGAATGAGTGTATTTGTGTGACATGTGTATATATGTATATGTGAAATAAGTGTGTGTTGTGCATCTTATCTTGCAAGGATCTAAAGTAAAAATATGTATGACTCATATGTCTTGTTTTTGTATGTGTTGCTAAGTCTTATCATGGGTTAATGTAGTTCTTGTTTATGGTTGAAAAATAATTTATTTATACCAAGATGTATTAGCTAGGACTTGAGAGGCTAAGGCAAATGAAATAAAATAATGAGGGTAGTAAGTAAAGTGTTATATGGGAAGTGTCCTAACTATCCCTTGAAATAACGTGGAGTAATAAAAAGGGGTAATGATGATAAGATGGGTTAGGTTGAAAACTTTGCATAGGGAGTGTAAGTTTTGCATGGGGCCAAGATTAATGTGATGGGCCTTGTTTGGAGGTTGACCATGGAGAGGAGAGTATGTAATACCCCAAAAATTTTGAAAACCTATATTTTAATAAATTACTTTTATTTGGAATAAAATTGCTTTAAGATTATTTATTTTAATTATTGTATGGATTTTAGAGTATGTAAATTTGGATAAGAGTATTTAATAAAGTAAAAATAAATATTTTGCTATTTATCATATTATTTTATTTAAATAATTTTCCAAACTAATATTTTACCAACTTTATCCTTTTTAAACTAAAATATTAGATTAAAATAAATTAAATTATTCAATTAAATAATTTACCAAGAATATTATATTTTATGATTTTATAAGTTAGTTTATTTTATTTTCCCCATTTTCCATTACCCTTTTCCCCTCTTTCCTTTTCTTCTCCTCTTTTTTTCCTTTTCCCCCTCCCTTGGGCCGCCCGACCAAGCCAGCCCTCCGCCGCGCGTTTCGGCCAGGCCCGTTCCCCCAGCCCCTTCTCCTCGCACGGCACACCAGCCCGCCCTCCTTTTCTTTTGCCCCTAGATTGGCTGGCTTGCCTTATTTATTTCCTGCGTCGATCCGCCCGCCAGCCTTCTCCTTCTCCCCTCTTCTTCTCCCACGCCCGACCAGCGCCCCTCTGCCATGGTCGAGCACGCCTGCAACCACTGCTCTACAAGCTGCCACCATCTGCTCCCTATCCCTCTCTCTCTTCCCCCATCATTTTCCTTCCCTTTTTGATCCAAACCGGCCCTGGACCACAGCCTCGCATGCTCTCCCCCTTTCCTTCTTCTTCCCCTCCTTTTCCTTGCCACCCGACCAACCCTGCAACCTGCAGCACCGATTGCCAGCCAGTCCTACCCCCTCTCTTCTCCCTCTTCTTTTTCTTCATCTCCCAAGCCTTCATTTCCCCATTTTTTTCGAGCCCTACTCCCTTTCCCGAGCTCCCTCCTCTCTCCTTCCTTCTTCCCCATTTTCTCCCCCGATTTTTTATCGCCGCCGCTCGAACCACCAATCCCAACCCCTGCACCGCCTCCTTCCACCACCTACTACCACCCTACACCACCACGCCGCCCCTCGAGCCCTACACTTCCTCCCTTCTCCACCCCTTTTCTTTTTCTCCCCAGTTTTCCCCCTTACCACCGAGCCACCTGCAACCACCATTTCTGCCGCCGTCTAGCCACCTCTGCCGCCACCCAACCCACCGTTCGACACCCTACAACCCCATCTACAACCGACATGCATTATTTGGCCGAAAACAGCCCTTGAACCCCTCCATTTTTCCCTCTCCTTTTCCTTCCTTCACGACTCCTCCACCTCGACCCTTCTCGGCAGTTAACTTCGCTACCTTGCCGCCGCCGTCTCCGCCGCTCTATGCCGCCGTGAAACCACCCTTAGCCTCCACCTACACCCCCTCTTCACTTCTGTACCATTCCCTTGCCTTAGAACCTCCCCTAAGTACCTTCTTTTCTAGCCTAAAGTCCCTCAACCGAGCCACCTCTCCCCTCTTCTACCTCACCCCTCTTTGAGCCTTTCCCCCTCTCATTTCTGCATGAAACTCACGCTGCATGAGCAGCGTGAGCTCCCCCTTATTTTAAAATTACTTGGCTAATTTTTAAGGTATAATGGTATTTTATATTAAGTGTTCTATTAATTAAATTTTTACAAAGTTTTATGCTTGGTTTCTTATTTCTAACATAAATATGATGGATATTATTTTTAGGTTTTTATTTGCTAATTATGCTTGGTAAGATTTGATATTTTGCGGGATTAAGGTAACCGTTAATCCTCCCTTAAATATATGGAAAAACGTATGCTAGCACATTAAGGGTTTAGTATGATTTTATGCATGTTTGGTGTGCTTAGCATGATATGTATATGGTTTCTTATATTTTTTGATAAAAAGGAAAAGCACGATAACTTTTGTGCCATATGTAGGTATGTTAATTAAGGGAGGAGTTTGATTATTGATGGAAATGTTAAATGCTTGTTTATGATGTATCATGTTGCTAATGCATGAATAATGTTATTGTCTAAGGGTATTTTAGTAATTATTCTTATGAGGTATGTGGATCAATGTATGTAGTTGCTAATGAGTATTATGTTGAATAATGACAAGTTGGTGGACTTATATGATAAAAATGAAGTATTAATATCATTATTTTATGTAGTGTTAGTAAATTCATAAAAATGGTGAATAGAGGGGTTGAATGGAAATTAATATTTGTAATTATGAAGAAGGGTAATTTGGGATTTATGATAATTAAAAAGGGTAAAATGGTAATTAAAATAATTGAGAGGGGTAAATGGTAATTATGATAAAGGAGAAGGGCAATTTGGTAATTTATCCAACTAAAGGGGCAATTTGGTAATTAAGCCGATTAAAGGATAAAGTGATAATTACTTAACCAACTAAAGGGGAAAAATAGTAATCATGATAATGAAGGAGGATAATTTAGTAATTTATCCAACTCATGGGGGATTTAGTAATTATAACAAAGGAGAAGGGCGATTTGGTAATCTAACCAACCAAATGGGAAATATGATAAGTGTAGCAATTATGAGGAGTGAATGGTGATTTAAAAAGGGAAGGGGATAATTTGGTAACCTAAACTGTATAAGGGGTAATTTGGTAATTATGTAACCAAAAGGATAATATGGTAATTTGGCGAGGAAGGAATGGATACTTAACAATTATATAGGTAAAGGGCAAATGAGTAGTTTGTACCTAACATGTCTTTGAGATTGTGGAACATTATAATATGATTCAAATAATGCCGATTAGCCAAGTAAGAGTATCTGATAATTAGTATGGCCTTAATGGTTTCTCTGTGATATCCTGGATAATCATCTGAATAAGAACCGATTAATGATATCAGAACGATTGAAAGTGAATAAGTATCGGATTATCATGCTTTTCGTGATCACCTTAATTAAGACACTATTACTTAAAGTGAAAGACCTCGAGATCGGGAATGGTGACTCCTTTGGGGTCGCTACCCTAAGGATGTGGTTTAGTCCACGATTATTCTGGTATTTGCTGATGTGCCTTTGTGCCCCAGCCAGACCCTATATCTTACTCTTTCTAGCTCTACGGACCTACTTAGAGGGTATGCATACTTATGGATTAGGTGTCCTTGTCGGTAGGGTACTGAGTTAGCTTTATGCACCAGTATGACCAGGGTACCTTTGCGTCCTTGGGTTCGTGGTTGAAGGATACTGAGTAGCTGATATGCACCGGTACGACCGGTGTACCTTTGTGTCCCGGGTTATTGATCTCCCATTCGAGGTAAATAAATATGATTGATGTGCTGATTAAAGAAAGGAAAGATACTATTATTGAAAGTGGAATATTAATGAGCCGGGCCCAGATGATTATGATATTGAGTACCGGTCCACCGATTATAATAGTGGCCAGGAGCGTTGTGCCCTTGATGATGATTCTTATATATCCCGGTCCACCGGTTATAATAGTGGCCAGGAGCGTTGTGCCCTGGATGATGATTCTTTATATATCCCGGTCCACCGGTTATAATAGTGGCCAGGAGCGTTGTTCCCTGGATGATGATTCTTTATATATCCCGGTCCACCGGTTATAATAGTGGCGAGGAGCGTTGTGCCCTGGATGATGAGTTTATATGTATTTCGGTCCACCGGCAATAATAGTGGGGGTCCCGAGCTCAATAAAATCAGTTATGTACATGAATAAGATTATGGAAAAATACTAATCACTTATAGTGGAACACCATATGAGTCGGGGCCAGACCGGTCCACCGGCAAATAATAGTGGTCAGGTGTGTTCTGCCCTGTGTGTTTACCTTCCGGTCCACCGGCAATAATAGTGGTCAGGTGTGTTCTGCCCTGTGTGTTTACCTTCCGGTCCACTGGCAATAACAGTGGTCAGAGGCGTTCTGCCCTGTGTGTATACTTTCCGGTCCACCGGCTATAATAGTGCGGTCCTCGCACTCACATGGATATAAAATATGGGTTTTATACTATGACATGGCTTAAGGCCCAAAGATATCGATCGTGAATTATAACTTGTGTTACGTGTTATTGTTATGTATGCACCTCTCATTATTTATGTGTCTAACTTGCATTATGTGTCGTATGCGGGCCTGTCTTTAAGTGTGGTATTAAAGGGTTACTCAGTACCGTAGTACTGAAGGGATTCCCTTTATGGGGCCCCTGCCTATTCAATGGGCAGTGCCCTTGCAGATCTTTTCAGGTGCTACTCAAGTGACCTACGGGAAAGAGAGTAAGGAGTTATCCGGTATCGTTAGGGTTTTCCTCCTTCATTTAATTTCCTGGTTTTTGATGTTATGTTGTTACTTTAACCACCATTGGTGGATTTTATTCTTGTAAATGATTTGATGCGCTGCTCTGATTTAAGTATGTTGAATTTCTTGTAATTTACTCTGATTTATGCATGTTGAATGTCTTTCAAATTGTATTTCATTTTTCTTAGCCTTAGCACTTGGTATTGGAACGGTATGAGTGAACCAGTCTGGTACTAAGTGTGGCGGTAATACTCCCAAAGTTCACGATTTATTTATTTGCTTCCGCTAATTTCCTTTTTAATTAACGAAATTTTTCAGTAGTGAATTTTGGGGGTGTTACAGAGTATGTTAGGGGAGTTAGTGGACTTGGGGGATTTTTGGTACCTAAGAAGATGGGAAAGTGCATGGGGTCATAAATTAGGGTTTCAAGGGTCAACCCTAAGGATAAGGTGTGTCATGGGAAAAAGTTGAGGAAGTTGGTTGTAAATCGGAGTTGTGATGAGGGGTATACCACATGGAGGGCATGGGTCGATTCAAATGGTGGGTAGAGTTGTGTAAGAAAGGGGATTCAAAAATAAAAAGGGGATATTAGGGTTTTGGGGTGTCCATTTAGGAGGTCATCATCATTCATCACATCTAGGAGTTAAGGGAGTTGGGATGTATGGTTTTGGATTTGCGGTAATTATGGTGATGTGTACTTAAATCAGGAAGCTTAGGGTTAAGTAAGAAGAGGAGAGGAGGCTATGGCCACGTATACCAGATTATGGTTTCTAGGGTGAAACCCTAGTGGGTGATAGAGATCATAGATGGGGGAAAAAGGAGAGCAGGCCATGGCCCATGATTATGAGGTTTCTAAGGACACACTTAGGTTGACGAGTTATGTTAGAGGTACTAGAAATCATTAGAGGGTGTGGATATCCTGGGCTAAGGGATTACGGTTTTCATGAGGTTAGGTTTGGTCGGGGTGGTAGTAGGTCAGGAGTGTTACTTGGGTTGTGCATAGATGGGTGTGCAATATCTGACAAATAAGGTACGAATAAGACACATATCACTTAAAGTGGAAAATCATTGAGTCGAGCCCGAATGTAGGTTTACTAATCCGCCGATTATAATAGTGGTCAAGTGCGTTTTACCCTAGATTGTAATATATTTTTGGTACATCGGTTATAATAGTGGTCAGGTGTGTTCTGCCCTAGAGTTTATATTCCCAATCCATTAGTTAAAATAGTGGGAGTCCCGAGCTCAATAAATGAAACCCTTGGACGATAATAATCTATGGAAAAGACACTAATCACTTACATTGAAACACCACGTGAGTTGGGACCAAGTGTGGTATATTTACTGGCCCATCGGTTATAATAGTAGTCAGGTGAGTTCTACCCTAGAGTATAATATATATTTAACAGCCCCTAGTTATAATAGTAGTCAAATACATTTTTCCCTAGGTGGTATTAGTTTTACTAGTCCACCGATCACTATAGTGGTCAGGAGCGTTATGTCTTAGATAATATAGTTATGGGTCCATCGATCATAATAAGGGGGTCCCTGAACCCATGTAGATATAATTCGAGAGATATATAAATATGGTACTAATGACTTTAAACTCTGATTGGGGTAAATGATCTAACATTACCTACTGTGTGCCTTATATCTGTATTCTACATTGCTATGCTCTAATTTAACTACATTGTTACCTTACTCAATACGTAGCGAACTGATTACCCTTATTATGGGTGCTACTCATTTCCATGAGTAGTGTCCCCTCTTGAGTCTGTGTAGGTAGGTGATGAGGCCTTAGAGGACTTTGTTGCGTATAATGACCTAGTTGGGATAAAGTGATTACTTGGTATTCCAGATTGGGGTCGAAGAGAGTGTATCTTGGACTATTCCACCTTAGTACTTTATGTTTTTTCTAGTACTGGGACTTTCTCTTGTTCTAGTATTTTCTATATTTCAATGTTGAACTTTTTCACATTTTAATCTATTTCTAATATGGTACTATATTTGTATTAATGTTTTAGCCTTATGGTGAGTATGAGGCTGGCCAGGGGCCAGACTTATACTAATCACAGCAGTAATATTCCTCTTGTGGTGTGTGGTTTTAGAAACAAATGAAAATTTTCAACTATGATTTTTGGAGGTATTATAATATTTCACTCAAGATTTGATTGTTGATTGATTGAATAACATTAGGAGACCAAGAAAATACCTCTAAATAATTAGATTAGGATTGGATTGATATATGTTGGATTGTTTGATGTAATCAATAAATACCATGTTGTGTATGGAATAGGATTTGTTGACATCTTGTAATTATTACACAATTTGGAGCATGACTTCCTTGGGTCCTTATTAGGATTTTAGTTGGATTAATATCGTTGGTTGATTTGTGTGACCCTATTATTTTAGATGTTGTTATCGCATGTCATTGCATACTTTTGGTATATATATTTTTTTTATTTTATTATTGTAAGTTATATGAAATGTAGATATGTTACATCTTCAGAGGCGTTGTAATCTATTATGTCGAATAATTTGTAATTATGCTATTACTTTTAGGTTGTTGTAGGTTGTAGTGGAAGCTTGGGTTTGGGTTGGAGAGTTTAGAGGTATTCCATAATACCCCGAGTGGATATAACTACGCAAAGGCTACTCTGGAGCACTTTCGGATTGATCGGCTGGCTATACAAATCAACACGAGTCATTTCAATGTGTTTTGTCTTCACTCACACACTTCTCAAGAAATTTTTAGAAAATTTTTGAAACTTTTCAGAAAGGTCACCTATCCTAAAAATTGTTCCATGGCCAGCACTCTTAAATATGGAGTTCTTAGGATAAAATCACTAAAATGATGGCATACCATGTTAATATAAGTAGGTAGATCAATCCTTCTAATACTCCACTCAACTTGGGGTATTACATATTCCAATGGATTTGTATTTTGTTCTTGAGATCCATTTTGAGACTTTTGGTATTGTAAAAACCCTTTTGTAATTTGTTTGAAATACCTCTTTTGGTTTTGGTCTCAACCTCATATTAGGTGTTGAGCACACCTGTCTAAGATATTTTGGTTTTGCAATTGTCATGGATTAGGTATTAGTCATACCTCTCTTTATGTTAGTTGTGGTGTAATACCCAATATTTTCGATATTTTCTTCCTCTAAAATAAATTTTTAAAGTATTAAATTTGAAGGTGTTTCAAATACTTACTTTAGACTTTAATTTGAACTAAACTAAGTATTTCATTGAAAGTATTTTTATTATTTATAAATGTTTCATATAAAAGAAATAAGATAGGCGAGAAGTTTTTTCCATCTTTTATTACCCTTCGAGCCCTAGGACACATATATACCTCAATTCTACCATCTAAACCTTACGGAATGAGATGGGATTTCCACATTAACATGAGCAACGGCAGTTTCCAAGTCATCCGGAAAAAAATGTAACCGAAATTAGCCGAACAGGAAAAAAACCAATGACAATCTAAATTTAGGGATTCCCTTCTAATCAATAGTAACATTATCCAATTGATCACGACCAAAAACAAACCTTTTTAAGACGAACGAAATCCGACCGAAAAATAACGGACAAAAATAACATTCCAGCCAATAATTCTTTACACCTCCCTCAACCACCCATACCATGATTTTTTATCAAGAAAGAGAAAGGCGGGCAGAAGAAGAAGAAGAGGTTCTTCTTGTGTAAAAAACATGGAGAACTTCCGGTCACCTTACGAACAATCTTACATCGACGGTGGCCGGAAGGTCGAATTCCATGGTGATATAAATTCTGCTGGTGTTGATCAAATGTACGTAGCTCGATCTCGCAACATGGGGGTAATACTACTCATAATTACGGGATTACTAAAGGGAGGAGAACTAGATCGCCGTCTCTGTTTTCTTCTGTAAAGACGTGGTTTGATGATCCTGAAACGAGGAGGAAGAAACGCGTGGCCAAGTATAAGATGTACAGTATTGAGGGCAAAGTCAAGAGCTCGGTGAAAAGAGGGTATCGTTGGATTAAAAGGAAATGTAATACCATTGTACATGGTTATTGAATGAGTCAACACGAAATAAAACCATGGAAAAAAAACGCATTATATGGAGAAAGGATTTGATTTCTTTTGTCTTCACACATGGTACGAAGTTTTTTTTTACTTCCTCCTTGTCTGTGGGGATGTTTATTTTGGTCGGGCATACTTGCAGAAGAAATTAGACATCATGTTTTTTTCTATTCATAGTTTCTTTCAATTAGTTGTTATTACGGGGTTTTCGTTATTGACTTGTCCTCTTCTTAATTTCTCTTCTTCCTCCCGCAATCTTTACTTTCTGCTTAATCATCAAGAGAAAGAAAAAAAAAAGAGCCTTTTATTGATCGTGAAATATACCAAACCACCATCAATAAATAGATTTTGATTGGATATAACTGAAATGATATGTTATGACAAATAGACATTATCAATGAAGTTTGTGTTCTCCTTTTTCTCTGTCTAACTCTTTCTCTCTCCTAACTGATTTACGCACCACATCACAACGTGCTGGTTTGATTTTTGAATTGAAATTGATGAGTAACCTTTTCACCCACTTCATATTTAAGTAATGCATACCGCAACAGATTAACATATACGATGATTAGAAAAGTATTATATGGGATGATTTGTAATCGTCATCTAATCTATTATCGTATATAATATACACGGTAGTTCTAAAATCAATCGTATAATATTTTAAATCTGGTTCAAAAATTATTGATGTCAAAAATATATACGATAGTTTAAACAAAAATATTACCTTATAATATACATATATATAATAGTTATTTACCAAACCAACTGTGTATACATGTAAGACAAACCTCACAAGTATTTCAGTAAAGAAAATATACAGCAGTTATAAATCAAACTCATCATGTATACTCACAATAATTCCCTAGTATATAAGAGAGGAAATGCACGACCATCGTAACCAAAAACCACCATGCATTCCCCCTTATAGATAATGGGGAGTTGTTGAGAGTATACACGGTTGATTTGATATATAATCGCTATGTATTCTCTATTTTATAGAATACATATGATAGTTGCGATGCCACATTTTTTCCTACAAAAAACCTAAAGATCTTTCTAATATGCTTTCACCAGTATCAGTATTTGCCACATCCAAAACAAGCAGGCATAATTCATAAGGCTCACATCAAAATAAATGATTTTATACTTTTATTATATGCCTTGCTTATAAAATTGCTAGAAAAGAAATCCTAATATAATTATCATCCAATGATAGCATCATGTCCAAATACAACCTAAATTGTAGTGATAGGTCACGACACTTGATTATTATTTTCATTTCCAAGGCTTTTGGGGCTTTCGCACACTCTATATATTTTCTTTCCTTCTTGCTAATAATTTTTGCTATAATATGACTGCCCTACGTAAGTAAGAAAGAGTAGATATCATAATTATTAGATCTTATATCATCACTTAAGAAACAATAATGTAATTTAAAATTGAAAAATTTTGAATTACCTTATCTTTGGTAACTATATGGTTACTCGATTATCCAATGAATTGCCCTACCAATAAGCACAATATGGGTATATCATATTCGTCGCTATTATATGCCACATCAAGTGGCACTAGCTTCAATTAAGTATGCCTTGAAGACATTAACTTCATCAATCCCCAATGGGCGAGTATGAAGGGTTGAGTTGGACTCAATAAATGTAGTAACATTTGCTTTAATAGGCCCATCCTTTATGACTTACAAGGCACAATAATACTGACCCTATAATTAATAGTCAAAAGATTTAAGTTAATAGTAAATAAATTAAATACTTAGATTGTAGACTAGTATATTACCTCATTAATTTCCAAAAAGGGTCTAGGGACACTAGATGTGGAGGGTTGAACTAGACATTGTAAATATAATGACATAATATCTAACCTCCTAAGGATTGCCTCTTGTGATTCCCTCAACGCCACTACTTCTTTCTCCATTTGGTCAAATTTTTCCTTTGAAGGGCGAGAATTAGGGTGGTGTCCATATACCTTAGATAGGTTAAACCCGTAATTATGTGTCCTACATCGACCTCTATGAACCAAATGTGTGTGTCAAAAGGTCGTTCAGATATTCTCTATCAAAAGCACCACATGGAGAGTCTTTTCTCAAACCCTCCGATTTAAAGTAAAAAAAAATAATTAGGGATAAATAACCATATTAAACTAAGTAAAGAGAAATATTGTGCGCCTTACAATTTTCTCAACCATTTGTTGAGTTGGTTTGTTGGCAAGCTTTCCCTTCTTTACCTTAATGTATATCCAAACATCAGCTCATTCTACGGGTACATATAGGGTCTAGGTTAGCTCTACTTGCTCCGTCAATTGTTTACCCTATTTCATCAAGTGAAAATACATATTAATAATATTGTGTCATAAAAGAATGGAATAGAGGGTGTGTGTGTGTGTATTCATACCAAGTCTTATCTAACTGCCTTATTGCCTCTACACCATGTCTTATGAGCATAAATATGTTTCTCTGCATTAGCTCTGTTCTTGGTGCTCTTTACCGGTCATATTGAATAGATAGGTTATGTTAATTTGAATTTTAATATAAGTACACTATAGTTATATTAAAAAGTTAATAATAATAATATGTTCTTATGTACTTTGTATTCCTCTAAAGTCCTCCATCAACATAACTCCCTCCATTGGTTGAAGGTGATCACATTTGTATAGATATCTGAGGACGTGGACATGATAGTATCATGAGTTGCATACATATGGTTTTTAGCCATCCTCGACTTCCAATCCGTCTAGAACTTTGCGGCTCGACTCATAATAAGTTTCTTATGTTGTTGTCCAATATTAAATCTTTGATACAATATTAAAAAATCAAATAGTTAATATGCATATAGTTAAATTATCATATAGTAATAATAATAATAATGAAAGTCATATCTATTTTTAATATTCAAATCATACCATAGTGTCATCCACACCCTATCCTTCAACACTTTTGGGATATCCATCTAAGTTTGATAAGTGACAGGGATATTTGCAAAAGTCCTAGAGTTACAATAATCAATGAAAAAATTCCTATTCTCACCCACTAGATACCCTAATTGATCAAAATCAACATTAAGCACAATATCCACTTCTCTGTTTCTAGTAATTTGTGTTAACATGATTCCCCCCTTCTTTGTATTTTTCCAACCTCTTGAGCATGTGTATCATATTCACGTGGATCCATACTTGAAACAAAGATCAAAAATTATAAACTAGTAAGTAATTAAAGCAATATGTGATTCGATATAGTCAAAATATTAAAAAAATAAACCTGTATGCACAAAATAAAATAAAACAACACATAAGAAGTAATTAACCTTTTATATATAATGCTTTAATATGTTTCATGTGTCCTCTTTATGCACATAGAGGTCATTGGTAATGTCATTATGGTTGGACGATAAAGGTAACTTATTACTCAAAACATTCTTCCTTTATATGTCATCTTCCCATTTTTTTAATTACATTCAAAACAATGGACCACCATTTATCTACTAGGTTAGAAACATAGAATACACATTTTGCTTGTGAGGATAATATAAATGGGTTTTTCTTTTGACCAAGCCTTGAAACATTCACCATTATAAATCCAACTTACTTAGTACAAACCTTGTTTTGATTGTAAACCCATTTGCACCTGAATAATTGGAACTCTAAAAGCAGTGTAATATAATAACTATATGCACTCTATCACCTTATAATATGTCATTGATGAATAAACAATGTTTTTATCTCAAGCACTTGATATATGCAAAGTTTTAAATATTATATTCACACTACTATTTTTCATATTACTCTTATCATCATACTCCTTTATGTAGAAAGTACAACCATTAATGATATATGAGTTATATAACATCACTTCTCTATGAGGAGGGTGTGACAACCAATACAAATCAATATCAGATCCAAACGATTAAGATGACAACCACTTTGAAAAGAAACTATTATGTCTATCTACTATCCATTTATCGCTCCTAGATGGATTTGAAGCCCTCAAATTATCCATGTGTTTATCCACATATGGTTGACTATCATCTCTATTATGAAAGGCATATAGGTGAGCATGTAAAAACATTTAATCAACATCATTGATGACCATGTATAATCCTTTGCACCATTTCCCTTGTTTCTCTATACCCAAATGTCAGGGTTTAGGAAGACCAATATTATTAACATTAGATAAGAACTCACAACAAAATTATATCACCTCCTTCACTAGATAACTCTCAGCAATGCAACCTTCAAGCTTGTTCCGATTCTTCACACATCCTTTTACCTTTCAAATAGATACATCCAATGCAAATGAATTATCCCATATAATCTAACCTCCCCTACCTATTGAACTGTTAAATAAATCATGATTACAAAGAATGATGGAATAAAATACATCTCATGATGGCATAATGTAGTCATAATATCACTCTACAATTTGTCCAACCTTGTAGGGTCAATAACATCACTACATAATTCCTTGAAAATAAAAAAAAATTGGTGGTGACACTTCGAACTCAATTTGGTAAGATAGAATGTATAGAAATTAGCAAGAAGTCTTGAATGAGAATATGATGATCATGAGATTTCGTACCCGCAAATTTCAAATATTTCATTGAAATAAGTTTATTGATGTTTGATGAATGTCCTTTGAGAAATTTCACTTCGGGCAAGCACTCACAAAAAGAGATATTCTCTTTTTTTGGAAAGAATATAACATGCAGAAGGTAAAAGAGTTCTATTTGCCACTTTTTGTGGGTGTAATTCTATTCTTACACCCATGTCAACCAAGTCCAACCGAGCATTGATGCCATCCTTTATCTTTTTTGGCACATTCAAAAGCATGCCAACTAGACAATCATATACATTTTTCTCAATATACATCACGTCAAGATAATATTGTACATACAAGCAATTCCAATATAGAAGTTTTAAGAATATTGACTCTTCTTCCACCCACTTGAAGGAACCATTTTCTTATTGTCTTTTTTTTTTCTAAAGACACATGCAAATCTTTTGTTTATCAAATACTTGAAATCCCATGAGAGGATTTTGAGATATTACTTCTTCAACTTTTCCATTAAAATATTTTATTTGTACACTATAATAATTATTTGTAGGCAAAAATTTAAGATGTTCAAGATAAAGAATCTTCCTACTCTTCAATAGCTAGAGAAAGCTTGTGTTATCTTCACAAATAGGATATGCATAGAATCTGTGCACACTATAACTGGAAAGATTACCATAAGCAGGAAAATTATTTATATAAAAAAAATAACATCACTCTCAAGTTAAAAAGACTCTTGGTTATATGCATCAACTACTTCAACTCTGTGATCCCACATGTACTTTAAATCCTCAATAAAGGGAGTCAAATAAGCATCAATATTATTACCCGCCAATTTGGACTAGATATAAGTAAGGATAGCATTATTAATTTCCTCTTTATGCATAATTTTGGGGGAAGATTGTAGATCACCAGAATAACAAACCATAAACTATAGTTGGCATTTCAATTAAAAGGGTTCATTCCGTTTGAATAGAGTGCAACTCATAGGTTTCTAGCTTTACTCCCAAAATTAAAGTATACAGAATTATTCATCTTCCTTCAAGGAGAATCTGTTAAATGTCTAACCTTGTCATCAGAAATCATCCTTTCATATACCATATAAGTTTCTTTGCATTTTTCTTATTACAAAACATTTTTCAGAATCGTGGTATAATTGGAAAGTACCGCAAATCCTTATTAGAAACCTTATCCCCCTTGTATCATGACATTCGACACCAAGGACAACAAATGAGATACCACAAATGAGTAAATCTTTTATAAATACAAATACGAGTTTGTAGATTAAATCCGAGTTACAATAATAGAATACAAACTAAGGGATACCATAGATTAAAGAGTCCAAAAAGCATGCAGATAAAAATCATCCAGATAACATAACTCTTCATCTAAATACCCGGTATAGATAAAAGTCACTCTTTCCCACATGTTGTATTAAGACCAGCAAAATCATCTAGTTGGCCTTTAAAGACCTATACAAAAGCATCAAGGTCTTCTACTCATGGGAATGAGCATCACCCATGAAAATGATGGTCAGTACGTTGCGTGTTGAGTAAGGTAACAATACTATTGAGTTAGGGATACAAAAATACATACATTCATAACAAATGATAAGTATACATACAATCTATGAAAAGTCTCATAAGGTAAATACCAATCTAATCCTCTTTATTAGATATAACCATTTTCATTCTTTTACTTACGTTAAGTTTAGAAACCCCACAATTCTTAAACCAATGGAATGGTTGGAAGTATCATCTCAGGGATAACACACCTAAGATACTATTATCATCCAATGGAATGGATCTGAAAATATTACCTTATTAGGGAAAAACACTCTCAAGCCACTATTATCATCTAGTGGAACGGATATAAAGACATCACCTTGGTCCTAAATCACATACTTTTTCACTTTTAATCATTATTACTCAATTCATATTCTTATTCATAATGAGCATGGAACCCACTATTCTTAATCTAGTGGAATGGACCAAAATAAATTCTTAAGAACAACACACTTGAGCCACTATTATCATCTAGCGAAACGAATATGAAAACATCACCTTATTAGGGTAAAATGCTCTTGAGCTACTATTATCATCCGATGAAATAGTTATAAAAACATCACCTTGATCCGAATCACGTGAGCTGTTACTTTAAATGATTAAAATCTTATTCATGATTGATTCATAGGTACATAACACATTAAAATAGGTCAGCACATCTCATAGGTCATAAGGTTGTTCTCTAGAGTTAATATCTTTATTTCCCAAAACCCTAATTTCACAATTTAGGCATAACTTATCTCATATTGATCATTTACCTACTAAATTTAGTATATATTCCTCAAATTTTATCATTAATAACATATATAAAATTCAAGGTCTAACTCACACATCTTACATATATGATAATAACCTTATCTGAAAAGTTATAATTTTGAGGGCTTATAAACCCTAGTTTCACAATTCTATAATAACTTTTCATGTAGAGATCAAACACTTACCAAATTTAATTACATTCCCAAAACACAAGTATTAACAACATATTCAAGTTTTGTGGTCTAACTCTACCGTTTCATTTATATGATAATAGCCTCTTTGGTTTAAGGTTGCTATTCCCAAATCAACCCAATTTCAAACTTTATCAAAATTAGGTCATTCATAACTACTCCAAATGCTTCATATATATTACTTAGAAAATTTTGGATGATATAACACCTTAGAATACCATGATTCCCATATTTATTCCACGTTAACCAAAATGCCCTTATTGGTATTATAACCCTTACTTTATGTGAACCTCCTGTGTTTAGTAATATCATTTCCAAACTCCACATGTTCTCCAAATACCTTGTCATACTTATTTCAAATTCATCATACCTGAAATAAAACCCATGATAATATCATATTTCACACTGATAGTATTCTTTAACAATATCGCACGAACTCTACTTACTCTTTTCCTATCATATTATACTAACCACGTGTCATAGTATCAACAATAATGTATTATTTCATATAATAACAGTAACGTGGTATAATATAAATGCATGTATAGTACTAAGAAATCAAAACCATAGACTATGATAAGTATCCTTACAAAACAACTATGGTCTCTAAGCTTGCAAAATGTATTCCGTCTCTTCTAGGACCACGAAGAAAACACCTAGGAAAAGCATAATAAAACATCATTAGGATTAAACCACCTAAGAAAGGAAATATAAGGATAAAGGGAGGAAGAAAACCTAACCAAATAAGGATATTGTTTGGGAATAAGTTGCATAACCAAAGGAGAGGAAATTAGAGGAGGGGGCTTCGGCCAAATTTACTTAATTGAAGGGGGGAACTTCATCCAAAGTTGCCAAAGAGAAGGTTTAGGCTGTGGGATAAAATGGTGTAGCAAGGAAAGGAAAGAAATAATGAAAAAGGGGAGTGGTGGAGTTAGCCGAAGGTGGGAGTGTTGTGTTGGAAATGGTCAAATGAAGGGGGTAGGATCGGTGGTTTTGGCTGGCTCTTGGGGGTAGGTTGTGGCAAAGGTGGCTAGTGCTTGTGTTCATGCCTCAATTGAGCTTATCGATGGGGGTGATTTTAGGAAATTTTGGTGACGTAAAGGAGGTGGTGAATGAGGGAAGAAGATGGTGGTTTGGTTGTAGAAAATAAAAGAGTGAGAGAGAGAGAGAGAGAGATGGTAGAATTGAATGTGGAATATGTGTATGTATATGTATCCTACAGAGATGGTGAAGAACGTGAGGAAAATTGTCAACCCCAACCCTCATACACAGGAGGTGGAAGTTTATGGGAGTAGAGGATGGTCATGTAGGGGATAAGGAATATGAGATGTGTGAGCATTGTCTATGGACAATGTTCCAAGTAGGAGAAGGAGAAAAGGAGGAGGGAAATCGGCTGAGAGAGGGAAGAGTGAAAAAGAAAAGAAGAAAAAGAGTAGGGTTTAGTATTTTTAGCCTCTAGTTAAAACAAGATCAGAGTAATATAGGTTAGGATAATAGGGTAGACTAATTATTGATAATTCAAAAATAGGTTAAATTCTAGAGTTAGAGAATTAAGATAAGGTGAAATTTTTTATTTTTCGATATTTGGATTAGGTTATAATATTAATTACTCAAAAATTAGGAATAGCCAAAATTTTGGAGTATTACAAGTAGTCTCAACTCTCATGTCCAACTAACTCAAACTTTTTGTTTTCGGTCAACCATCTCTTCTGTTTTTGGTAAGTAAAATGTGTATACTAATTAATTGCAAAAGTATAGTAGATATTCTTATCTCAAATCACTATGAGAAAGCATAAGGAAGAAATATACTCAAATAAGGGAATCAATGCAATGAGTTAACTTCATAAATGACTTGAATTATTTGAACTCAATCATCCATCCTACCATTTCAACAATGATTTGCTTCTTAATGTGTGTGGTCATGTTAATCTCACCGGCAAAAATTCTTTTATTTGTTTTCCTCTATATGTGGTATATAACTACATTAATAAGGCTCTAATTACTAGCTTCCTAATTTTGGGGACTCTACCTCTTATGATGGTCCATTGGAGAGTCAAGTTCCACTCTAATAGGTTTTTATTGCATCCTATCTTATGGATCAGTGGTAACCACATATCCTTGGCAAAACTACACTCAAAGAAGATATGCATATGAGTCTCTAGGTATTCAGTGCAAAGCACACAAATATGATTTAGTTGTAGCCCAAATGATAACTATATGTTTCCATAATAGCAAGCCATAGAGTAAAGGAATGTCTAAGCAAGGTGTATTTTTCCCAAAGAACATGATACTAGGTAATAAGAGGATTATGGGGTCTTCTGAGTTCATACATCTTAGAAATACATATGACTTTTTTTCTTGCATGAATTATAAAGGGCATGAAGTAAAAGCAAGTATGCATAATTCTCTAAAGTTCATTACGAAGAAGTGGTTTTGATTTTCACCATCTAAATGTCATCTTTTTTGAGATAATAATATTGAATATATCTTACCAATAGTAGGTCTTTTTTAGAGGCCAAATGCCATAGAAGCTTACACATTGATACTTTATTCCACTACTCAACATTAAGGATGCCTAAAACTCTTTCTTTCTTAGGCATACATATTTTCTCCCAAGAAATCAGTGTTCGTTTGCTTTCTACAGCAACCCCCGACCAAAGAAATTTTCTAAAAATAGCAATAATCTCTAGGAGAATATGTTTGGGTAAATGAAAAACTAAACTCTAATAGGACTAAAGGCTGAAAAGGACATATTGAATGAGTTGAATGCGTCCTTGCATAACTTAGTAGAGTGGCCTGTCCGGGTCTCAGTCTAGATCTAGTTGTAAACTTGTCAATTAGAGGTTATATATTCCTTTTTTGATAGGGGCTTATCATAGAGGGGAAATCTTCGGTAAATGAAGGATAATGTGCCCTCTGGAATGTGGAAATGCTCATAGATTTCTTCCTAAGTGTTTAGAACAGGAACCTCTGAAGAAAATATTACTTTTTGTTGTATAAAAAGTCAATCATGATATGGCTAAAAAGGTAGCTTTGTTATTTAGTCGATCCCGAGCTATGTTCTTATACGTAAAATACAAAAGTTTTTTTTTTATTTTATCTGGAAACCAGTGAAAATTTATTGCTACGTTATACGCCTCGAAAGATTTTACCCAAAAAACGAACATCCTTCTTGTGCGTTGTTTTTACTAGTCTTCTTCATCTCCATCATTCCAGCTGGTTGTTGAGGTGTTATCCGAGCTTTTCACCGGGAAAAGTGAAAGAAGCCCAAGGAGCAGCGGGAATCCTCCTATTCTCTTCGAGACTAAAAAGCAAATGAACGAATGCAGACTCAAGACGCCATTAATGAACCACGAAGAAAAATGAAGATCTTAAATTTGAGGTTCCTCGACTGAACTTTAGAAGATTTGGAACCTAAAAAGGTATCAACTTTCAACACTGTTAGTGGAAGTAATAGCATGAATAGTTGTATTTTCATGACTAATGTCTACGAGTTTGAACGTTGAAGTCACTGTTTTTGCCAACACCAATTTGGATACTCGATTCGATACAGCCATGTAGCATGCCATCATAGCCGCTGATCTCAAAATAAGAAGAATTTCCCTTTTTAAAATAAATCAGAAGAACAAATATAAAAAAAAATTGGTATAACTAATTACTACATGTAATGTTTGCTTCATGATACTAATGTTATTCAATGTAAAGATGATGTTTTATTCGAGTATTGATTGGATTGTTATTTTTAATGAATTTTCTTGGGTGATATTATTTTTGCTCTTGTAAATTTGTGGATGTTTATCGTCGGATGACAATGTAGTCAATGCAATAGCGGAGCCAGACATTTAATTCTATAATTTCTATATATAATAAAAGCAATAATAAATTATTTTTTAATTCTTTTATTATTTAAAATATAATATCATTAAAAATAATATATTATCCCTCTTGTTAAAACAAGCTTTTGTTTTGAGATATAGATTTCAAAATTAATGATCTTGAATTATTGTTATTTTAAAATTATCACCAAAAATAAATCATTCATTTATAAATTAATCATATAGTTTCAAAATATATTAGTAATAAAATTAAAAATTAAAAAAAAAAACATTATCTAGTTACACTATTGTACTTGTTGCTAACATAACTAAAGTAAAATAAATAAGTACATTAAATATGATTAATTTAAAAGAATTATAACGTACTTTAAGAATGTTGAAAATTGATATAGAATAGATGTATGGTTGAAAGAACGATAATCAATTCTTAGCTGAATAGTTGGGATGTGAAGTTACATGGCATTGGCTGTGGGTTTGAATCCCCATGGCGACACATGGAAAAAAAAAGTATGCCCACAAGTCATGTTTGCAGCAATAGAATAATGATTCAAGTAGACACTCAAACTTGTGACCCCCAAGGTTCAATTACCACTCAAATCCTATGGTGTCTTTCGCTCTGCCAATGAGTCAAGGTGTTTGATGAAATGCCTCTACTAAACCTAGTTACAAGAGAGTACCAATTGAATATTACTATTTTTTGATATATCCACAATTGACTAAGGAACTCAAGGAATTATATGGCTTGATTGGGTTACTGGATGTTCACTCCTTCATTTTCTGTCATTTATGACTAGTTCACTTCATAATTTTTTGTTTGTAGCTACATATGAGCATTTTACCAAGTAAAAATTATGTAGAATTTCTCCTATCTCATAAGTGCTCTGTCAAATTTAAAGAGTGGATTGTTGCCTTGGTAACACTTTTGAGAAGAACGGAGGTATGAGCATTCATGTTACTTGGATCAAAGTATGAGCATTCATGTAAAGTGTGTAGCTTCTCATAGCTTTCCACAAATCTTGATGTTAAACACTTTGAAAGGAAATAAATATGACCCTTCTGATAAGACTAGTAGCATAGTTGACAAGAAAAAAGTTGGCCTTAATATTTGTGTTTTTCCCATGTAGGATTTCATAAGATAAGGCGTTTTATGAAAATGCATGTTGATTATACTACCTCAAATATATTTTTATGGTTATGTTATCTTTATCAGACATCACTCATTATAGCAAATATTTTGTTAAGGCCAGACATTTCTTCCTTAGAAAGTTTCTCCTCATTAACATACATGCAAAAGAATCAATAAAATTGTATCTGAGCATTTATACTCTTAATAGTAGGCACCAGTAGTTAGCATTGTAGTTAGTAAGGATAGGGTATGTCTTGTGTCATATATGTATACTCATATGCTTGATACTATCTTTAAGTTTAATTGCTACTATTAATTTATCTATTTGCTTTTGCTATATCCATGGAATGAACCACTACCTTGGTTTCTTACATGTGGGTTTTATAACAAACACTTGACATTATATTTGGAGGAGAATCTAAGTTGATTTCCCTAAGTAAGCAAGTTCTTGATTATTTTTAGTTAAATAAGTATTAAGTAATTCTTTTAACTTGGTCATTACAAAATTGAAAGAGACCCTATATATGCAAGTATAGATAGATGTACGACGAAAATCTATATTATTCTTTCTTCTTCTATTTTCAACTCATGGGTCAGTGTAACTCGTTGCCTGAATTGTGTATCTCATATAATGGACTTACTAGAAGCATTGCTTCAGACAATGAAAATGATTATCAAGGAAATGGCTTTCAGTTTATGGAAGATTATACTTGACTGTGTGTGCCATTAATAAGCTTGACATATCTGAGCCGATGTAAAAAGGAGTTAGGTAGAAAGGCCATTGTTTGGTTTATTAGTGGACATTTGACATGAGAACCACACTATTGAATCTTGATGGTAGTTGCCACAATCGTATTTTATATAGACACACAGATGTGGATAAGGGAACCGTGCCCGCCCTTACACTACAAGATGTTACTAAATACTTGTAAAACAACTTGTAGAATGTGCCATTGTGAAGTTCATTTTATTCATCGATTGCGGCTAATTTAGCATATGTTTGGAGCTACTTATAAAAAGTAGTTATTCATAATAACTACTTATTTTATAAACTTTTTAGGCTAAAAAATTTATAATATAAATAATTATTGTACATAATTACTTTTGATAAATAACTCCAAACAAGCTATTAATCTGATCATTGTTCACCGAAAGTCTCTTTGTACAACTTTGGTCACCTATACATACAAAAGGATGTCAAATCTGTTTACACTAATTTTATTGTTATTGAGCTCTTTTTTATATTTATTAAATACTTAGGTCATAATTAAAAAATAAAATATATACTTTTACATCTTGTTTGATTTCACTAAGCAGCTAATATTATTATTATTAGTCGTAGTGTGGCATACTTTTTTAACGCGGGTTGTACTAAATTATCCATAGTTTGAATTGAATTCTATATTTTTCATGCCTATACTTTTGGATATTAGTGATACTAAACATTTAAATTCACAACTAAAATATTTTTGGTAAGGACATTAACAAAAGTATGCAATTGCCTCAGCACCGAAACAACCTGCTCAATTAGTGAAATAATAAAATTCATGCTCAATGGTTATAAAACAAGAAGATCGGCAAAAAACTCTACTTAATCCCTACAACACCATGCCTAATGGTTATACATCTCTCCGATCACAATAATATCATGCTCGATTACCTTAAAACCACGTCCAATAACTGTTACGCTATCCCGACCATTTTAACATCACGCCCAACAACTATAATACCACGCTTCATAGTTTAACATCATGCTCGGCGGTTATCACACCACAACTGATGATGGTTAACTTTGCCTGATCACTAATACATGTTTAGTCACTAATTCCATATCCGATCACTTTAGCAAATATATATATATAGGCACAGTAACTACAATACCACACAATCATATTTGTACACATAGTTGTACAAATATAAACTTATGATGTACATTTATCTATAATTACATGCATGTATAGAGTTTGTTTTAATTTGCTATTGACCAAAGTCCAATAATTACTTTATACTACTGATAAAAGGAATAACGCTGCTACTTAGTAAAATTGGATCAAAGGCATAACAATAACTTTTTTTTTCCAAATATAATTGAAGTGTATTACAATAAAAATGCCCTTAGTTACAACAAATCTAACACAAACTAACTAAAAACATACTTATACGTATAGGTAATAGTGGTTGTATAAATATAGACTTCTAGTGTACATTTACTTATGATTACACGCACAAATTTTCATATTGACCAGAGTTAGATAATTACTTCATACTAAGAGCTTGTTTGGTACGAGAGTAATAGGGGTAAAAAAAACTTCCTTTATTTTGTATCTTTTATAATAAGTATTTAATAATAATAAATTTATGTTTAATAAAATATCCATTTTAGATCAAATTAAGATCTAAAATAGGTATTCATTAGAATAAAAATATTTAATTTTAGATAGATTACATAAAATATATAAAATATAGGATAATTTTTCCACCCCTATTACCTCCATACCAAACGAGCATTAAGGATAAAAATAATAATATTGCCTACGTAGTGAAATTATATCAAAAGCAAAACAATACTTACTACAGTTTTCAAATATAATAGTATTTATTATAATAAAAATGGCCTTAATTGCAATAAACATAACAAAAGCCAACAATAATTTTACTTGTAAATATAGTCAACCACAAGTACAATTGTACAAAATATATACTTTTGATTTACATTTACCTACAATTACATGTACATAGTTTTTTTAAACTAGTATTGACTAGAGTTACATAATTACTTCATATTACCCAAAAATAACAACTAATTGTTCTCATATAAATCCAATAGCTTCTCCTAAATCTTGGTTTGCTAGCTTAAGTAGCTATTTATAGTTCAACATATATTGGAAGGGATTATTTGTACAACTCCGATTAACTATATGCACAAATAATTGCCACCTTGCCTAAAAGCAACTTATTATCCTAGCATAATCCAGTCGAGGCAAAACTCAGCACTATCAACCAGTAACACAATGGAACCCACTTTTCTTTTTGACGCCAGTCAAAAATAATTTTTTGAGGAAATTAGAGAAAAATAATTATACACATAATTATAGCTAAATGCACAAACAAACAAAACATACTATTTATACATCTCATAGAATGAGGCTCTTTTCTTTTTGACCTTAATGTATACATATGAATGGGGGAAGTAATAATAATATAGTAATTAAGGGAGGTACATAGTCATCAAGCACAATGATGTAAAAAAACATATTTTAAAAAATACTAAAAATAAAATTAAATCATGATATAGACATTAAAAAAAATATCTACGTAAATAAAAGAGACTTTCTACACTCATGTTGCTTATGAATTAATACACTAATAATGAGTAATAAAAATTACTTGCATAATATTATTAAAATAGAATCCCAATAAACAATAATAATAATACTAATAATAATAATAATTAATTTCATAATGTAAGTATTATTAATAACTTGACTGCATGAAGTTATTTAATGTTTCTTTAATAATAATATAGAAACAATAATTAACATTAAAAATGATAACAATACAAACAAGACTAATAACATTATTACTTTTTAGTAAAATAAGGATAACAAGCCCTAGAAGAGTGAGGTCTCAAACTATTTAATACTTCAACAACTTTTGTTAGGCCTAAGTTATTTTTATTTTCCCATTTAATTCAATAGTAATTTCTTTATGCTGATATATTATAATGATTGTCTTAATTTGAATATGTTTTTTATGTGAATCATATATATGTAATTATAGATAAATATACATCAAAAGTCAATACCTTCAATGACCTTTATTTCATTACAATTCCAAAAAATTATCCGATGAACTATACGATGCACAGCAGATTTCAAAACATTACACAAACAGAGAAGGCCATAAATTCTACAAGCAAGAAAATAATGAAAATTCCAATATCTAACTAATATTCTATCTTCACAAAAATAAAAATAAAAATAAAAAAGATCATTAACAATTTACATATTTTTGTAGTATTTAATAAAGTCTTAAAATTTTATTTATACCTTTTTATTGAAATATAACAAAATATGTAATACATAGATCATATAAAAAATATAAGGGCAAAAATAAAAATAAATTTTAACTTTTCTAAAATAAATTTTTTTATACAAAATTTTAATAAGAGAATAATTTATTTGTTTCGATACGAATAAAAATACATTAACACATGTGCCAAGCAATCATCAACCTAATGTGCACTCTACGATTGAATTCTGTCGCTCCTTAAATAATTCATCTTGCCGCACGACGCTTCTCAGCGACAACACCTGTCGGCTTACCATCACAATATGATTCTTCACGATCACCAACCTTCACGATGTACAAGCACCTATTTGTAGAATTTGCACCTAAGAAAGATAAAGACAACAACGACAAACTACCAGTCAACCAAACGCAATTTGCAAGGCAATTCATCGAAGTAGCCATGGTGGGGATGTAACCCGGACGAGTTTGAAAAACATACATCCACACCCATATTTGTATTCGATAAAAAATCTGCACCTAAGTTTATAACCGAACTTATATCTATTAATACATCTATATTTACATATATTGTATATCTATTATCCGACAGATTATCTGTTTATCTATTAACGGATATTATCTATCGGATAAATCTATTACCCAACAGATAAATCCATTTAAAATTAAACCATATGACAATTTCAACCTTAATTTATCCTATATTTATTTTAAAATTAAGAATAAAAAAATAATTATATATCAGATAAATAGATACAAATATGAATATTCCATATATGTATCATTACCCGAATCCAACGGATATTTTTTTCATCCTCTATTTCCGTATTCGTATTTGTTTATATATCCGTCGGATAAAACCTGTTAGATTTCAAGTAAAATCTGACCCATTTACATTCCTATATGCTGATACCTCTCAAAGAGAACAAAAGAAGCAAAAACAAAGCCTATTCATAGTAACACAAAATCAAAAAAAGACCTCCAAAGAAGACAACTAGAAAACGGTCAAATTCTGGCAATTCAAATAGCACGGTGAGCAAAGAACAAGTAATAACTTCATAATTGAGAGAAAAGAAAGGCTAGTTGATAGATTGATAAGAGAGGAAAAGAGTTTACACTCAATTCCCGCCTGCCTCCTTCTCCCCTTCCCTGACTACTAAGAGAGTTGGGCACAATTCCCTAGCCTCTGACTCAACATAACTACCAAAACAGAAACCCCTAACGGGATAATAAGAAGATAGCCGGATTAGACCAGCTATAGCAGTCAGCCTTCTCATTTCTTGCCGCTCCTCACGTAGGTGTATTTGATTATGGACCTTCAACAGTGGTAATCCCTCCACAAAATCAAGTGATATATCCTCCCAAATCTTATGTGCAATGGGCAACGGTTGCAACAAACATGTTTGACTCATAACAAGGAATTTGTGTTGCTGACAAATGGCACAACTAGCCACAAACTCCCATGTTGTCTTCCTCATACCAGCCTAGTATACCTCTCTAGCCAGCCAATGATAGGTCTTTAGTATCCCAAAATGTCCCCCCATCCCCCCCACCTTGGAGTTTAGCTAGCAATTGTGGGATTAATGCCAAACTTGCAGATAGAATCAAATGTTTCATGTAGAAGAGGTTTCCTTGAATATGCCGGTACCCCTCCACATTCTCCCCTTGTCTCAATTTTGAACTGAAGGGTGTCATTCGTTTCAATCTAAGTAACAGAGAAGACAACTAACGTAGCTGCCATTACCACTCTTGATAGGGCATCCACAGCCTTATTTTCTTCCCAGGGCTTATAGTCAATGTCAAACAGGCAACCTAACCCATTTCAATTGCTCTACCAGAATTATTCGTTGCACAAATAGAAACTTCATACTTTTTTGGTTTGTTCTTACCGTAAACTTTCAGCCCATGAGGTAATGGCGCCTTGTCGAACTGCAAGCACTACAACCATTAATTCCCTCTTATATGCAGATTTCATGTGAGCCCACTGCCCTAAAGCTTGACTGAAAAGAGTAATTGGGAGTTGCCACTGCATCAAAACAACCCCAATCCCAATCTTCAAAGCATCGATTTCCACTATAAAGGGTTCATTAAAATTTGGAAGACCTAAAATAGGTCTTGCCATCATAGCATCCTTGAGTTTTTCAAAGGACTCCTAAGCTTCAACATTCCACCCAAAACAATCTTTCTTCAGTTGAGTAATGGGTGGGGCAACAATGTGCCCAAAGGGATGCACAAACTTATAGCAATAACCCGTTAAACCCAAGAAACCCCTCAATTCCCTCAAGTTCTCAGGATCAGGCTAGTCCTTTATACACTGAATCTTGGCGGGATCTAAGGCCACTCCTTTTAAGGAGACTGTCCCTCGGATATTCAAGCTCCAATTACTCAAACACACACTTCTTAATGTTTACCAATAATGAGTGTGCCTTCAAGACCTCAAAAACTACACTAAGGTGCTAAACATGAATCTCCATAGAAGGGTTATACACTAGTAAGTCATCAAAGAAAACCAACACAAATCTATAGAGGTAGGGGCGAAATACCCCATTCATTAACCCTTGAGAAGTAGCTGGAGCATTTGTCAATCCAAAAGGCATTATCAATAACTCACAATGCCCCTTATGCATACAGAACGCTGTCTTAAGCACATCTTCCGGATGTACTCGGATTGGTGATATCCCAATTTGAGGTCCAATTTTGAAAAAATTGTTGCCCCGTGTAATTCCTTAAGCAGTTCATCTACCATCGGAATGCAAATTAGTCGGGCACAGCAGTTAACATAGAAACATCAACTACAATCCTTCTTTTTCACTGACAGTATGGGGCTGAAAAAAGGATTGTAGTTTCGCTTAATCACTCCGGCTGCCAACATCTCCCCCACTAGTTGTTCAATATCACGCTTCTCTATCTTGAAGTACCCATAAGGTCATACGCTTACAAGCGTAGCTCCGAAAAAGGAGAACTCTAAGATCCAATGCTCAAGGTGGCGAATAAGTCCCTTCAATGATACTTGCAATTTACACAATTGTGCATCCCCCTTTTGCGTTACCAGTGTACTGCCCATGTGAAACTTTATCCACAGAACCTTCCAGTTTATCTACATAACCCCCAACTTTTCCAATCACTGCATCCTAATACTATGTTTGTGCTCCCTAAATCCAAAGTTAGGAAATCCTCAACAACTTACACCTCTAGCAATAATAGTCGTATCCCCTTACAAATGCCCTCCATTAATATTGAACTCCCTATCCCCATAAGCACTCTGTATTTCGCTATTTTGGACAGCGGCAGGTCTATTTTACTAACCAGCCCATGGGCTACAAAGTTATGAATTTCCTCCCATCCTTCATATACTGTAACCATGACATAGTTTTGCCTTCCATGGGGATTACAACTACCTATAACTTCTCAGCTTCATTCATTTGATTTAAGTTAAAGAGCTGTTCAGCTCAAAACAACCAACCATTTGGATTATTACTGTTGAATATGGGAAATTCCAACTACCTGGTGGAGCAAAAATCAAAGCGGTAGTTGTCTGTGTGAGGAGCTCCCTAAATTTCCATTAGAGTGGCCGGGTTTGGTTTGCATGCCTTGATGGTTCTCCTATCTCTCAGATCAGAGAACAAAGCCTCCCCATTTCCTTATCCCAACTGCCTTATAATTTCCTCCACGTCCACAGCCTTCTCCAACAATGGTAATCTCCTAGTATCCTCTGAACAGTCACTATCTAATTCTACCATTCCTCCTAGATGACCTCCAGTTTCGTCTTCAACACTTCCATTTTTTTGAGTCCTATCTCCCAGTCATGTATAGCTTTGTTACAAAAATGTTAGGTTCTAGCAATTCAAATAGCACGGCCAGTAGAGAACAAGTAACAAACTAATATTTAACAGAGAAGAAAGACTAGATGATAGATTGATAAGAGAGGAAAAGAGTTTACACCCAGATATTCGAGGCCCTATTGCCCTCCTTATTCCACTCAATTCCCACCTGCCTCCTCTCCTTCCTCGACTACTAATAGAGGTGGGCCCAGCTCCATAGCCTCCAACTCAGCATAACTACCCCTACCAAAATAATAAACTCAACCTAATTCAACAAAACAGAATATGACTTACTAATAGACAAATTATAAAGGTTAAGAAGAGAAAAGTTGGACCAGCTATAACAGTAGGCCTTCTCATTTATTGCCCCTCCTCACATAGGTATATTTGATTATGGGCCCATCATAAACCATCATTGCTATCAAAAAACAACATAAAAAACTACCAACATTATATAATCTGCACATAGCCTATTCCTGCAAATGAACCTCCTTTAGTGAATGGCCCTTTAGTGAAGCTAACAACTAAATACCAAAACACAACTATAAGCAAGAGAAAAACACTAAATTACCCAATAGTGGAACCGCAGAAGCCAAAAATTTGATACAAAAAGCCAAGTCACCGGTCAATCCAGCAAACCAATGGGAGCACCAACATTAACCAATCCCTTCATGTACGATCAACTCAAAAAAAAAAAAAAAAAAAAGTGCATTCAACATCTCCATGACAACACTTGATGATGTTAACTCATAAACAAGCAATCATAAAAATCAGGCCAAAAGCTACATCACAAAATTTACATTTAATAGATGAACCAATGCTAGATGGAGCAACAATGCCCAAAATTCCATCCCTTCAACAAAAAATTCACAAGATCGATACTTGTCACAATTATGTCAAAGAGCCATTACCACACTCCTACCTCTAGTTTAGGAATATAAAATTCCTTGATTTGGATGGGCCTACAGCCTAGAGGGCTTGCAATTTTCCTATGATATCAAGAATACATAGACAATGAAGATGAGAACAAAATGTTTAACAAATAGAATCTAAAATATAACAAAGGGTAGATACTAGAGAGTGTAGTGAGACTCTTAAGAGAGACACACCAATTGCCCACAGCCCCTCCTCGTATAATAAACAAATATATCCATGCTCAACAAGTAAAATCAAACAAGTATGCAAAGAGGAGAATAAAATGAATAAGCGATCTTCAAATGGTAATTTGGGAGCTCATTATCAAGTCCATAGTATGCAGATGATTCATGATCACATTGTGAAATAAAATACCCACATTATCATCAGAAATAAAGCCAAAATATGAAAGTTATTAAAGGAATGTGGTTTATTAGGCTAAACTTAAAATAATAAAATGAATATGCATACTTTAAGACCGTAAAATGTTAAATCAAGTAACTCAATGAAAAAAAAAAAGTCAAAATGGCCTTTTAGTATTGTATCGATCATGGACCAAATCTTGACCAAACACATGAATGGAGAACAGAAATTAAATTTACACCTCAAAGCCCAACCAAAAAATTGATTAGTTCATAACAAGATATATTCAACAATGGACGCAATTGCATATTGCATATAAAGCACAACAAACACTTACGATACTTGTTAAGCCAATATACACATCATTCATCGGTCAAGAATTAATTAAGCACCTAATACAAACGACCTACATAAGATGATAATAGTAACATTGCCAAATTAGAAATTCAAATCCTATATTCCTTCATTGCATTTGTAGCATTAAAAAAGTATGTCATCTGTAAAATTAGCCTTGTAGACACTATAAATTCAATCAATACTTAAATAGTATCAATCAAAACTCAAATCAAATCCACATCAATTTAAGTAAAATAATAAAATTATAATAAGTATTTTAACCTTAATGGATTTCAATAAATAGAGGGCATTCCAAGTGGCAGAGGAGATGATGATTTCGGAGCAACCATGGAGTTGGGCTGGAAAAAAACAAAAGGCTTTGGCTTGACAATTCGTATCAGGTGATGTATATTAGCCCAAATGAGGATACAGATCAATTCAGTTCACAGAATTAACCATAGACACCTAATAAGTAATTTTAATCCTAAAGAATTCCATAGAATCTACATACAGGAAGCAAATTTGAAATAAACGTTAACCCCTCATTAATTGTACGGTAGTATCTTTTAAGAGATGATAGTTATCCAATTTGATGAGGCACAATACAAGTTTGATCATATTTCCCTCCTACGTAGGTCCAACATCAATCACACAAGAACCATCCCTCTTAACCATACAACCAATTCAAAAGAAAACACCACCACATTCTATATTGTCCGCTAATACCCTTTACCAACCCTATGTACGCCCACAATCATCTAAAATGATCCAAAGACCATTCAAGTGGATATATCAGCCATAACAAGCCAACCCAAAGCTACATCGGTCAAGACACTGATAAGGACACATCCAAAAGCTCGTTGATCCCATAAGAGTGTCACTAAAACCACTACTCAAAAAAATCAGCTTACAAAAATGAACACTTCCATTCAAAACTGATTGCCAAAACTCACATTCCCAAACTAAAACAAATGAGCTTCAAACCAAATCAATGGGGAAAGGATGCAAACTTACCAGACAACAATAGTGGGAGGATCAAACAAAATTACACAAGGTTCAGCAAGCTAAACAATTCAGTGATACACCCGATTACCACAACTTCAAATCATCAGGGATCAAAGATGATTAAAAAAATGGGTACAATCCCATGGCTGCAAAGATTCAACCATAACAGGAAGCACAATTAAAATTACTACTAGCATAATCGAACGAAGCAGGAGTCGATGTAAAACCCAGTAGCAATTTCGAATCCATTGAAACATCAACCGCACTATAACAGTACGACATAATCAATCGACAAAAAAACGTACAAGGAATCAAGTGCATACCTTCTGGAAACCAAGATTCAAATTGCAGTGGAACAGAACCAAAATGGCAAATCGAGAACGAAGTGGTGATGCTTTTGACAACGCGAAAAAGAAATGTGGGACCTGGAATCGAAGTTCACCATCGTGCGAATTCATTTGGGTTAAAAATTTAAGAGATCTGAAACAATGTTTCTATCGGAGCAGGCAAAGAAGCTATCACGACTTAATTCCCCACGCCTTAACCCGGAGCAGAAGTTGCCACCATTGATTCGACGTTGCTATTTGCATTATTGTTGGATTCGCCCAGAAGGAGAGGGGTAGGAGGGACAGGTGGGAAGGAAAAGAAGAGGAAGAAGGAGAGCGATTTTAGAGAGAGAAGGAGCATAGAAGGAGAGGGTATGGAAGCCTGGTAGTAGAGCAAATAGATGGGTTGAAGGGAGAAGGGGGAAGAAATCTGAAGATGGGTTAGGTTTACACATGTCTTCGCAAATATGGTAAAAGTTTGACCCATAATTCAATCCGATTCGATAAAATTCATAAAGTTTAGCGATCTAATTTGATACAGATTCAATCTGATACTGATACGATAAAAGTTAATCCGATCCGATTCGATGTCAACCCATAATCCGTTATAGACTTGATCCGATTGGACATTAACCTAACCTAATCTAACCTAATCTGACCAGATATCAAAATATATTATAATAATAATAAATTATACATATTTTATTATTCATTTAAAGCTTTTAAAAATATTATATTTTATAAATTATACTTATTTTTTCTTACTTTTATCCTATAAATTCTTATTTATTAATGATATCCAAATAAATTTTTTCATACAAAAATACAGCATTAAGAAGTCATAATAATAATATATTTTTAATTACATGCTTATATAAAATCAAACTTAATACTTACTTACAAAATTAATGAGTTTGAGTAATTTTGATAGTGAAAGTGTATAGTAGATAATTTTTTAATATCTTTTATCTTTTTTATCTAACTACTTTTATAAGTTCATAACTTGTAAATATACACATATCCTATAATATCAAATGAACTTATATACATAATAATTAATATTACTCAACTAGCAAATTATTGATTTATTATATTATGTGTTATTACTTATGGTGTAAAATAACATTTTTTCTCTAATTCCATCATCCATGACATGTATAACACGTTAACAACTAACAAGTATCAATATGTTATTTGAATCATTTTGATCCTTACTCCATATTTTTATATAAAATAAAATAAAATATTTTATGTATTACCAAACTCATTTAACTTAACAAATGACAATATCTTCTAAAATTTTCCAACATCTTCCTTAACAAATAAAATATATTATTGGCAAATAAAAAACTAAAATAAAAAAGACAAACATAGCCTGTAAAATAATTTCCAAAAAACCTTCTATTACATCCACATATTTGAAGAAGCTCTCTTAATAGAAGATTATAGTAGTGTTATTTATCAACCACAAAATCTAACAAGCCATAGTTATGCCCAATAATAACTTAACAAAATTAGAAGATCTAGGAAATTCTCCTATAACATCCATAATTCATGCATAAATTATAAACTTACAAGTTACAACCTATAGGTTGTATAGATACAAAAAAAAATAATAATAATAAATCAATCCATCAAAATGACATTCAAGGCACAAACTAGTAATATTATGATTGTCTCTAATATTTACAATATAATAAACAATAATTATATATTATATAGTCATTTTATGATCACCTTTATTTTATAAAAATTTTTAAGTAATCAAATAAATCATAATAAATGATAAATATCTTCATTAGATTTAATTATGTAATATTTTTTATTGTTTAAATTTATAAATATCTTTATTATTTACTTGTGAAAATACAGCGCATCTAATATACTTATTTCATTTATCTGTACTAGTAATCTTATTATTGACTCTAATATTTACAGTGGATTAAATGATAATTATACCTTGTATGATCATGTTATGATCACATTTATTGTATAAAATTATCTTTTTTTAAGTAATCAAATATTTTAAGTAACCAAATAAATGATAATAAATGATAAATATCTTTATTAAATTGAATCACATAATATTTTTTATTTTTAAAATTTATAAATATATTTATTATTTATTTATGAAAATAAGACGCATCTAATATTCTTATTTTATTTATCTATACTAGTAATCTTATGATTGTCTCTAATATTTACAATATAATAAATAATAATTATATATTGTATAGTCATATTATGATCGCCTTTTTTTATAAAATTATATTTTTTTTAAGTAATCAATTATTTTAAGTAATCAAATAAATGATAAATATCTTTGTTAGATTGAATCATGCATTGTTTTTTATTGTTAAAATTTATAAATATCTTTATTATTTACTTGTGAAAATAAAACACATCTAATATTCTTATTTTATTTATCTGTACTAGTAATATTATGATTGCCTCTAATATTTATAATGTAATAAATGATAATTATACATTGTATAGTCATATTTTGATCACCTTTATTTTATAAAATTATCTTTTTTTAAGTAATCAAATAAATGATAAATATATTTGTTAGATTGAATCATGTAATGTTTTTTATTGTTAAAATTTATAAATATATTTATTATTTACTTATGAAAATAAAGTGTATCTAATATTCATATTTCATTTATCTATACTAGTAATCTTACGATTGTCTCTAATATTTACAAAGTAATAAATGATAATTATACATCGTATAGTCGTATTATGATCACCTTTATTTTATAAAATTATCCTTTTTTAAGTAATCAAATAAATGATAAATATCTTTGTTAGATTAAATCATGTAATATTTTTTATTGTTAAAATTTATAAATATCTTTATTATTTACTTGTGAAAATAAAGCACATCTAGTACTCTTATTTCATGTATCTGTACTAGTAATCTTATGATTGCCTCTATTATTTACAATATAATAAATGATAATTACCTACACCCGAATTTGACTCAGCCCATCAAAATAGACCCGCCAAATTGCACGAAATGACTCGACCCATCAAGTTAACCCAAAGCAACTCATACCCAATGAGATCAACCCGTCATATTACATGAAATAACCCAAATGGGCCAAGCCCACCTAGTTATGTGAACCAGAAAATGATCCGAAGCCAGCCCAACCTTACCAGTCAAGTTAACCTGAAATGACCCAAACTAGAATTTGCTTAACCCGAACCCGACCCAACCTGACAAATTAACTCGAAATGACCCTAAATCGCAATGACCCAATCCAGAACCAACCCGACCCAAACAAGGCAATGACCCGCAATGACTCAAACTCGAAATAACCCGACCCACTATAACCCAACCCAATTGCCACCTCTATGTCTAGGTGTGGTTTATGACTTTATGGGTTGATAATAGGCTTCAGCATTGGATAGTATATAAATACCGTATACAATAAATGGACCTACACAATACACTAATGGACCGTATATTTTGTTTGAACCAATTAGTTTGAGCCTTATGGACTCTAGACTAATTTACTCTACTTTATTTTTGAAATACTCCAAAACCCTAATTTAGGAAATTATGGCAAAATAAGGATTTATTAGAGAAATTAATTAAATAAACTACTTTATTAAAATAAAGAGGATTAATTAAGGTAAATAAAGAGGAAAATAATAAATAATTCAATTAGAAAAAATTAGGGTGCTTTGCTAATTAAATAGAATTTTAAAAAAATTATTCAAAATATTTCAAATTAATCAAAAGGAGAATTTAATTATTATTTTTCTAAATATTATTATTTTAAATAATCAAAAGTACCAAAATATCTCAAACACCCAACCAACCCATTATTTTTCCTTTTCCCTTTTTTTCTTTTTTCCTTTTTTCGTCTTCTTTTCCTTTTTCTTTCTTTTATCTCATTTCTCCTTTCTTTTCTTTTTCCCTTCTTCCCAAATTTGGGCCAGCCCCTCGTGGCCCAAGACTCCCTTTCTTTCTTCTTCTCCTTCGGCACGGCCGAGGCCCGTACGCCCATTCTTCCTCCCTAGTCGCCAGCCCGATCCGTCCCCTCTTTTTTTTATCCTTTTTTTCTTTCCTCCCCAAACCACCCAGTCCAACCTTTCCCCTTCCCTTAGCTTCTCCCCAGCCCAACCTGCAACCCCCATTCCACCGGAAGCCACCAACTTCATGTCGGTCGTCCTTTCCCTCTCTCCCCTGTTGCTTTCTTTCCATTTTCGACCCAACCAAACATCCTCCCTCCTCATGCACGCGTACCCCTTTTTCCTTTCTCTCCCCTGACCACTAACCCCCTACTATGGCAGACCTACGCAGGCCTGCCACTGCCAACCGGTGGTCGTGCCTCACCTTCCCCCTTTTGTCCTCTTCCCCCTCTATCGTTTTCCCCTCCATTTGGCCTATAAATACCCTAAAGGCAGCCATAATCTAGCTCCTTTGATTTGCAACCAAGAAAACTAGCCCTTGCGCCACCTCCCGATCAAATGACCACCCCGTCGCCGCCACCCGAGCCACCTACCAAACCACTCCCTGCATCACCCTCCACCAAAATATACCTTCAATCACCCTTTATTTGCCCTGTACGAGCCACCTCGGCAGTGTAAAGTTCACTTCCCAATCAGCCACACCTCGACCACCGTCGCCCTTTGCACAACCGTCTGCTGCCGATTCCGCCACAACCACCACCCCCTCTATCCTCCAGAACAACCAGGAGAACTTCCTCTACCTCCCCTACCTCCTTTTTTACCCTGCCTCCCTCTCCTTCCCCTTCCTCCCCCTCCACCATCTTCACCCACCACACCCGTCGTCGTGCGCCGCCACCTTTAGCTGCACCACTACCTCCATTCCAACCCTCTCAACCTGAGGCACCCACCACCACCTCAATCACCCCCACATTCCCTATCTTCTAGCCTAGACAACCATCTCTCCACCTCTCTTCTCCCTCCACCACTGCCGTCGTGTGCCGTCATCAGTGCTGCCACCGTCCCTAGGTGGTTCTCTAACCTCCTCAACCCCTAAACCCAGTTATCATCATCATCATCATCATCATCATCATCATCATCATCATCATCATCATCATCATCATCATCATTATTATTATTATTATTATTATTATTATTATTATTATTATTATTATGTTATCATTATTATTACCTTTGTCATTATTATTATTTAACCTAACTTTGGAATATTTCTACTAATATTATTATTATTGATGGTCGATAAATTTATTATTATTATGAGTATCATCATCATCATCATCATCATCATCATTATTATTAATGCTAACTTTGGCATATTATCACTTTTATTATTATTGTAAATATTTGAATCCTTATATTACTATTACCACTTAGACTATTATTATCATTAGTATTGTTCTTAACATTTTTATTATTAATAACTACTACTACTACTACTACTACTACTAATAATAATAATAATAATAATAATACTATTATTATTATTATTATTATTATCATCATTATGGTTACTTTGTCATTATTGTTAATATTACCTATGTCACTAACATTACTATCACTACTAGTATTATTACTATTATTAGTGTCATTCTTGTCCCTACTTTAGTATTACAAATATCACTATTATTATTACTAAGATTTAGGTTGTTATTAGTATTCTCACTACAACTACTATTACTATTATTATTGGTGATATTAAAGTTGTTATCCCTAACAATATGATTATCGCTATAATTACTTTAATATGAACCGATTTATCTACCAAGACCTATTTTGATTAGTAGTAGTATGATTAGCTACTTTAAGAATAATAACCCTACCTTTACTTATAAAACTACTATTGTCATTATTAGCCCTAATAGTAGGATATGATAAGGGTAAGGTAGGAATAATGATAATTTTGGTAAGAGGGAAGTTAACCCTTAGTATTTCCCTCTTATAGGTGAATCAAGTCAAAACCGTAAGGAGGCGTAGAAGCATACTTCAAGACCGGTGTCATATTAGGTAAGGATGTGCCTAAAACCAACTATGTGTGTGTTATGTGCCTTGTATACCATGTGTTATGTTATGTGTATACTTTATGATTATTATGACTATTTACTTGTAGCGTAGCTTGGAGTTGAGGTATACTTATGTGAATTCCTTATGACATGTGTATAATGATTATATATGTTGTACTTATAATGATATATGGTGTGACCTTCTAGGATATGCATGCTAGGAAGTTTAATAATATGATATGAGGTGAAAGGATGAAAAGGGAAAGAGGGGAAGTGAGTTGATTAAAGAGATATGAGATTGACCTAACTATCTCATGATCCATGAGGGAAAAAATAAAAGGAGGTTATGATCAAAATGAACGAGTGATATGAATCTTGCATGGGAAATTTCTAAGGTTTGCATGGGATGGATGTAGTCTGCATGGGGATGACCTTTACGTGAGAAAAGTTGTCTTGGGGTGTAAGTAAGTAAGGTAAGGGGAGAGTTGTGGAGTGATTGGAGACTTTGGATGAAAAATAGTATGTAGGTTGGTATAAGGGTGTATAGGGAACCTGGTTAGGGTTTGGGAGGAAACCCTAATCTAAGGGGGAATGTGAAAGTAAATATAATTGAGGAAGAGTGGAGTAGGGGGATAAGAGTGGAAAATTATTATATGAAGGATGAGTATAGGTGCCATAGGGAAGAAGCGATGTTAGGTGAAAAATGGAGAGGTGACTTGTGGGGGAAGAAAGGTGCTAGGGTTTAGAATGGCCAACTAGGGTTCATGATCACATGTGCAATCGGTGAGTAAAGCGATATGATTAGGGTTAAATCTAAATGAGATGATGTGTTGGGCGATAAAAGAAATAATGGTTGTGTAAGTCAAAAGAAGGTTAGGCCACATAAGTCTAATTCGAGTTTCAGGGGAAAACCCTAGAGGATGATAGTGAGTGGATTTGGATGTCATAAGGTGGTGGGTATTAACCCACACTCTTAGGAGCTGGGTTTTCATTGTGAGTAAATAGAAGGAGGAATGGATGTCAGGGTGTGATAGGAGGTACAGAAGTCTCAAGATATGGGACAGACCTTTTTGGGAGAATAGAAGTAGATGGTTGGTGACATGCATGTCAAGGGTGACATATTAATCGAATAAGAAACTAACCATTTAAAGAGGAAGATTATTGAGTCAGGCCTAGACTAGTCCACCAGCGAATAATAGTGGCCAGGAGTATTTTTCCCTACATGTTTTCGGTCCACCAGCTATAATAGTGGGGGATTCCGTGCTCAACAAACCGAATGTAATGATGATAAGATATGGGAAATACACTAAGTAATTACAGTGAAACACCATGAGAGTCAGGGCCAGACCTATCCACCAGCGAATAATAGTGGCCAAGACCATTTGCTCTGGCGACCGATCCACTGGCAATAATAGTGGTCAGGAGTGTTCTACCCTTTAATTTTTCAGTTCACCAGCTATAATAGTGGGGTTCCCACACTCGCATGGATTGATAAAGAGCATGTGTGAAATGAGTATATTGACCATCAATCTAAAGAATAAGTTTATCTGGACCGTAACTCATCCTTCATTATCTGTATTGTTTGTATGCTTCCTATATGATTATGCTTGTGTTATATGCCTTCTATGTTTGGCCTTAGCTGCATGGTTACCTTACTTAATACGTAGCGTACTGACCACCCATTTCATGGGTGCTGCTCATTCCCACAAGTAGAGGGCCCACTTTAGTTTGTGCGGGTAAGAGATGTTATCTTTGATGCCTACGATACTTATGAGGCATCAGACGGGGTTGAGAGTTGAGCCTAGACTTGACTTGGGGACTGAGAGCGACCTCGTTGGATTCTCTTTTTCATTTCATTTTACCCTGTATCATTTTATTTTAGTTTTGTTCTATCGTATGGTACTTTATGTTCTTTAGGAACTTTAATTATGTACTTATTTGGGTTGTAAACCTTTCTATGCATACTCTAATTTTTGTATTGTGAACAATTCAATTTTGTTATGAATTCATGTTTTAAGTATTGACTCGTATTTGACGATAATATTCTTTAACCTTATAATTAGTATGATATTGGTCAGGGGTCGGGCTTGTATTGATCACGGTGGTAATATTTCTGAATTTCACAGTTTTTTTCCTTCCTTCAGCTATATCTTGTAATAAAACAAAATTTTTCAGTAGTAAATTTTGGGGGTGTTACAATTTTACTTGAAGTAACTTTTTTTTTTCTAGTTTCAAAACTATTATTACTGTTTATTGTAATTTATAATGAAATGTTATCAAAAGAATAAAATAGTAAATTATATGCAAATAATATTAATATCTTACTAAAAATGTTTATCGTGGTGGTTAAATGCTAGGTATTAGATAGAAGAGGTTTTTAATTTAAATTACTTTATCTTCTTTTGTATTGTAATACATTTATTGTGACCACAACTATATTTATAATATTCTATACTCACTTTGACATAGTTTATATTATCATAATTTAGCATAGGTTGCTTAAATTCTATAATATATTAGTAAGATCAAAGTATCATATAAGTGATAACGTCATAAATGTATTATAATAACAAAAAAAAGGGATTAGAACATATTATTTCTAGTATTCGGGAGTTGGCTATAAATACTAGGTCAAATCTATTATATTCCATAATTTTAATATAAAATTAGATGCCAACTATATTCATTAATTTATTATCTACAAATCTATACACTACAACATGATTAAACTCGTAAATACAAGTACAAATTACTATATAGGTGACAATATCGTAAAAATATTACCATATCGAGCGAGGAAGAGGGGAATTCAAATATAAAAACTCTGATACCTAAAAACTAGTCTTTACCGTTAAATTAAAGATAATTTGGTATCCGGTTGTAATTGTTATTATAAGAATTAAACTTTACAAGTGCGTGGGATAATGTATTGCCAATGCTTCGGGCACCTCAAAACCACTTGCACTTGCAACCTTTCAGGATTATGTCAGCTGTATAAAACTGATTCTTGACCTCGTATTCCTGAGTCCTCAGCTTGCTTATTGTGATTGGTATTACAAGAATTAAATTTTGCAAGTACGTGGGATAATCTATTGCCATTCCTTCGGGTATGAGACCATTCAATCACCTCAAAACCACTTGTACTTACAACCTTTCAGAATTCTGTCAACTGTGAACTGATTCTTGACCTCGTATTCCTAAGTCTTCAGCTTGCTTATGATTCTCTCAGAGTCGCATTCAATCATAAACATTCTCTCCTGCAATGAAATAGCTTTTTCTAGTGCCGTGAGAATAGCCTGCTCCCCTACCTCCTCAACTGACCCAGTTCCAGCAAACATTTTTTTTGTGAGCCCAATGAACATTGCCTACTTGGTCGAGACAAACCGGAACAATTGCCCAGTCACCGTTCGTAGTTTTACCGACATCCACGTTAATCTTCACCTTATCAATAAGTGGCGCCATACATCATCATCCATGCTACCCGTTTCCTCGTGTATTTGCTTCCACAGAGAAAGCAATACATGTTGAATGTGGTCTTGTATGATCCTTGGGTTGGTAAATTTGTCCTCACAAAACAGGTCATTTCGTCACCACCACACCGCCCAAGCAAAGGTTAGGATCCAGGCCATCATGGTGACCTCTTTGTTATCCAGTTAAGCCAGCCAAGCATTCCACGATTGTCCATTTGGCAGCAGGTCCACCCCAACAAGGCACCATATCCGTAACTCCCTGTCGTATGGGCATTCGATCAGTGCCTGCAATAGACTCAGTCCTGCTAACGCCTTTGAAAGTAGCTTGGAGTTTGGACACCCTTGTTATGGAATAGATAAGATACCATGACAACAACCCCATGCAAAAGACTTCACCCGGTAAAGATTTCTAGCTCTCTTAATATGCCACCACACATCCTTTCCATGGTGATATGGCATGCTTGGCATGTCCCTTTAATGCCCAGCAACTCAGCAGGCTATAAGCTTATCATGGACGACAATAATATTGTCGGCGTTAAATTTATTACCAATCGAGGAACTTTACTTCCAAATTTTAAATGTTAATTAAATGTTTATATTTTGTTATCACCAAATTAGGCTTTATACCAACCACCTACCGCCAATTTTAAAGAAATAAATACATTCGTTATCATCTTGATATCTACCATATGCCGTCGATGGTAATTTTTATTTCTCTTTTTTCTTAATTTAAAAAATTTATTGATAAATATAGAATAAATTAATCAGTTACTCATGACAAGTCTCGGTATTAATGTTTTGATTATTATTATTATTATTATTTTAATCCAATATACTATATTGTATATGTCAGATATTATATGAAGCTACCATTAATTAATTAAGTAATATTATTAATGATTCAAATATGAGATTCATTATGATTCAAATTTCAATACAAACAATAAAATTAATTGTCCAGAATACTAAAAATATAACTATAGAATAGACACCAAAGTCTTTGTCTTCTCTAGGAAATGATGTTGAAGGCTAATATTGAGTGAATTAAGCCATAAATGCTCTCATCCCCTCCAACTCTCACTCTTATTGTCGATAAAATCCATGTCTCTCATAAAGATCACAGTTGAAAGTTGATGACCAGGCCTCAATCTATGCTTTCTAATATTTCTCTTATGTAGATTCGGGTTGTGCCCAACTCATGGAGCAATGGAGCAATGGCTGGAACTCTACCCTAGAAGGTATCAATTTGTTCTTTAGGATAATTAGTTAAGGTTTAAGAGTTGTTGATTGTAAGGTTTGATTTATCAAATTTAGTTATTTCTCTTGTAATATGCTTTTATTGTATAAATAATACTAAGTGAATCCTCTTCATTTAGCTGAAACTACATGCAATTTGTACTCATATCGGAAATCATTTGTATTTACCTAGTACTTGATGTATCAAGTGGTTGATATGTACCTTGATGGATCATTTTGTACCAATTTTGGGGTGAAGGATGAATTGGTTTGATGGTATGATAGCGAACTTTAGGACTAAGGAAATTTCTAAGTTAGACTATGTCCATAAATTTCAGATCTATTATTTTGAGTATTCCCTTTCAAGATCATATCCCACCTAGAAGCTTTAATCAAACTAAGAAAAATAGTTTACTAATCTTAGAAAAGTCTTACATGCCAATTGATATTACATAAATTCAGTTTGTTTAGGGTCCCAATTTGCTTTTTAAAAGCAAAGACTTTCAAATTATGCGAATTGTTAGGCTTTGCGAGAATAGGTTGCCCAAGTGAATTTTCATTATGATTTACATGATTCTTCTTCTTCCTACTTAAAGAGATATACATTACCATGTCTCTTAACAAAGCTTAATGATGAGAAGTTTGGTGGCAACACTTGCTTTAGTGTATGGCAAATTGATTTGCTTAGTGTTTTTAGCTAAAATAGGTTGAAAGAATACTTATTTATGATAGAAACAAGCCATCTACCTTGTCCAATAGGATTGAGGGTCATATGACTACTAGACTCACCTAACTATATATTTAATTATCTTTATTGTGGCTACTGATTGTTCTTGTTGTTGTTTATATAATATATATAGATGGTAGTGGCTAGTGATTTTGGTGATATATAGCTAGCTACTATAGAGTAATATTGATCATCATAGAAAGGTAATAAGAATGAAGAGTTGAGGTGATTTTTGAATGATCTCCAAGAAGATGAGGAAACACTTCCTCTTTATAATTATAAAGAAAAAGGAAAACCTATATGTGTGCAATGATGATTTGTTTATGTTTAGTTTAATTAGCCATTTGAGTTCATTTTTGGTCTAACCTAGTACTACGCAAACACGCACACACACACACACACATATAGTAAGGTAAAAATTATTAATTAAGTGTGCGACTATGCAAGAAATTGAACTAAGAGTGTGGCATTTTGTGTTTTAAAAAGTTAGCTAGTTTGCTAGTTTAGCAACTTTGGGGGATCTAGAGAGTTTTGTTTGCTCATGGATAGAGTTGAATAGGATGATAATTAACCAAGAAAAGGGCCTATTATTCAACTATGTCTATGTTTTTTGTATGTTATATATACGCAATTCAATTAAGATATATTATTTGACACTACATATCCAGTGTTATAGATCTTCTTATGTTAATTTGTTTTCCTTTCTTTGACGTCTACTATTATACATCTGGATCGAGATTAAAGAAAGAGCATTTTGTGGTAATCTTAGGTTCACTATAAGTTATGAAAACTAAAAAGTTATATAAACGATTCAAATTAGTTAGCTAAAAAATCTTGATCAGGGATCACAAAGCTGAAAAAGGGCAGACTTATATGTATGTCAGAAAGGGAGGAAGGAAGATATGTGATGATGAGAAGGGGAGGCTTTTAGGGGGGAACTTTTTAAAGAGTCTAATAGAAAAAATAGAAGCTATTGATGTTTTGCTTATTTTCATTTTTTATGTTTAAGTGCATTATCTAATATCATGATTATTATCCGCATAGAATTTATTACCAATATTGATCATTCTTAAATGTTAGCTAATGGTTTGTCTCGAGAATATGAAGTTGAAGTTGAAGTTGAGGAATATATTAGTTGTGTGGTTGCTTATGTTGGAAATTATACTAGATGTGTTTTCCCATGCATAAGGTATCATTTTGTAAAGCAAATTAATGAATATGAAGATAGATACCATTTATATTTGTATAAGATTGATAAAAATTACACTAAATAGACAGAACATATAGGACTTAATGTGGAAAATCAAGAAATTTTTTTGGGATAAGAGTGATCGTTGAGAAGAAATGACTCATGTTATTAAACAAAGAGTTCAAGATTGTCCTCAAATATTTGGAAAGTTTGTGAGTGACTATGAAACACCCATATATATCCAATATAGAATGTTTACCAAATTATTTGTTATTCTGAGGTTGTATAATTTAAAAGCGTGTAATGGTTAAACCAATAAGAGTTTCACACGTTACTATAACTTGTAAAAGATATGTTTCCCAAGTTGCATTTACTAGGTTAAAAAGGCATTTTCCACTATGGGTTATGAATTATTAAAAATGCATGATTGCCCTAAAGATTGTGTCTTGTATCAAAATAAATATACATATCTTGAGAGTTGTCTTGACTCTAAAACATCATGATATAAGAAAGTGGGAGTTCCAACAATGGTGAAGTGTTATATACCAATAGTATTGACACGGCATGTTGATGAGAGATTAATTGATGGTTTAATAAAACACCTTACAGACTTTGCACAACGAAAAATGATTTATTATTAATTCCCTAACTTTAGGGAGGAACCAAAGAACCTATGATGACCTCCTTCATTGGATGGAATTAACCCACATAATGTGGGAACCCATAATATATGGCTTATATTTTGGTAATCTATAACCTACAATCGTGGTTATGCATAGAAAGAAAGGATGTGCTCTTATCTCAATTAACATTTGGAATAAAACAACTATGAAATGGCATTAATGCATATTTGGCACCTCTTTTTGAGTATTTGAGGTATTTGTGGGATGAGTGTAATACCCCCAAAATTTATTACTGAAAAATTTCGTTTTACTAAAAAGAATTAGCAAAAGTAAAATAATAAAACTGTGAATTCTAGGGATATTACTGCCACACTTAGTGTAATACCCCGTATTTTTAAAATCCAAATTATTAAGTTTAATTATTTGATTAACGTAATTTGATGCAAATATTTAATTATTTTAATTTTGATTCATTTTATGGATTTATCGACGATTTCGAATCCATATTTGAATTTAATTAATCGTTGTCGTTGCGAACCATTCTAGATAAATTCGTTAACGACAATGATTTTATTATATTCTTATGAGTTCGAGTCTCAGTTAAAAATATATATTCCCGTTCTTTCTCGTATTTTAATTTTTAATATTTTAAATTCATTTTCGATTATAACTTCGTTGTGTGATTACGGCTTTGTTTTGAAGTTATATTTCGTTAACGAAATATATTATTTAAGTTATAGAATTTCTGTTTAAATTGTTAAATTTATTTTAATGATTTTACCTGTAGAAAATATTTACGACTTTAAATTTATTCGATTCTAGAAATCGTTAATATTTTTGGGAATTTTAAATTAAAAATATTTTCGGAACTGATTTAATAATTTCTTTTTGAAATTAATTTTCTTCTGTTTTACGGAAAAAAAACCCCAATTTCGGAAGTTATTAAAATTAGTCCTGGTTTATTAGAATTTGACTTAAATATTTTATTATATGTTTTTAAATATTATTTCGGGGTCTTATGATGTATTTCCGTAAATAATATAAATTTTTATGTTCATTAGTAAATTATTCCGAAAATGTTTATGAAATTCTTTATATAGCCTTTTTATTTATTTTAAGTGTTCTGATCGGTTCGAAAATAATTTTCGTTTAATAAATTTTAGATAAAGTCTTCCGATAATAATTTTTAAATATTTGGTCTTTTATTTTACATGTGATTTCAAAAAAAAAAAAGAAGCCCAAACCCGTCGGGACCCCCCGACCCCCTTCTCTCTTTTCCTTATCTTTCCCAGTCTCGGCTCCCTTCTCCCTGGCCCTGCGCCTTGCCCCTATCCCGAAACCCTAGCCACCTCTCTTCTTCTCCCCAGCTCCTCCCTCTTCCTTCGCTGGCCACGGCCGACCACCGCTGGCGACGCCGCACAGCAGCCGCAGCAGCAGCAGCCGCAGCAGCCATAGCAGTAGCAGCCGCAACAGCGACCGAAACGGCCACGCCCAGCAGTCGCGCATAGCAACAGCAACCGCGCATGCTGTGCCGCCACCGTCCGGCTCCGGCGAGCCTCGCTGACCATCGGCGAGCCGTCTCCGTCCTCCGACGAAGCTTCTCCGGCCTTCCCTTGTCCCGATTCATTAATTTTCGTTGGGTATAATTTTCTGAAAAACCCTAATTTAGATTTGATTAATTGAATGTGAATTAGCTTATAAAAAGCTAAATTGATTGTTTGTTTATGTATGTATATGCTGTAAGAATGATTTGGATAGGTTAATTGTATTGTTATGTCGAGATTTTGGAAAAATTGGATTTTTGGCCAGGTTATGCCCGAATTTTTCGGATCCGTCCGTTTTTGCGATTTCGGACAAATTGATTATACAATATGTTTTAAAATGTATCCAATTTCATTTTGGAACCGTCAATTTGAGAAATTTACGCAGGTTTTATCGAAATTTGATTCCTAGGTCAAATTTCGGGTGTAATGAAATTGGGTCGTATAATTGAGCCGTTCCGCTCAATTGATTTTATGGTATCGTTTAAAATGTATTTAATTTTATATTGGAAGTGTTGATTTGGAAAAATTGTGTGTAATTGATCGGAATTGGATTTTTAGGTCAAAACTCCCGCGGGTTTAAATTGAATTGTGTAATCGGGTTATTTTATTCAATTGACTATATAAATTACATTAGAATATGTTTAATTACATTTCCAAACCGTCAATTGATATGTGTTGGCAAGAATTAATCGGATTTGCGTTCCGGGCTCAAAAACCCTAATTGGGCTAAATTGTGTATTTCATTTACTAGTTTTGAGCAATTGATTATTTGATATGCTATAAAATGTGTTTAATTGCATTTCTAAACATTCAATTTGATTAAATTTATAGAATTTTAACGAATTGTATTTTCGGGCCTAAAACCCTAAATTTCAAGTGAGATTATGAAATCGATTACTTGTATTGTTGTTTTTCTAAAATTGAATGTATAGAAATGGTTGAAATGGTATTAATTGCTTTCTAATACCTTTAATTTGAGTTAATTAAATTGAATTACCTGAGTTTGTGTCGTGGGCTTTAAAACCCTAATTTTGAAGATTGATTATCTGGAATTGATTAATCGGAAGATTGTTTTGTTGAAATTGATTATCTAGATTTATCTAAAATTAGTTTAATTGTGTTTTAAAACTATCAATTTGAGGTAATCGAAGTGATTTGGCTGATTCGTAGTTTAAGTATTAAAAACCCTAATTTTCTGGGATGATTTTATAAAATTGATTTTTGCTATGTGTATTTTATCTAATCGAATTCTATCTTTGGGTTTTAAATCATTTAAATTCGGTTTTAACCTAACCGGTTTGGATTTGGTTCTATGTAAATGGTTAGGTTACCTAATTAGTTGTAAAACCTAATAAATAAGTTATTTTCGATAAATTAACTTATGATCAATTATTCTTTCTCGGGCTTTCCAAATTAAGTTGAAATGTCCCAAGTGATATTTGTATTAATCCGTTTTGATTTAGTTTTAACCTTAAATTTTAATAGAGCTATGCTTTTAAGTTTTAATTTTTGGACACGTTTTCTAAGAAAGATCATTTGTGTCGTTTGTGTTTATTTAATTAGAATATGTGGATTATTGATTGATAGGATAATTTCTAATTTAGTTTTCAATTTCTATCGGATCTAGGAAAGCTTTCTCGTGGATCCACGAGCTAGTGATCTCTCTCCCTTTTATCTCGCTTAGCTAGCTTCGGATCCAGGTAAGTTCTCTACTTACCTCTACTTATGGGTATTTCGTAAGGATGTGGCTAAGGTCCCTACGTGTTATGTGACTTGCATGCCTTGGATGTTTTGTATATATACCATGTCCGGTTGTGTATCGTATGGTTGTCCTTAATGTGTTTTATGCGTAGCGCACTTCGAGTTAAGGTATGTGGTATGTGTTTTTCTTACAACATGAATGTGATATCCATATGTGGTGATTATGATGTGCTGTGATATGATGTAACCCTCTAGGACATGCATGCTAGGGTGATTATTATTATTATTATTATGACATGGAGATAAAATGGCAAAAAGAAATAAATGGGAAGTGAGTTGCTGAAAGGGAGTATAAGGGACCCGATTAGGGTTTTGGGAAGAATTAGTAATCTGAAAAATACGAAAGTGAAAATGATTAACGGTGAGTGAGGTGCGGGTTGAGAGTGAGAGTTTATGTTATGAGGAATGATTATGGGTGTTTTGGGAGAGAAGAAATATTGGGTGAAAAGGAGATGTTACTTGTGAAAAAAGAAAGGTACTAGGGTTGAAGTGGCCAACTAGGGTTTTAGAGTCACAGGTGGAATCGATGGGTAGAGCGATATGATTTGGGATTGGGCCTAAATGAGAAGTGTTGAGGATAGATGAATTAATGGTAGTGAAATAAGAGGAAGTTGGGCCACATAGGTCCTATTAGGGTTTCGAGGGAACCTTAGAGGCTAATAGCGGGTGGAGTCTGATGCCACGAGGTGTTGGGCCTTAACCCACACCCTTAAGAGTTGGTTTTTATTATGTGTGAGTATAGAGGGAAATTGATATCGAGGTGTGATAAGGGGTGCACGAGTTCCAAGATATGGGACGGGCCCTCTTGGGAGGATAAGTGTGGATATAGTTAGTCATGCATGTCAAGGGTAAAACACTTTCAAATAAGATACGTTAAGATACTAATCACTTAAAGAGGAAGATGCTGAGCCAGGCCCAGACCGGTCCACCGGCGAATAATAGTGGCCAGGAGCCGGGGTGCCCTGGAGACCGTGCCACCGGCGAACAATAGTGGTCAGGAGCGTTTTGCCCTGTATGATTTCCGGTCCACCGGCTATAATAGTGGGGGTTTCCGTGCTTAGCAACCCAAACGTAAAATTTATAAGATATGGGAAAGATACTAAATACTTACAGTGGAACACCGTGTGAGTCGGGGCCAGACCGGTCCACCGGCAAATAATAGTGGCTAGGAGCATTCTGCCCTGGAGACCGGTCCACCGGCAAATAATAGTGGTCAGGAGCGTTCTGCCCTGAGTGTATACTTTCCGGTCCACCAGCTATAATAGTGGAGTTCCCGCACTCACATGGACTATTAAAGAATATGTGTGGAATGAATATATTATTGATAAGAATAAAGAATGAGTCACGAGCACTTACAGTGAAACACCATACGAGTCGGGGCCAGACCGGTCCACCGGCAAATAATAGTGGCCAGGAGCGTTCTGCCCTGGAGACCGGTCCACCGGCAAATAATAGTGGTCAGGAGCGTTCTGCCCTGAGTTTATATATTCCGGTCCACCGGCTATAATAGTGGGGTTCCCGCACTCACGTGGATTAATACTGTGGTGTGAAATGACTACTTTTAATAAAGACTCAAAGGAAATAAGTTTAATTGGACTATGGTCAGCTATTATTATCTGTATTACTACATGTTGCTTACGTGAGTATGTCACGCATTGAGTTTCCAATGATATGGATTATTCTTACTTGAGGCGCATGAGCCACTTTATATTTTGGTTACACCATGCTTATATGTTTAAATGGGATGTTACATATGTTTCATATGTTACTACAGGTGTATGACAAGATTCATGTTGTGGGTTGTGAGTATGCCTGATATTGTATCCATATATTGTATCATAATTTAATATGTACTTGATGTTACAGTTTACGTCTCTCCCATAAGATAGGGTAGTGAGACTTACTCAGTATTGGACCCGTACTGATACTACACTATTTGAATGGGTCCTGTGATGATCCACCGATGGTGGGGAGCAGACCTGTGATGCAGGTTGATCGGTTACTAAATTGGGGTGGAAGGCTTGACCTGAGTGAGTAAGCGGTCCGGATATTTATCCTTAGGAATCTGTTTTGTTTAATGGTATTCGTCTTTGGAATTTACGAGTGTTGTATTTAAATTTCCAAGGGTTTTGTAATCGACTTTTAATTTCTCGTAACGCTGTCATACTTTTAAAATTCGGATTTAATTGTTTGACAGGTTTTAGCCTTGCATCTAACATGAGATAGATGATTGACATTTATCTTATGTTAGATGTGGCGGTAACATCTCCCAAATTCTCTCCTAGCTTCCGCTTATTTCGTTCAAAAATTTTTTTTTTCAGGAGTGAAATTTGGGGGTGTTACACTTAGTACCAGACCGGTTCACTCCTACTTTTCCGGTACCAAGTGCTAAGGCTAAAAGAGAAAAATACAACTTATAAGAAACTCAAACTAATGATTAAATCAGAGTAGCGCATTTAAACATTTTATAAGAGTATAATACACCACTGGTGGTTACAAATCAACAAATACGTTGAAGCCATAAATTTTAAAGGTGAAAGAGTACAACCCTAGGGTTTACCGGATAGTACTTTACACTCTTTCCCGAGAGCCCACTTGAATAGCACCTGAGAACGACCTATAAGGGACACTGCCCATTGAATAGGCAGGGGCCCCACAAATGGAACCCTTCAGTATTACGGTACTGAGTAACCCTTTAAATCACACTTAACAGCAGGCCCGCAATGCAACACATGATACTACATACATACATAATGAAAGGTAAATACTTAATATCCACATTTATACAACCACATACTTAACAAATTAATTAGATATTAATAGGCCATAGAGAACAATCGATACTTCTAGGCCCTAAGCCCTTAGTCCATCATTATCAATCATATTGGATTATAATTATCCGTGTGAGTGTGGGAACCCCATTATTATTCATCGGTGGACCGGTCATGCAGGGCAAAACACTCCTGGCCGCTATTATTCATCGGTGGACCGGTCATGCAGGGCAAAATGCTCCTGGCCACTATTATTCGCCGGTGGACCGGTCTGGTCCCGACTCACATAGTATTCCACTATAAGTGATTAGTATTTTTCCATAATTTATTCATAGCCAAATCAAAATTATTGAGCTCGAGACCCCCACCATTCTGGTCGGTGGATCAGAATACAAATATACATCATCCAGGGTAAAACATCCTGGGACACCATTATATCCGATGGATCGGTACCCATAAACATCATCCAGGGCAAAACATCCTAGGCCACTATTATATCCGGTGGATCGGTACTCGTAATATAATTCAACTAGGCCCGGTTCATTAATCTTTCACTTTAACGATTAATGTTTTTCCCTTTTTAATCAGCACATCAATTCCATTTATTTTCCTCGATAGGGAGATCAAGATCGTGGGACACAAAGGTACACCAGTCGCACGGGTGCATAAAAGCTACTCAGTACCCTTCAACTATCAACCCAGGGACGCAAATGTACCTTGGTCATACTGGTGCATAAATCTAACTCAGTACTCTACCGACAAGGACACCTAATCCATAAGTATGCATACTCCCTAACTAGGTTCGTAGAGTTAGATAGAGTAGATATAGGGCCTGGCTGGGGCACAAAGGCACACCAGCAAATACCAGAATAATCGCGGGCTAAACCATGTCTTTAGAGTAGCTACCCCTAAAGAGCCACCATTCTCGATCTCGAGGTCTTTCACTTTAAGTATTAATGTCTTAATTAAGGTGATCACAAATGCATAATAATCAGATAATTATTCACTTTTAATCATTCGGATATCATCGGGTATTTCTTATTCAAATGGTTGTCCAAGGTAACACAGAATAATCATTAAGGCCATCCTAATCTCATCTAATTTCAAATTAGAATTTGTTCTCGTGATACTTACTAATTATCAAATACTCTTACCTCACTAATCACCGTTATTTGAGATATATTCCGAAATTCCACAATCACAACGACATGTTAGATACAAATTACTCATTTACCCCTTACTTACATAATTGCTAAGTCACCCCTTCCTTACTTGACAAATTACCATATTACCCTCCTTGTTACATAATTACCAAGTTACCCCTTACTCGATTTAGGTTACCAAGTTATCTCCCATATTTATTAGGTCACTAATCCCCCTTCATAACTGTTACACTTAATATATTTTCTATTTAGTTGGTTAGATTACCACTTTGCCATTTTTCCTTTATTATAGTTAATAAATTGCCCTTGAGTTGGTCAGATTACCAAATTACCCTTCTCTGTTATCCTAATTACCAAATTACCCCTTTAGTCAGTTAAATTACCAAATTGCCCTTCTTTGTGATCATAATTACCAAACTACCCTTCTCTATTATCAAAATTACCAAATTATCCTTTAGTTGGTTAAATTACCGAATTACCCTTTTATATGATCATAATTACCAAACTACCCTTATCCATTATCAAAATTACCAAATTGCCCTTTAGTTGGTTAAATTACCGAATTACCCTTTTTTATGATCAAAATTACCAACTACCCTTATCCATTATCAAAATTACCAAATTACCCTTTAGTTGGTTAAATTACCAAATTACCCTTTTATATGATCAAAATTACCAACAACCCTTTTCCATTATCAAATTTACCAAATTACCCTTTAGTTATTTAAATTACTAAATTGTCCTTCTCTATTATCATAATTACTGAACTACCCTACTCCATTATCAAAATTACCAAATTACCAAATTACCATATAGTTGGTTAAATTACCAAACTACCCTTTTATATGATCATAATTACCAACTACCCTTCTCCATTATCAAATTTACCAAATTACCCTTTAGTTATTTAAATTACTAAATTGCCCTTCTCTATTATCATAATTACTGAACTACCCATTCCAATTTCCACTTTTACCCCTTTTGTCCACAAGTTACCATTTTGCCCTTTTACTTCCAAAATTACCATTTTACCCCTTACTTCCAAAATTACCAATTTACCCCTTTTTCATTTACAAATTACCAACTTACCCTTTTCACTAATAAATTACCATTTTACCCTTAAATTGCAAAATTACCACTTTGCCCTTACCTCCAAAATTACCATTTTATCCTTTAATTCCAAAATTACACTTTTACCCTTTAATTACAAAATTACCACTTTGCCCTTGCCTCCAAAATTACCATAATACTCTTTTTAATTAAAAATTACCATTTTGCCCCCTTAGCACACCACTTATATTAAATTATCATTTCTACATAAAATATTAATATTAACACCTCATCCACAACTCTTATAATTAATATAATACTTATTAGCACCTATATATATATTAGGCCATATTCTTGTACAAGATACATTACTAAAATCCCCTAAGGCTCACAAAATATTAACCACAATAGCATAAAACAATATGGATAATACTTAACATTTCCATTAACAACCAAACTCTTATCTTAAACAATATTTCCATACATAACATATAACCTAACATGCTTTCTTGTTATCAAACATCACAAGAAACTACATACATGCTATTAAACAACAAATATTAAACATAAGAACATATTAAAAATCCTAATATACTAACATACGTTAATCTATGTGTTTAAGTGAGATTTAACTGTTACCTTGATTCCTGCAAAAATGAACCTTACTGGTATCCTGGTTAAAGATTCAAGCTTTGATTATCAAAACTAATGCCTAAAAATAATATCAAGATTTATTACATTAGAAATAATGAAAATTAAAGTATAAGACTTTATAACACTTAATAAATCAAATACTTGAATTAAAATATTAATATACCTTAAAATCATTAAATAAAACATAACCAAGCATGCAAAAACTTATATTGCTCATGCAACATGGGATGCATGCAAAGGAAGGTGGAGGCGGGGGCTCAAAAGTGGTGAAAAGAGGAGGAATAGGTTATTTTTGGGTTAGTGGTTTGGGGCTAGGAAAGAAGGTGGTTGGGGGAGGATTTAGGAAAAGGGAAGGGTGCAGAGGTGGAGAGGGGGTGTAGGTGGTGGTCGGGGATGGGTTGACGGCGGCTAAGGGCGACGGAGGTAGCAGAAGCGAGGCTGCGAAGTGGTGCTGCCGAGGTGGGTCAAGAGGAATGGCTAAGAAGGAAGGAAAAGGGAGGGGAAATGAACGCTTTTGGGTGGTGGTTTCGGGAAAAGGAGGATTGGGGGTGGTAGAGGGGGTTGCAGGGGTAATTGTGGTGGCTTAGGTGGCGGTAGAGGCGGTAGAATGGTGGTGGAGGAGGACGGTGTAGGGTGGCTACTGAGAAAGGAGAAGAAGAAGAGAAAAAGAATGGGGAGGAGGAAGGAGGCTGCGGGGTGGCTCGATGGGTGATGTGATCGGTCAGGGTGAGGTAGAGGGTGGCAGGGGTGGTGCAGGTGGCTATTGAGGCGGTGGCAGCGGTGGAGCTAGGTGGCGAAGCAAAAACTAGGTAAGAGAGGGAAGGAGAAGAAAAGAAGAAAAGAGGGTCGTGGAGCAGTGGGAGTTCGAGAAAAGAATGTAGAACGAGGCAGGGAAGGAGGAAGAAATAGAAGAGGAAGAGAAGAGAGGGGATAGGGAGCTCGAAGGGTGGTTGTAGGATGGTAGGGAAATAGGGGTTGTAGGGAGAGGGAGGAGAAGAGAGGTATGGCAATGGTAGGGAGAGAGAGGGAGAGAGATAGTGGGGCCGGTATGGTAGGAAAACGACGAGAGGGAGAGAGAGAGGGAGATATGGGGAAGCAATAGGGGAGAGGGAGTTGCAGGTGGGGTGGCAGAGATGGCGGGGGTCGGGAATTTCGCCGGGGAAAGAGTAAGAAGAAAGAAAGAAGAAGAAAGGGGAGGGGTAGCTGGGCGCGACGGGCGACTGAAAGGAAAGAAGGAGCGGGATGGCCCGATTGAGGATAAAGGAAGAAAAGGAAGAAGGCGGTCGGGCTCACGTGAAGGAGAGGGGGAAATGGGCCAGTAGCCCACATGCCAGGGAGAAGGAGAGAAGAAAAAGGGAGCCGGGTCGGCGGCCCAACGCACAGGAGGGAAGGGGCAGGCCGGCAAGCGAGCGACCCAAAGAAAAAGAAAAGAAAGAAAAGAGAAAAGGAAGAAAAAGGAGAAGGAAAAAGGGAAAAAGGAAAAAAGAAAAGGAAAAATGGTATTAAATAAAATAATTTAATTTATAAAATAATACAATATAATATATTTGGGTAATAAATTGATTTAATAATTTAATTTAATATAATTAAAATATAAGGGTTAAAATAGATAATTTTAGTAAAATAAGGGTTTGAAAATTTATTTAAATAATAAGAGTATGATAAAATGAAAAAATATTCGTTTTAATTTATTAGATATTTATATCCAATTTTATATACTCACAAATCCATAAAATAATTAAATTAAATAGATTTAAAGGCTAATTTATCCCAAATAAAAGTTATTTATTAAATTATAAGCTTTTAAAATTTTGAGGGATTCCAATGAGGGTGTTGAATTATTTTATTCACATCATTAAAAGAGTTTCAACTTAAGGGTAATGTTGTTCTATGCTACCAATGATTTTTAAGCATATGAAAATTTGTCTAGGTATGGTGTGAAATGACACTAAACATGTCTAATATGTGGAGAATATAAATCCTTTAATAAGTTGAAGCATGGGAAGAAGATCGATTTTTCTCTAGCAAAAAAGATTATTGCCAACAAACCATACTTATTGTAGGTAAATGAAAGTTTTTAATGAAAAACCCAAACTCACGGGAGCTCCAAAACCGTTGAATGTTCGATAGATAATTAATAAAATAAATGATTTGAATGTTAATTTTGGGAAGATGAATAAAGCCTTTATTCCCATTAGTGTGTGAAAAACGTGATCAATCTTTGATCTTTCATGTTGAGAACATTTATATGTAAGACATTTTCTTTATATGATGCATATTAAGAAGAATATATGTGATTATATCATTTTTACATTACTTAATGTGACATGGAAGATGACATATACCATCAACACTAGACATTGACATAGGTGATATGGGTATTAGAAGAAAAGTAGCACCACAAAGGAGCAGGAATTGTACATATTTGCCACCAGCATGTTATACCCTTTCAAGGAAGGAGAAAATTGGGTTTTGTGAGTGCTTAAGAGGATTTAAAGTTTCAAAGGGGTTTTCCTCAAAGATTAGTAGCCTATTTTAATTACATATATAAATTTTATGGGGTACAATATCCCATGATTGTCATGTTTTGATACAATATTTTTCGCCAATTGTTATTAGTTTTATAATTCCAAATTGTGTTAAAAAAATAATTACTTAGATCTATTTGTTCTTCAGAACATTTTTCTCTAAGGTAATTACCATATGTCAACTTAAGATATATTTTTTGTATCTTTCTTTGTCTCCATGGTTTATTTGACAGTGAACTTAGTTAGGGAGGTGAAATTGTGTAGTCTTATGTATATGCCTTGGGGTGAATAATCCATATCAACTAAAGGAATGTATTATTGAGAAATACATAGTTGAGGAAGCTATTGAATTTTTCACCAATCATTTATCCAATGTTGATGCGATAGGTATTCTTAAATCTCAATATGATGGAAAAACAAAAGGGGTATGTATGACGAGTAGCAAGTTGATAAGTATAGAGCATGGCATGTGAAAAAATAAAATTTTATTTTCTTTACAGTACTAAAGAAGCTCAACTATATATATAAGAACACGTGAGAATTTTATGTACTAAATAACTATCTAAGAGTGAGAAGTGGATGGTATAGCAACATAACATATCTTTCATATAATGATTTCATGATCACATTCCTCATCAAATGAAACACTTATTAGGTTGTATTCTTGATACATTGAGATAGCTATCCGAAGGGCCTCATATGGAAGTATCATCATTCACAAGTTATTTTATCAATAGATATCATGTAAAAAAGTGGGGTGACTTTGGGTGCTCAAGCATTGTATAATGCAAAACATAAAAAATCCTATTTATGTAAATATTTTATACTATGGGGTAATTTAACAAATATGGAAGTTAAATTATACTTTCTTCACTGTTCCTATTTTTATATTCATCTGGTTTGACAACTATAATAGAATTGAAGTTGATGTGTTAGGGTTCACTATTGTGGATCGTAATAGGGTGACTCATAAACATGATCCTTTTATACTAGAATCACAAGTAGAGTACGTATTATATGTCATCGGTTCTCTAATAAGAGGAGGTTTTTGGTTTTAACCACAAAGGGTAGGAATGTGCATGAAGGTGATGATTTCAATAATTCTAGTTTTCAAGAAGAGGTAACCTTCTCTATGATAAGACTTTAATTTTTCTCAAAGACATTGATCCCAATAAATAGGATACTTATATATAATATAATTACTTTAAAAGAACATGGATCATAGAATATGATACAAGTGAAAATTAAAAAAGATAAAATCTAGTGATTCTAAATACGAACCTTTATTTTTTTAAATATAATGGTAGAATATATATTGCTCCCCTCATAATTTTAACTTTCCTCCTTTATTTCTACTTGTTCTCTTATTGATTGGTCATTATTATTATTATTATTATTATTGTAATTTTAGAATGTTCTTTAAAATTTGATTCACCTAAACACATTATATGATGATAAATATCTCTTTGCAAAAAAAGGGGAGGTAGAAGTAACAAGATGAGATATTGCCCAACAGAGGCTTTACTGCTTGTTTTGGTATTTGGTATGTCTTTTAACCTTATTTGAATAAGTGTCTACAATAAATTATATTGGATAGGGTGAATACAATTGGTGACTTCCTAAAATAAAAAACTACTTGGGTTGTTAGTGATTCATCCGTCGTTATCATCATTTTCAGTTAAAATTGGTTTATATAATCACATGTGAATATAAGTTGTTTTGAAATCTAATATAGACATTTTGTGAAGTCTTGGTTATAACATAAAAAATATAAGTTGTTTTGATATAGATATATGTTTGTATCCAACTATTACATATAATTGTAGTTTGACTTTTTTGGATCCCGAATCTATTGCACAACCTAGCTAATCTAACACTTTAAAGTATGGTCTAACTAGTTGATTTATGTTGGTTCAACTATGATTTGTTTTTATGTTTATTTTTGTTACTATGAGGTGATTTGCTACCCAACCACCACCTTATAGTTTTGAAATTTGGAACTAGATTTATTGTAAAGTGAAAACTAAGGCATGTATTTAATACATTGGAATGTGTGTGTGTGTGTGTGTGTGTGTGTGTGTGTGTGTGTGTGTGTATCTAGTGATAACCATCCTTTAAAGTGAGAACTGAGAACTACTCTAGTTTTCTGAGATGCTTACACTAGTTTCCACCACGTACTATGTGTAGTTTCCTAAATTAAAACATAAATATCTAATATGTATAAAAATGCCACCGCATTTTTTAATACTCAAATACTATAGTTTCCTGAGAGACATGCAGTAGTTTTATCCACCTACTATATGTAGTTTCTTGACCTGAAACATAAATATCTAATATTTATCAAAATGCCATAATTTTTTTCTAACACTTAAATGTTATAGTTTTCTGAGTAACTTATAATAGTTTCTTCCACCTACTAAGAGTGGTTTCCACCACTTATGGTAGGTAGTTTCAAAAGCCAAAATATAAATACACAACATTTATAAAAATTCCACTGCCTTGTTTTAACACTCTAATACCATAGTTTCCTATACCTACTAATAATAGTTTCCACAACTCAAAATACTAGTTCTCAGTTATCACTAAGAGAGCTAGTTCTCATTGGATATTTTTTCTATATATATAAATGAGAAATCAAGATCACAATGCCTTTGCATATCACATGAACAAAGTTGTGCTAATGTGCAAGCTTAAAAAATGTAAAGATTTTTTTTTTCAAATAACAATGTGCTTAATAGGGATATTTTAGAGTTTGAAACATAAAAAAATGATTTATCTACTTTCATTAAATAACATTAGGTGGTTAGAGTTAGAGATATAGTTAGCTTACTCTTTTTTTTCTTGAGCATTTTATCTGGAAGTGTTTGAATATTTTTTTGAGAATGTTTCCATATTCAAAAGGAGGACATGTTGTTGGATGTTTTTACACTAGGTGTCCTTATTAAGCCTAATTATTGACTATATAATCATCAACTAATATTATTGTATTCCTTTTAAACACTAAAATGGTGAACATATAATATTTAGGTCCAAGTTCAAATTTTCTGCTATTCACTTATTTATGTTAGCTATGATAAGCTATCAACTCATTTTGTGCTTTTTAGTTCTTGTGGATGTTTTTTTTTATCTATGGATGATGCCTAAAATGGATGTCTATACTACATGACCTCTTGGCAAAGATAGAATCTAAGTACACATTATTTATTCATTTATTTTATAAAATAAATGATTATTTTATTATCCTTCATGCATGCCTTTCTTTTTTTCTTTCATCATCTGCATGCCACCACACACACACACACACATACACACACACACATATCCTTACAATATCTCTCTACCTCATTTAATACTTAACCAACTACACACCCTCTACTTTTATGTTGAGAAACCACAACTCGACCATCTTTCTTCTTCTCTTTCCTTCCATGCTTTGTATCGTCGTTGAACAACCATCACCTCCCAAATGCCATCAACAACCACTAACTGCCACCATTTCATAGCAAAATCAACCATTAATATCGCCCCATCATTCCACATCACCATTGCTGACCATTGTCGCCCCACACCACTTCTTTTTCCTTCTTCCCTATCATGCCCTATTCATTTTTGTTGAGGCGCACAACCATGCACACCTCACACACCCCAATCATTCCCTCTCATAGAGTTTCCATGCACAGTCATGCACCCTTGCATGCCCTAGTCATGCTCACTCACACACAGTTCCAGCATAACCTTGCACACCTCATTCATGCTTATGCACTTCATGCATGACCATGCAAATCTCATATGCCTCACCCATGTGTGTTCCTAACTCTCAACACTTGCATTTGTTGTATACCATAGTTGTGCCCTTCATTTGGTATAGTTGTGCTCCCTTCTTGCACACCCATGCTCCACTCAAACACCACCATAACTTCGACCACACTTCAATACAACTCGAGCTCTCCACTTATTTTGGTTATTTCCATTTTCGTCCTCCTTTACCTTAACTTTTCCCCTGATTTGTATTTTTAAGTTCTAATTATGAATTATTCTTGTTTTCATTTGTAATCTTTTGGTGATCTATGATAAGGTAGTTTAGGATTTTATGCTTAGAGCTCAGTGTCTTTGTTGGTAAAAATACATGTCGTAGTTAGGCTTGTATGTATAATATGTGTTTTTATATATATCTTATTTATAATGTTATATGGATAATATTGATTATGAGCATGCTACATTATGATATCTTGAAAGGAAGGAAAATGTGAAAGTATGTATTTGGGTATAATGTTAGATATATGGTGTTTATGTATATACATTTGAAGTTACGTATCCAGTATGAATATCAAGGATTGAATTGCAATAATATTGGGATTCATAAGGCCTTTGGAAATACATAAGTATAGTAAGGGCATTATGGTCATTTGATGGTAATATGGAAAATTATATTGGCCTTTTAAATTTTGAGGGTGTTGCCTAATAGTCCATAAGCAATGTGATTAGATGATGGATTGAATAAAAATACAAGTTACCTAATATGATATTCTAAGGTTTTGGTAAGTAGAGGGTATTTTGGTCAATCATAGTTAAAAATGGAATTTTGGTGATTTGGGGAGGGGAAATGTAACAAAAGGTGTTAAGAATTATATTCAGAATATTTTGGGAATTATGAACCTATCCCTTAAGGATGGCCTTGATAACAAAATGATTGTCTTTACGTGTTCCCAATTATATGTTATACATATCTATATGTGTAATACCCAAAATAAAATTCTAAAAACCTAGAAATCAATAATTAATATTCATTTGGGATAATTTAATTCCTTTTTCAATTATTAATTTAGCTATTCTATAGGTTTTGATGAAAAATAATAGTAATTGAAAATAGATAGGATTAATTAATATTTTAAAATAAATATTTTATTATTCGGTTATGCTCTTTTATGTAAATAATTTCCCAAGCCCATAATTTAGCAAAATTATCTCCTTAAATGGATAACTTAAATTTTTAGGATAAATTATTTTATTAAAACAAATTATCCATCTAAATAATTAAGTACCATACTTCTAAAAACTATTTTATCTTATTTTTCTCCTTTTTCCTTTTTTATTTCCCCCTTTTCCTTCTTTTTCTTCCTTTTTCCTACTTCCCTCATTTCCTTCCCCTTTGGGTTACTTGGTTCTCTCCCCCTCCTCACCTCCCTCGTTGGGCTACTGGCCCTTTCCGCTCCTCCTCTCCTACCAACTCCTTCCTTTCTTTTTCTTTTCTTCCTTCTTTTCCCTCCACGGTTGGGCCAGCCCAATTGCCCCCTTCCTTTCTCCTTCTTCCTCGCATATGTAGGTTGGCCCACTCTTTCCTTTATCCTCGCCCGACCGACCTGCCCCCTCTTTTTCCTCCTCCTCCTCTTCTCCTTCCTTTGCCTTGCACGTTGCGCTTGCGCCTTCCACTGGCCACCCTCCTCTGCATCTACATAGCCCCATCCTGCCTTCTCCCTCTCTCCCTCTTCCATTTCCTTTCAATTTCGAGCTAAACCTACCCTTACAAAAACCCCTCTCACGTTCCCTTCCCTTTTCCTTTCTCATCCTCTGCCCTGCAACCCTAAACCTCGCAAACCCTGCGTCGGCTGGTAGCCTCCTAGCCCCCTACTCCCTTATCTTGATCTCCTCCCTACTCTTATAAATACCCCAGCCCTCACCCTCCTTCCTCTCCTTTTTCTTTGCCTAGAAAAATCCCCAAAATTGCCACCACTACACCATCAGACGTCGCCCTAGCCGCCATCATGCAGTGTTGTCGTCCAAGCCACCATCCAGCCTCTTCCTTGCACTACCCTCCACCAAACTAGAACACTCCCCACCCCTAACTCCCCCTACATAGCTCACCCTACCCGAGCAAAGTGGGAAGCTCGAGCTGCCCTTTTCACCCCATCGCTGCCCTATGCCACTTTCTCTGCCACAACCACCCCCACTACTTCCCTCTCAACCCATCAAACCTTCCCCTACCTCCCCATACCCTTTATTTCCTCTTTCTCCCTCTCCTTCCTCCTCCTTCCTTCTCCACCACCTTTAGCCACCACAACCACCGCCACCTGCGCACCACCCTACCACACCACCACCACCACTGCAACCCTTCTAGTCCAGGGAACTTACTACCTTACAACCAGCACCTTCCTTTCTCTCTTCTAACCCCAAAGATTAACTTTTCCAAACAACCACCACTTCCACCGCCGTCATCATCGCCACCCTAGCTGCCACCTCCACTTCTAGTTGTATCCTAACCCTTGCTATCACTTAAGTATAGATTATTTTGTATAATATTTATTTTTAGTCTTATTATCATTATTATTATTAGTAGTAGTAGCACTATCATTATTACTATTCTTCCATTTTTATTATCATCATTACTACTATTAACCTTGTTATGGTTAATACTACCAGTAATATGATTATTGGCCTCTTTAATAATACTAACATTATTAATATTATTAAGACTATTATTATTATTATAATTACTAATGTTAGTTTCTTACTAAAAATCAATTATGGGATAATGAATGGAATAAGATGGAAGTTAACACAAGTGTTTCACTCTTATAGGTGAACCAAATCCGTCCCCTAAGGAGGCGTAGGATTCGTGCTCCAAGCTTAGTATTGTTCTAGGTAAGGATGTGGTTAAGGCCTAATTTGTGTGTTATGTGTTTATGTGTGTTGGTTATATGTATGCATCTTATATGATTATGGATTATGTACTTGTAACGTAGCGTGCTAAGCATGAAACTAAGGTAAGTTGTATATGTGTTATGGCACGTGTAGTATGGTGATGTGACTTGTATTTGTGTTGCACCTTATGTATTGTTGCCCTATATGACATGCATGTTGGAGTCTCTAAGTAGTATGATGAGGGTGTGGAAAGATAAAGGAAGTAAAGAAAGTGGAGTGGTAAGAGGGAAATGAGAAAGGCCTAATTATCTCATGACTTATGAGTGGACAAAAAAAAAAGGATAATATGAATAAAAATGGGAAGATAGAATAATCTTGTATGGGAAGTGTAAGGCTTGCATGGAGTGGTTAGTCTTTGCATAGGGGTAAATTTTATGTGAGAAAAGGTGACTGAAGAGTAGTTTGGGTGATTGGAGTCCATAAGATAAAAATAGTACGTAGGTTGGTATAAGGGTGCATAAAGGACTTGGCTAGGATTTATGAGAAAAACCCTAAGTAGGGGAAGTTTTCTTTGAAGGGAGAGTTAATGGAAGTGGTTGGAGTGTGGGATAAGAATGGAAGGGTGTCACATGGAGGGGGAAGTGAGTCAAGTAGAAAGGGGAGTGGTGTGTGGGTGATGAGGGAATGACCTAAAAGAAAAGAGAAGTACTAGGGTTTGGGGTGACTAACTAGGGTTTTCATGCCCACATGAGAAGGATGGGAAGTAAGGTCATGATATTGGGTATAGTATGAGTGGAGTGGTAGTATGGAAAGAAAATGGGAGCATGGATGCATATGATAGGGAGAGGTGAGGCCATATAGGCCAGATTAGGGTTTCTAGGGGAAAACCCTAGAGGGAAATGGTGAGTTAAAATGGAGATATGGAAAATGGGCCTTGATCAACTTGCATAGGAGTTTGGGTTATCATGGTAAGTGTGGGAAAGGTGAGGAAGAAGTCTCAAAGTCCTAGAGTGTGTAAAGGTCCCAAGATATGGGACGAGGCTTTTCAAGAGTGCTGGGATAAAGGGGTGAAACTAGAAAGTCCAGTGGTTCATGTATGTCTAGTTGGGGTTTGCATGTGGAATAAGACACGAGTAAAACACTAAATACTTTAAGTGAAAGATTGTCGAACCAGGTCCAAGTGGGGATAATTTTTGGTCCATCGGCTATAATAGTGTTCAGGAGTGTTTTACCATGGAGAGCAATTTTGTAATATCCCAAAATCCTAATTTCCGAAATTATGGCCAAATAAGGAATTATTAGAAAAATTGGTTATTAAAATTTATTTACTTAAAATGTAGAGAGTTAATTGAGATAGATTAAGAGGAAAATAATAAAGAATTTAATTGGAAGAAAATTTGGGTATTTTTCTAATTAGCATGGAGGTTAAGGAAATTTATCCAACATAGCCTAACTAATTTAAAAATGGATTTAATTATTATAATTAAAATAATTATTATTAAAATTAAATATCTAAATTAATTATATAAATACATAAAGAACAAATATCCCCAACCATTTTATCATTTTCCATTTTCCTTTTTCCTTTTCTCCTTTCTTTTCCTTTTCTTTCTTCCTCCTTTATTTTTTTTCCTTCTTCTTCCCCCGGTTTGGGCCAGCCCGTTGGCCCAAATCTCCTTTCTCCCCCCCGTCTCGCGCGCCCGGCCTGCGCAGCCCAGACCCCCTCCCCGCCTCTCCTTCCTTCTTCTTGCCCGCGGCCCAGCGCCGTGCGACGCCAACCCCCGTGCGCCCGTGCGCTGCGTTTTGCCCTCAGTACCGTCGAAACGCCGCGTCACGATAAACGACCTTATGACTGTTGCCAGCCTTCGACGCGATGCGACATTTTCCTCCCACAATCCTCAAAACGCCGCGTGTTGTTTTAAAACTTTATAACGCCTGCCGAACCGCCCCCTCTCTCCCTTCTTTCTTTTCCCTGGACCGACCGGTCCACCCCGCCCTGTCTTCTTCCCCGACCTGCACACCGACCTGCAACTCGACTTGCAGCCCCGAATCTTGCCGGCAGCCACCAGCTCAGCGCCGACCATCCTTCCATGCCTCTCTCCCGTCGTTTTCTTTCTCTTTTCGACCCCGACCAAGTTTTCTCTCCCTTTCCCACGTGCCCACCTCTTTCCCTTTTCCTCTCCCCTTCCCCGACCCAGCCTGCCATGGCAGGACCTGCACCACCTGCCACCGGCCGGCCACCTGCACACCTGCCTCGCACGCCTCCTTCTCCCCTTGTCGTCTTCCCCTTCCAATTGCCTATAAATACCCCCATTGGCAGCCCCGATCAGCTCCCTTTTCGTTTTTTTGCCCCGAAACCCTGCCTCTCCGCCGCCTAAAAAAGACGGGATTTTCGCCGTCACCGGAGATAGCCGCCGCCACCTCTGGCCATCGTTACCATCCCTGCACCTCCCTCGAAAAAACCAAGCCACCACCACCCTCCGCCTTGCCCTGCACGTGCCGCCTTCGCCGTGCAAAGTTCCTATCCCGAAAACCACCACTTCCAACCCGTCGCCGCCTTGCGCCACCTTCTGCCGCCTCCTTCGCCGCTACCAGCCACCCTTCCACCCTCCAAAATGCCCAGCAGACCTCCCTCTACCTTTCCCTGCCTTCAACTTCCCCTGCCTCCCTCTCCTCCTTCCTCCCTCATCTTCCACCTCTCTCCACCACCCTCGGCCGCCGCCGCCGCCGCCCTCACTCCACTCCCCTTCACCTGCTACTTCTCCTCCCACCTCAAACTCCTCCTTTTCCCCTCCCATCTAACCGCCACCTCCATCTTTCCCCCTCTTCTCCTCCTCCACCGTTGCCGCCGTCGCCGCCACGCGCCGCCGCCGGACCACCACCGACCCTAGGTGGTTCTCCACTCATCCAAACCCTAATATCCCTTTTGTATAACTACTACTATTTTCTACCAATATTAATACTATTATTATTATTATTATTATTATTATTATTATTTCTTTCATTACTATTACCATTATTATTATTATCATTATTATCATTATTATTGTCTCTATTATTAATGTCTTATTTTCTTACTAATACTAACATCCCTTTTGAACCCTAACTTTTATTATACTTAACTTTAATCTTAATTCTTATAATTGTTAGTATTAACATTATTAATAATATTACTATTATTACTTCTATTATTCTTACTATGGTTATTATTATTATTGCTTAACCTTACTTGGTTGTACTATTGTTATTATTATTATTATTATTATTATTATTATTATTATTATTATTATTATTATTATACTTAACACATTTATCACTATTGTTAAAAATAATACTACCTTGTCTTATCCATGTTACTTAACTCAAGCTAGTAAATATCATTTGGTTGTTAACTAAGAAGAGTACTTGAACCTTATTACCATACCATTTAACATTAACCCTAACCTCATTACTATGACACTATTATTAACTATTACTATTATTACTACTATCACTACCTTATTGTTGTAATCAAAAGCATTTGAACCCTTTTATTATTCAAGAATATACAACTATTATCATTGTCACCCTTAGGAATAGTTACTTGTAATATTGTGACCTTATAATAATATTATTTCGAATATGACACCATTAGTAGACTTAGCCTTAAAAATGCTAGGGTTTCTCTCACTATAAACATTAGTGTCACTAGTATTAGTTTTATTATTATTATCATCACTATTTTTCTATAGTTAGCATGAACATTATGATTATAAGAATAGGGCTAACGGGTCTAATAATACAAGTGTAACAATAGGTATTAAAAATAAACATATTTTGACTACTAATATTTAGTATACTAATTCTAAGGTAAAAACCCTAGTTTTGTATAAAACCCTTTTTAGTAATAAAAACCCTAACCTTAAACTAGAATGAGGATTGATTATCAGGGAAACTAATACTTAGCATTTTCCCCTTTTATAGGTAACCCCGACCAAAGCCCTAAGGAGTTAGAGGAGCGTGCTCCAAGCCCGGCGTCGCCTTAGGTAAGGACGAAGCTAATGGCCTTGTGCTATGTGTGACGTGGATGTGTTTGATGTTGTGTATGCCATGCTGTGCCATGTATTATATGATTTGTGTATAACTTGTCTTATGTGTAGCGTAGCTTGGAGATTGAGGTATGTTGTATGTGCTTCCGTGATATGAGCATGACATGTATATGTATGATGTTTATAATGTATTATGTTATGGCCCACTAGGACATGCATGTTAGGGTAAATGGTAATATGAGTTGGGAACCATCATGGGAGTCTTGACATTTGTATGGTGGGATTAGGGTTTGTATGGTGGCATAATTGTTCGTATGGTGGTACTAATGATTTCATAGTGGTATTAATGGCTTATGGTGGTATTAGGGTTTGCATGGCGGTATTAGGGTTTGTATGGTGGCATAATTGTTCGTATGGTGGTACTAATGATTTCATAGTGGTATTAATGGCTTATGGTGGTATTAGGGTTTGCATGGCGGTATTAGGGTTTGTATGGTGGCATAATTGTTCGTATGGTGGTACTAATGATTTCATAGTGGTATTAATGGCTTATGGTGGTATTGTGATTTTATGAAGGTATTGATGTTGTATGGTGGTATTTGTGATTTTATGGAGGTATTAATTTGTATGGTGTTATTTGTGATTTTATGGAGGTATTAATGTTGTATGGTGGTATTAGGGTTTGTATGGTGGTATTAGTGATCTTATGGAGGTATTAATCTTGTATGGTGGTACTAGGGTTTGCATGGTGGTATTTGTGATCTTATGGGGGTATTAATGTTGTATGGTGGTATTAGTGATTTTATGGTGGTATTAATATTCGTATGGCGGTATTAACGATTGTATAGTGGTATTAATGACTTATGGTGGTATTAGGGTTTACATGGTGGTGTTATGGGTTTTATGGTGGTATTAATGTTGGCATGGCGGTATTAGGGTTTTGCATGGGAGTTAATGATCGTATGGAATCAGGGTTTGGAGTGATTAACTCTGGGGCGTTGTGATTAAGTAGGGATGGAGTAACCAATTGTGACTGTTGAGGATAATTAAGGTTTGGGATGGCTAAGTACGGTGGTTATGGTAAAATAGGGATGAGAGTGGTTAACCACGGGTTGGTGTGGACAATTAGGGTTGGTTATGACTGCTTAGAGTTGTTTGGCGTTATTATGTGTATTATCGATTAAAGGGTAGTTATGAATGCGGAATTTTATTAGTTGCGATGTGTAAAGCATAAAGAGAATGATTTATGCGTATCCTTGGTGAAAACCTTTTGAATAAGATATGTTAAGACATTAACTACTTACAGAGAAAGATGTTGAGCCGGACCCAGACCGGTCCACCGGCAAATAATAGTGGCAGGGTATGTTACCCTCGTGACTAGTCCACCGGCTATAATAGTGGCAGGGCATAGTCCTCGTGACCGTTCCACCGGCTATAATAGTGGGGTTCCCGCACTCACATGGACTAATAAGAACGATGATGTGAATCAATTATAATTATCAGAGACCTGATGAAAAAGTTATCTGGTTCGTAACCTGTATTGTTATCTGTGTTATTGCATACTATCTACGTAATTATGCTATGTATGCTATGTTGTGTATCTGGTGTGCGGCCCTTAGCTCGTCTGTTAGCTTACTCAGTACGTAGCGTACTGATCATCCGTTTCATGGGTGCTGCTCATTCCCACGAGCAGAGGGCCCATCTGACCTTGTGCAGGTAGGAGACCTCGTGTTCGATGCCTACGATACCTACGAGGCATCGGGTGGGGCCGAGTGTTGAGCCCATCCTGGTTGGGGCCGAGAGCGAGTTGGCCGGACTCTTTTATGATCCTCGCTTTCATCTATCGTAGTTTTTCGTATTTATATTATGTTCGTATTTTGGAAGTGGAGCCTTTAAGTTGTAATCTTAACGACATTCTGACGATGGTTGATATCTTGTTTTTATGGATGCTTCATGATAACGATGCATTTATGTTTTGATGATTCTTATTTCCAATTTCCTAGTTTAGCCTTAGCACTTAGCATCGGAACGGTAGGAGTGAACCGGTCCGGTGCCAAGTGTGGCGGTAACACTCCCAAGTTTATGGTTTTAATTCTTTCGCTTCCGCTAAATCTGTTGATTTAAACGAAATTTTTCAGTAGTAAATTGGGGGTGTTACAGATTTTGGGTCCACCGGATAGAATAGTGGGAGTCCTAAGCTCGATAAACCAAACTTTATATGGAAATAAATCATGGAAAAGATACTAAATACTTATAATGGAACACCACGTGAGTTAGGGATAGGTGAAGATAATTTTTGATCCACCGGCTATAATAGTGGTTAGGTGTGTTTTGCCCTAAAGTGTTATAAGGTCCACCAGTTATAATATTGGTTAGGTGTGTTTTGCCCTAGAGTGGTTTTTGGTCCACCAACTATAATAGTAGGGTCCTCGTACTCATGCAAAAGAATATGGGAAATGTGTAAGATGAAAATAATGGCCTATGTCTCGAATACTAATATGAACCTAAATGAAGTATTATATGCCTTATTTGCTTGTTTGTACTTGCATGGCCTTATCCATATGGTTACCTTTCTCGGTACATAACATACTGATCACCCGTTTCGTGGGTGCTCCTCATTCCCACGAGTAGTGGCCCCTTCTGAGTTGGTGCGGGTAGGAGATGCTTCATTTGATGACTTTGACGATTTGATGCATTGGGCGGGGTTGAGTGATGGATTGTTGAACCTGGCATGGGGCCCAATAGAGACTATTGTTCGGACTCACCTATTTCTATTTTTACCATCTTTTGTTGCTTATACTATTTTCCCCACAAGGGTTTTGACACTGTACTGGTATTCTGTTTCTGTAATAACTCTTATATCGTGCATTTTGCTTTGCTTTTTAATTATGAATTATTAGAATCCTTATGGTTTTGTGCCCTAATATAATTAATATCTTGCAAATTTTCTAGTTGTGTGGCTGGTATAAGACTAGTCGGTGGTCAAACTTGATCACGGCGGTAGCACCCCCATGTCTTTGTGTATGGTTTTCGTGTAAACGAAAATTTTCAACTATGAAATTTGGGGGTCTTACAATATGATTCCTATAATATGAGCTCAAATGTAAACAAACCTAAATAAGATACTAATCATTTAAAGTGAAATATCATATGAGTTGGGCTACGGTATTTATATGGATTCGTTCCATCCAAAGATAATAATGGCTCTAGTTTGTTTTTCCCTAACGGGTGAATCAGTTTGTTCCACCAAATTAAGAATAGTGGGCCCCTATAAATATTGTGAATGAGAATGTGATTAAGAGATAAGTACTAATGAATAAGACATTAATTATTTCAAGTGAAAGATTACACGAGTAAGGACCAAGGTGTTGCATACATTCCACTAGACTATAATAGTGGCTTAAGTGTGTTGTTCCTAAGATGTGCTTTAGATCGTTCCATTAGTTTAAAAATAGTGGCTAGGTGTGTTTTTTCCTAAGAGGTTTTTGTCCATTACACTACATGATAATAGTAGCTCAGGTGTGTTTTTCTCTAAGAGGTGATTTAGACTGTTTCATTGGTTTAAAAATAGTGGGGTCCCTAAACTCAACATAAATAAAAGAATGAAACCTAATATATCTATTAATGAGATCTAAAGTTATTATTTGCTTTACATCATTTTACATGTACACGCACATATGGTTATTTTCCTTATAACATTGCATTTAACTGTATTATTATGTTATTTAGTACATAGTGTACTGATTATCATTTCTATGGGTGAAGCTCATTCCCATAAGCAAATAACCTAGATGTCTATGTGTAGGTTAATGAGAACCCACTAGATGACTTTGCAACCTATGATACTTCGTGTGGGGTGGAGTGACTTTCTGTATTAAGGCTTTTGGGCATAGAGTTATATTATCCGTATGATAGTTTTTACTTGGATACCTTTTAGACTTTTATGTCCATGGTATCCCTTTTATTGTATGTTGGATATTATTATTGAATTTAATCTCCCACTTGTATTCATAATTATGAATTTTCTCTTATTTCTATTTTTCATGTTGTTTTACTTTATGATTGACATAAGGATGGTTTGCTAAGCCAGACTTGTATTGATTACGATGGTAACACCCATCTATTTTGGTATTATACTTCCACTGTAAACAAATTTTTTTAGTAGCAACATTTGGGATGCTACAATCAACATCAAAACCATCATAACTAGCTAAAAAAACTTTTATTCATAACTTGAAAGTTTGGTTTCCATAATAAAGATAATATTAGGTTGATATTGTAATACCCCAAATTTTAGCTAATCTTATTCCCAAGTAATTAATATCCTAATCTAATTCTAATCTCAAGAAATTAATATTTCTACCTTACCCTAATTCCTTGATCATAAATCCTAACCTAATCTTAATATTTATTTTGAGTCTTTAATATTTTAACATAAACCTAACCCTAGATGATTTCTATTTTTATCTTACCCAAATTAGCTCATCTAAATTTTAACTTAATTCTAATCTTAACCCTAAACTTCCTTTCTTTTTCCTTTCTTCCTTCTTTCCCCCTTTTCACATCATTTTACATGTACACTCACATATGATTCTTTTCTCTATAACATCGTATTTGACTATATTATTATCTTACTTAGTACGTAGTGTACCGATCATCATTTTTTCCCACAAGCAGATGACCCAGATGTCTATGTGCAAGTCAATGAGAACCCACTGGATGATTTTGCAACCTATGATACTTTGTGTGGGGTGGAGTGACTTTCTGTATTAGGGATTTTGGGCATAGAGTTATGTTATACATATGATAGTTTTTACTTAGATACGTTTTTGGACTCTTAAATCCATGGTATCCCTTTTATTGTATTTTAGATATTATTATTGTATTCATATTTATTTAGTTTCTCTTATTTCTATTTTTCATGTTTTTTTTTTACTTTGTGGTTGACATAAGAATGGTTTGGTAAGCCAGACTTTACCACTGTAATCCCCTAAAATTTTAAAAGCTTATAATTTAATAAATAACTTTTATTTGGGATAAATTAGCCTTTAAATCTATTTAATTTAATTATTTTATGGATTTTTGAATATATAATATTGGATATAAATATTTAATAAATTAAAATAAATATTTTGTTATTTTATCACACTCTTATTATTTAAATAAATTTTCAAATCATTATTTTACTAAAACTATCCTTTTTAAACCCTTATATTTTAATTATATTAAATTAAATTATTAAATAAATATATTACCCAAAAATATTGTATTTTATTATTTTATAAATTAAAATATTTTATTTAATCCTATTTTCCCCTTTTCTTTTTCCTTTTCCCTTTTCTTCTCCTTTTTCTCTCATTTTTCTATTTTCTTTCTTCTTCTTTTTTCCTTGGGCCGCCAGCCGGCTTGCCTCTCCCCCACCCCCTGCGCGATTGGGCCCTGGCCCATCTCCCCCCTCCTCCTTCCTTTCCCTTTTCCTTCCCCTAGCTCGTCTCCCCTTTTCTTTGTCCTTTCTCCTACGTGAGCCGGCCACCTCCCTCTTTCTTTTTTTCCTTTCTTCCTCGATTGGTCTGGCCCGTTTCTTTTCCTTTGGCTGCCCGTCACGCCCAGCCCCCTCCCCTTCTTCTTTTTTCTTTCTCCTTCTTCTTTCCCCGGCGAAATTCTCGACCAACACGCCATCCCACCTGCAACTCCCTCTCCCTCATTGTTTCCCCTATCTCTCTCTCTCTCTCCCTCTCGTCATTTTCTCTGCCCCATTTCGGTCCCACCATCCCTGTCTCCCTTCCCCCATGCCCGACCATACCTCTTCTTCTCCCTTTCCCTGCTACCGCCATTCCTCTACCACCCTATCGCCACCCCTCGAGCACCCTATCTTCTCCTCTCTCTTCCTCTTCTTTTCTTCTTCCTTCCCTGCCTCATTCTGCATTTTCTTGTCAAGCCCTCCATGCTCCCTGACCCTCCTTTTTCTCCCTTTCTTCTCCTCCCCTCTCTCCCCTGTTTTTGTTTCACCGCCCATCTCCGCCGCTACTGCTACCTCAACGGCCACCCGCACCATCTCCTACCACCCTCTACCTCACCCCAATTGATCATAGCACCCCTCGAGCCACTCCGCAACCTTCTTCTTCCTCCCCTCTTCTTTTTCTCTTCTTTCTATCCCTTCCTGGCAACCACCCTATACCGCCCTAATCCACCGTCGTCCCGCCGCTTCTGCTTCCACCTAAGCTACCAAACCAATCCTTGCAACCCCCTCTACCACCCCAATCCTACTTTTCCCAAAAACACCACCCAAAAGCCTTCATTTTCCCTCTCCCTTTTGCTCCCTCACTAGCCCCTATTTCGACTCCCTCCTCAGCCGCCACCTTCGTAGCCTCGCTGTCGCCGCCTCCGCCTCCCTTAGCCATCTTCAACCCATCCTTGACCACCACCTACACCCCCTCTCCACTTCTGCACCATTCCCTTGCCCCAAATCCTTCCCCATCATGTCTTTTTCTTAGTCCCAAACCACTAACCCGAAAGTGCTCAATTTTCCCTCTTTTCACCACCTTCAAGCCCCCTCCTCCTTCTTTCCTTGCATGCAGCTCATGCTGCATGAGCAGTATGGGCTAATTCCTTTGTTGATTAATTTGGGTAATCATTTTTAAGGTATAATAATATTTTGATTCAAGTATTTGATTAATTAAGCATTATAAAGTTTTATACTTTGATTTTTATTATTTCTAACACAATAAAACTTGATAATATTTTTAGGTATTGGTTTTGATAGTCAAAGCTTGAACCTTTAACCAAAATACCGGTAAGGTTTATTTTTACGAGAATCGAGGTAACCGTTAAATCCCACTTAAACGCATGGATACTGTATGTTAGCACATTAGGCATTTTTAATGTGTATTATGCTTGATAAATGTTGTTTAATATATTATATGTGGTTTCTTGTGTTGGTTGATAAAAGGAAGCATGATAGGTTATATGATATGTATAGGGATATTGTTTAAGGTAGGAGTTGGTTATTAATGAAGATGATAAGTATTATCCATGTTGTGTTATGTTAATGTGATCTTAATGCATGATTAATATTTTGTGAGTCTTAGGGGTATTTTAGTAATGTATCTTGTACAAGAATATGACCTAATATATATATGGGTGCTAATAAGTATTACATCAATTATAAGAGCTATGGATAAGGTGTTAATATTAATATATTATGTAGTAGTAATAATAATTTAATATAAGTGGTGTGCTAAGGGGCAAAATGGTAAATTTTAATTAAAAATGGTATTATGGTAATTTTGGAGGCAAGGGCAAAGTGGTAATTTTGTAATTAAAGAGAAAAATGGTAATTATATAATTAAAGGGTAAAAGGGTAATTTTGGAATTAAAAGATAAATTGGTAATGTTATAATTAAAGGGTAAAATGGTAATTTCATAATTAAAGGGTAAAATGGTAATTTTATAACTAAAGGGGCAAACTGGTAATTTTGTAATTAAAGGGCAAACTGGTAATTTTGTGATTAAAGGGTTAAATGATAATTTGGAAATTAAAAGAGGTAAGATAGTAATTTCATAATTAAGGATAAATGGTAATTTTTGGAAGTTGAGGGGTAAAATGGTAAATTTGAAGGTAAAGGGGTAAAATGGTAATTTTGTAAATAAAAGGGGTAAAAGTGGGAATTGGAAAGGAGTAACTTGGTAATTATAATAATCGAGAAGGGTAAAATAATAATTTAATAAAAGAGAAGGCTAAAATGATAATTTAATAATGGAGAAGGGTAAAATGGTAAATATGATAAATGTGAGGGGCAATTTGGCAATTTAACCAACTAGACGGTAATTTGGTAATTAGGATATTGAACAGGGGTAATTTGGTAATTTGACCAACTCAAGAGCAATTTATTAATTATAATAAAGGAAAAAGGTCAAAGTGGTAATCTAACCAACCAAATGGAAAATGTATAAAGTGTAACAATTATGAAGGGTGTTTAGTGGCCTAATAAGTGTGGGAGATAGCTCAATAACTTAAACCGAGTAAGGGTGTAGCTAAAGCCGAATGTGTGCTATGTGTCCTACATGCCTTGGGTGTCCCATATAATTATATGCCGTGTTCTATACGCTATTACCTTACTTGTTTCATGTGTGGCGTGGCTTGGAACCGAAGTGTGTTATGTGTCCTCTTTTGGTATGTGTTGATATGGATATGCTATAAGTTATGATGTGATGCGCTGTGGCCCTTTAGGACATGCATGCTAGGATGATTAATGGGGTGATGTCAGATGGAGGCATGAAAAAGAGTAATGGGAGAGAAAGATAACCAAGGGAAAGTAAGTTGGCATGGGATGGTTAGAGTCTGCATGGGGGCAAACTTTATGTATGGAAAGTTGTCTCGGGGAGTGAGGAAGGTAATAGAAGTGTCATTTGAAAGTTTGGGGGCTTCAGGTGAAAAATAGTACGTGGGACAGTATAAGGGTGCGTAGGAGACTAGGCTAGAGTTTAAGGGGAAACCCTAATTTGAGTAGGGGTAAGAAGAAAAAGAAAATAAATAAATAAATGAGAATAAGGGGACATGAAGTGAGGATTGAATCTAAGGGTCGTGACGTGTGGGGGTGCTAAAATAGTTTGGGTTGTGTGAGGCAGAAAAGGACGGACCACATAGGCCTAAATTAGGGTTTCTGGAGAAAACCCAAGGGTAAGGCGGTGAGTGGATTTTGAGGGTACAAAGTGTGGGCCTCAACCCCCACACTTGGGAGTTGGGTTTCCGGTATAAGTAAGCGGGTTACGAGAAGGATGTCAGGGCGAGTTAGGAGGCGCCGAGTCTCAAGATATAGGACGGGCCCTTATAGGAGGATAAGTATAGCAAGAGTTAGCCATGCATGTCTAGGAGGATAAGAACCTGCTGAATAAGATATGATAAAATACTAATCATGTAAAGTGGAAGATTATTGAGCCGGGTCCAGCCGATCCACCGGTTAGGAATAGTGGTTAGGTGCGTTCTGCCCTATAAGTGACCGATCCACCGACGAATAATAGTGGTGTGGACATCGTCTCGCAAGTGACCGGCCCACCGATAATAATAGTGGGGGATCCTGAAACAAACCCTAATTTGTTAAGACAAGTAAAAGACACTAAGTACTTACAGTGGAACACCATGAGAGTCGGGGCCAGACTGATCCACCGGCATAATAGTGCCCAGGTGCGTTCTGCCCTATAAGTGACCGATCCATTGGCTATAATAGTGGGGTTCCCGCACTCTCATGGAGATTATAATCCAAGATGATTGATTAATGTTGGACTGATGGCCTTAAGACCCTAAAAGTATCAATTATTCAGTATGGCCTATTAATATTTGGTTGACATGTTAAGTATGCGAATGTACGAAAGTGAATGTTATGTGTACACCATTAATATCTGATTGACTTGTGGAATATGTGAATGTATGGGTTTAAATATCATGTTTACACATGTCATTATGTATAGACATGGTAGTATAACATGTGTTACATTACGTGCCTACTTTTAAGTGCATTTTTAAAGGGTTACTCAGTACCGTAGTACTAAAGGGTTCCATTCGTGGGGCCCCTGCCTATTCAATGGGCAGTACCCCTTGCAGGTCGTATTTGGTGCTACTCAAGTGGGTCATCGAGAAAGAGCATAAGGAACTATCCGGAACCGTTAGGGTTTTACTATGTCTCCTTTAAATTCACAATCTTAATGTATTTGTTGTCTTGAACCACCATTGGTGGATTATACTCTTATAAAATGTTTACTGCGCTACTCTGATTTAATTATTAGTTGAGTTTCTCATAATTTGTATTTTTCTCCTTTAGCCTTAGCACTTGGTACTAGAATGGTATGAGTGAACCGGTCCGGTACTAAGTGTAGCAATAATATCTCCAAAGTTTACGGTTTATTAATTTGCTTCCACTAATTTTCTTTTAATTAAATGAAATTTTTTAGTAGTGAATTTTGGGGGTGTTATAGTAACACCCATATACTTTGGTATTATACTTCCACTGTAAACAAATTTTGTTAGTAGCAACATTTGGGATGCTACAATCAACCTCAAAACCATCATAACTAGCTTAAAAAAAGTTTTATTCATAACTTGAAAGTTTGGTTTCCATAATAAAGATAATATCAGGTTGATATTATAATACCCTAAATTTTAGCTAATCCTAATCCAAGTAATTAATATCCTAATCTAATTCTAATCTTGAGAAATTAATATTTCTACCTTAACCTAATTCCTTGATCTTAAATCTTAACCTAATCTTAACATTTATTTTGAGTCTTTAATATTTTAACCAAAATCTAACCCTAGATGATTTCTATTTTTATCTTACCCAAATTATCTAATCTAAATTTTAACCTAATTCTAATCTTAACCCTAAACTTCCTCTCTTTTTCCTTTTTTTCTTCTTTTCCCTTGTTCTTTTCTTTTTCCCATCCTTTGGTTCTTCACACTTCTCTCATGTGACTTCCCTCCCCTGTCAACAAAGTTGAGTTCATTTTGGTTTATTGAACCAAACTTCCCCTAATTATCCTAAATATTGCCAAGCCCTTGCTCCTCCATCACCTCCCATCCTTAGTCGAGTATCTACATACCATTAGTGTCATACCCTATTCATCTATGCATGATTTCACCACCACTTCATGCCTCATGTCTTAGAACTCGCATGTAATATACCACTATAAGTAGTCTTCTCCTTCCTTAATTTCTTCATTTAATTGACTCAACAAAATCACCATAGACTCCCTCTCTTCTTTTCCTCAACTTCTCTACCCTTCTCCCCGTTGTTATCCTCCATCATTATGCAGAGAAGCTTCATAGCTTATACAACTCTATATGCAACCTTATCCTAGTTTTTTCAACTCTCTACTCTACCTCCCTCCAAGCTACTTCAATTCTCCATGCCAACCCACCCCAAGTAATGCCATAATCACATGCCACTCCACAACTACCAACATCACACTTCGATGCTACACCACCCTAAGTAACATCACCAACTCATACCACTCCACCATCCCCAATGGCACCAAACAATGCCATCCACACTTTATCTGCATTACTTCATGATGAAACAATACCCTAGGAATGTCAACTAGTGACGTTGTGCCCCTATAGCTGCACTAATTTCTATTGCAGCTAGTTCAACCCTTGCACACCATAATTTACTTTAGTTTTGCTCCATTTTCCAACCACTTTTTCCTTATTTTTTCCTTAGTTTTTACTTGTTTTTATTTTTAAGTTCTAATTGTCTATTATCCTTTATTTCTTAGGTGATTTTACAAAGATGGTCGAGGAGACGGGATAGGTTATACATGTTTAGAGACGGGATAAGTTCTAATTGTCCTTTTCGGTAAGTATACTAATCGTAGTTAGGGTTTTTGTACTAAATTTTATGTATGATTTTGTGTATCATCATGTTTATATCATCATGTTTTTATTTTCATTTTGTTAATGTTATGATATGATAATGTGGATTATATGATGGAAAGAGAGTAAGAATGAGAAGGCATGCCCTTATACAATACCGTTACGATTACTCTTATATTGTAAGCCCTAAGTGAATAAGTATGATGTATGGTATTCTAATATGGGTTTTAATAATTATTTCAAGTGGAAAATGGTTATATTTAAGATGTGAGGTGATGTAATAAATTGAGGATTTAAAAATAATGGCATCGGACACATAAGGCTTTTATGAAATAAGGGTGTTTAGCTATTATTAAGGGTATTTTGGTCAATATAGATTCAATATGAAAATTTTCGTATTTTAATGTTTTAGATGGTATAAAATTTTCTAACAATATCATGTGAAGTTTGGAGTAAATAAAAATGAAATAGGTTCCATAAAATGAGAAGATGGCTTAATTTGGGAGTAGTAACCCTAAAATGGCAATGTCATTATCGCATATGTAAGATGTTAGAGTTAGACCTTTATTTTTGGATATATTTTTAATATTGGTATTTTATGAATGCATATTGAATTTGGTAGTTATATGAGCCTTATAGGAAAAGTTATGGTGTACTTGTAAAATTAGAGTTTCATAAGCCTTATGATTAGTAACTTTTAATATAAGGTTGTTACCGCATATCTAAGATGTTGGATTTAGACCTTAATTTTTGGGTATGTTTATAATAATAATATTTAAGGAATAATTACTAAATTTGGTGGGTAAAGGAGTAACATGGAAGAAGTTATACCTAAATTGTGAAATTAGGGTTTTATAGGAATTATATGGATCTAAACCCATGATAATGACAATATATTAATCATTTAAAGGAGAAGGTCTTATGAGATAGGAGATGTTATATATGTCATTTCCACCAAACGAGAATAGTGGCCAAGAGTATTTTAGTTATATAAACCATTCCACCAATTCGGAATATTGGTTAAGAGTGTTTTGATTTGGGGTTTTATATTATGGATACCATTCCACAAGTTGATAATATCGGGGTCCCTGAACTCAATTTGAAATAAATCATAATCATTGATAAGATATTAATCACTTAAAGTGAAAGACTACGTGAGTCAAAATAAATTGTACCTGTTCATTCCATCGGACAAGAATAGTGATTAGGAGCATTTTTCCATGGATCTTTATATTATTGATGACCATTCCACCAATCAAGAATAATGGCCAGGAGTGCTTTGGCCTGTGGTTGTATATTATTAATACTGTTCCACCAGTTGAGAATAATAAGGTCTCTGAACTCAACATAAATAAAAGAATCAATTATGTTATATATAATAATGAGATATGTATTAGTAATTACCTTGTATTTTTTTTATGTATCTCACATGTATGATTACTTTTCGCTATGAATTCCCATAATAATCTGTATCCCTTACGCGACTATATTGTTCCCTTTTTGAGTATGTAGTATACTGACCATCCTTTTCATGGGTGTTTCACATTCCTACAATCATATCCGTCTTATTTTTTAGGTGATTGATGGTTATTATCTTGATGTGATTACCTTGGGTGAGCATTAATCAAATTGTTGCAGTGTATGGTTATTCCAATATTTCTATCTCTTGTTAGACTTGTAGTCCCCTTATTCATTATTTATTCCCTTCTCTTTATTTAGTATCTTTTATCATTGTGGAATCACATGCTTCTCACACCTGATTCCTAGGTATATTATTATTTTTTCCTTACACCCAATATAAAATGGGCATAGGGAATAACTATTCTATGTCGAATGTAATCGGACACCCTTATATTTGTGTTTTAGCTTCTACCATTAACTCTTGAAATCAATTTTTTTAAGTTCTAAACTTGGTGGCGTTACAGATAGTATTATAGTTTTTGGTTGTCGATAATTATGTTTTGGTTAGAGACTTAGTTTTAAAGTTCCTAAATATTTTAAAACTTATAATCTGTTTTGAAAATCCAGATTAACCCTGTGAAGAAATGGGAAATGGGTAGCTTAAGAGATTCTTATTGTGTTGATGTGTTTTATGTGGTTAGTAAGCTAAAATTTTCCTAACATGGTATCAATGTTATAACTTAAGAAGACGCATTTGTGTATATCAATCACATCATGAATTGTTGTAAGCCAATGCACCTTCCGACATGGTCTCCACTCATGATGTGGAACTCCTTCTCATCTTTAAGAGGATTCGTATGGAGGTTATGGGCATGTAGTTGAGGTTGTACCTCTCTCCACCTAGCTACAGATTAGCCAACTGAGATAGCAAATTGGTTCTAATGAATATGATATATGGCTATTATAGAAGAGGCCTTGTGCGTTTTAGCTAAAGGAGCAACGACGATGCAATAATGCATTTTAAATGGGTTCTTCGAAGACATGGTTGCTTGGAGAGGAGCCTATCCTTCTATGTCATGAAGATGTTGAGCACTGATATAGTTTCTTCTAGAAGTCCCCACCATGGATGCACATGTGATACCGACCATTTGACCATGAGCCTAGGAGTCGGTCATGAAGAGTAGCCATACCATATGTCAACTCAACAAGCATGAGTCCACCGAAGAGTGAAATATGGCCCTCTAGTTGTTTCTAGATCATGGCGCATTGATCTAGGGATACTCTAATTGTTCCCTTATTCTTTTTGTGTTTATATTATGCATAGACTCGCCACTTACTAATTTTACTCTTTAACTTGGATGCACTTTGGGCTAGGGTTTCTGATACGAGGTTTGTTGTGCTATTTCTTTCTATTTTGTGACTTTGCCAATCCATTTTTGTCTCTATCACCATCTCTTTCATGATTTTTTTAATGTTTTTACCTCATCAAAGATTTTTGGAACATATATATTAGGCTTTAGGGTTTCTCTTTTTTGAGGGGATAGTACCGAGTAGTGTTGTTTCAACTCTAGTAGAGATAACCCCCTACATTACCTTTCCTTACATCCCTTTTCTCTTCTTCCCCAACCTTGACTTCATGAATGTGGTGACAAATTCTCTTTTAAGGGGGTATAGTGATGTAATACCCCAAATTTGAGTTAATCCTAATCCCAAGTAATTAATATCCTAACCTAATTCTAATCTTGAGAAATTAATATTTCTATCTTACTCTAATTCCCTAATCCCAAATCTTAACATAATCTTAATCTTTATTCTAGGTATTTAATATTTTAACCTACACCTAACCCTATATGATTTCTATATTTATCTTACCTAAATTCTATAATTTAAATTTAAACCTAATTCTAATCTTAACCCTAAGCTTCCTTTATTTCCCCCTTTTGCCTTCTTTTCTTCTTCCTTTCCCCTGGCTCTTCAACCTTCTTCCACATAACCCCCTTCCCCTACCAACCAAGTTGAGTTTAGTTTGGTTGATGGAACCAAACGTCCCCTAATTATCTTAAATATTACTAAGAACTTACTCCTCCATCACCTCCCATACTCAATCGAGTAATCTTCACACCACAAGTGCCATACCCTATTAATCTATGCTTGATTTCACCTCCACTCCATGCATCACCTCTTATCCCTCACTCATGCAATCTACCACAATAAATACTCTTCCACTTCCTTCCTTACTTCCTTTAATTGGCTCACCAAACTCACCCTAGACTCCCTCTCTTCCTTTCTTCAACTTCTCTTCTCTTTGCCTCGTTGTTATCCTCCATTATCGTGCAGAGAAGCTTTATAGATTTTATAACTCAACATAAATTTAGTCTAGATGAATCAATCCTCAATAATACCTCCCTCCAATCTATATTACTTCTCCATGATAACCCACCCCAAGCAACACCACACTCTCATGCCACTCCACCATTACCAACTTCATACTTCGATGTTGCACCACCCTAAGTAACATCACCAACTCATGCCACTCCACCACCCCTAATGAAACCAACTGATGCCATCAAAACCCTATCTGCATCACTTGTTGATGTAGCAAAACCCTATTAACGTCACATTGTGATGTTGCATCCCCTATTGCTGCACCAATTTCTGTTGTCGCCAGTTTAACCCTTGATGCCTCAATTTACTTAAGTTTTGCTCCATTTTCCAACCTATTTTTCATTATCATTTACTTATTTGTTCCCTAATTGTATTATTAAGTTATAATTACTTATTATCTTTTGTTTTTTAGTTGATTATATAGAGGTCTTAGGGGAGGTGGGATAGATTATATATGCTTAGAGACCAACACCATTTTCGGTAAGGATACTAGTCGTAGTTAGGGTTCTTGTGCTAAATGTTATGTATGATTTTCTGTATACTCATGTTAATATTATTATTTTTTTAATTTCATGTTTTTAATGTTATGATATGATAATTTAGATTATATGGTGGAAAGAGAGTGAGAATGAGGAGGCATGCGCTCATATGATATCATTACGACAACTCTTATGTTATAAGCCTTAAGTGAATTAGTATGACATATGTTATTGTAATATGGGTTTTAATAATTATTTTAAGTGAAAAATGAGTATATTTAGTATGTTAGGTTATGTAATAAATTGAGGATTTGAAAATAATGACATCGAACACATAAGACTTTTATGAAATAAGGGTGTTTGGCTATTATTAAGGGTATTCTAGTCAATATGGATTTAATATGGGAATTTTGGTATTCTAATGTATTATTTAATCTAAAATATTATAATAAATCATGTGAAATTTTTGATTATATATAAATGGCATAAGTTCCACAAAATGAGAAGATGGCTTAATTTGAAAATAGTAACCCTAAAATGGCAATGTCATTATCGTATGTATAAAACATTGGAGTTAGACCACAATTTTTGGATATATTTTTAATATTGGAATTTTAGGAATATATATTGAATTTAGTAGTTATATGAACCTTATAAGAAAATTTATGATGTACTTGTGCAATTTGGGTTTTGTAAGCCTCGTGATTAGTAACTTTTGAGATATAGTTGGTATAGCATATGTAAGATGTTAGATTTAGACCTTGATTTTTAGGTATGTTTATAATAATGATATTTGAGTATAAGGTAATAAATTTGTTGGTAAAAGAGTATAAAGAAGAATTTCTATCTAAAATGTGAAATTAGAGTTTTGTTGAAATTATATGGATCTAAACCCTTGAGAACAACCTTGTTATCTATGTGATTGTGATTTAATTGCTTCAATTATGTCTTATACCTATCAAAACAATTATAATTAATATATTAATCATTTAAAGTGGAAGATATTGTGAGTCAAGACCAGTTGTACATGTCCTTTCCACTAAATAAGAATAGTGGTCATGAGCGTTTTACCCTTGGGTTGTATATATATTGTAATATTGGTGGAGAATAGTAGGCTCCCTAAACTCAATTTAAAACAAATCATGAGAATGATCATAATCAATGATAAGATATTAATCACTTAAAGTGAAATAATACGTGAGTTAGGACTGGTTGTACATGTCCATTCCACTGGATAAGAATAATGGTCGGGAGCATTTTACCTCGATGCTATATATGATTGATAACCATTCCACTGGTAGAGAATAGCGGGGAGGAGAGTTGTTCTCTTGGGTTGTATATTATTGATACCGTTCCACCAATTTAGAATAGTGATATCTCTAAATTCAATGTAAATAAAATAATGGATTATGTTATATCTAATAATAAGATCTAGATTAGTAATTACCTTATATTATTTTATGTATCTTACATGTATGCTTACATTCCACTCTGAATGCACATAATTATCTATATCCCTTTGTAACACCCCCAAAATTTACTACTGAAAAATTTCGTTTAATTAAAAGAAAATTTGCAGAAGCAAATTAATAAACCGTGAACTTTGGAAGTATTACTGCTACACTTAGTACCAGACCGGTTCACTCATACCGCTCCAGTACCAAGTGCTAAGGCTAAAAGAGTAAAATATAATTTTACGAGATACTTAAGCATTTAAAAATCAGAGTAGAACAATAAACAATTTACGAGAGTAAAATCCAACAACGGTGGTTACAAAATAATATATACATTGAATTTTAAAAAAGGCAAATTAAAACCCTAGAATTTACCAGATAGTACCTTACGCTCTTCCCGAGATCCCACTTGAATAGCACCTAAATATGACCTGCAAGGGGTACTATCCATTGAATAGGTAGGGGCCCCACGAAGGGAACCCTTCAGTATTACGGTACTGAGTAACCCTTTAAAAACGCACTTAAAAACAGGCACGCAATGTAACACATGAAATACTAGTGCATTTGTACATAACCATAGGTATAAGAATGATATTCGGATCCATTTATTCACACATCCAACAATTCGATTAGATATTAACAGCGTATATGTAACATTCACTTTGTATATTCGCTACTTAACAAGCCAACCAATCTCAATAGGCCATAATGAGTAATTGAGACTTTTTCGGGCCTTGAGGCCATTAGTCCATCATTAATCAATCATCTCAATGATTAGTATTTTCCCATAATTTATTTACATCCAAATCAAATTTATTGAGCTCAGGACCCCCACTATTCTGCCCGGTGGATCGGAATACATATATATCTATATCATCCAGGGTAAAATATGTTGGGCCACCATTATACCTGGTGGATCAATACTCATGAACATTATCCAGGGCAAGACATCCCGGGCCACTATTATTTCCGGTGGATCGGTACTCATCATATAATTCAACTGGTCCCGGATCATTAATCTTTCACTTTAACGATTAGTATTTTCCCTTTTTATTTAGCACAACAATTCCACTTATTTGCCTCGATAGGAAGATCAAGAACCTGGGACACAAAGGTACAACCGTCGCACTGGTGCATAAAAGCTACTCAGTACCCTTCAACTACCAACCTAGGGACGCAAAGGTACCCTGGTCGTACTGGTCCATAAAGCTAACTTAATACCCTACCGACAAGGACACCTAATTCTTAAGTATGCATACCCCCTAAATAGGTCCATAGAGCTAGATAAAGTAGATATAGGGCCTAGCTGGGGCACAAAGGCACACCAGCAAATACCAAACAATCGTGGGCTAAACCACGTCTTTAGGGTAGCAACCCCTAAAGAGCCACCATTCCTGATCTCGAAGTCTTTCACTTTAAGTATTAGTGTCTTAATTAATGGTGATCACAAAAGCACAACAATAAGATAATTATCCAATTTTAATCGTTCAGATATCATCAAAATTTCTTATTCAAATGGTCGTCCAAGGTAACACAGAATAATCATTAAGGCCATCTTAATCTCATCTAATTTCGAATTAGAATTCGTTCTCATGATACCTACTAATCATCAAATACTCTTACCTCACTAATCAGTGTTATTTGATATATTAGATACAAACTACTCATTTACCCCTTACTTATAAAATTATTAAGCCATCCCTTCCTTACTTGACAAATTACCATATCACCCTCCTTGTTACAAAATTACTAACTTACCCCTTATTCAATTTAGGTTACCAAGTTATTACTCATACTTATTAGGTCACTAATCCCCCTTAAAAATTATTACACTTAATATACTTTTCACTTAGTTGGTTAAATTACCACTTTACCCTTTTTTCGTTATTATAATTAATAAATTATCCTTGAGTTGGTCAAATTATCAAATTACCCTTCCTCCTTATCCTAATTACCAAATTAACCCTTTATTTAGTTAATTACCAACTTACCGTCCTCTATTGTCAATTACCAAACTACCCTTCTTCCTTGTCAAAATTACCAAATTACCCCTGGTTGGTTAAATTACCAAATTACCCTTTTATATGATCATAATTACAATTTTACCCTTCTCTATTATTAGATTTACCAAATTACCCTTTAGTTATCTAAGTTACCCAATTGCCCTTCTTAATTGTCATAATTACCAAACTACTCTACTCCATTATCAAAATTACGAAAATACCCTCTAGTCGGTTAAATTACCAAATTACTCCTCACATTTATCATATTTACTATTTTACCCTTTTGTTATAAAATTACCAATTTGCCCTTTTATTTCAAAATTACCAAAATTGCCCTTTTATTTCAAAATTACTAAGTTGCCCCTTTATTTACAAAATTACCAAATTGCCCCTTTTATTACAAAATTACTATTTTACCCTCCTTACTTCCAAAATGACCAATTTATCCTTTACTTCCAAAATTACCATTTTATCCTTTTATTAAAAAATTTCCTATTTTTTCCTTGCCTCCAAAATTACCATAATACCCCTTTTTACCAAAATTTACCATTATACCCCTTAGCACACCACTTATATTAAATTATTATTATTACTACATTATTACTACATAAAATATTAATATTAATGCATCATCCACAACTTTTATAGTTAATACAATACTCATTAACACCCATATATATTAGGTCATATTCTTGTACAATGTACATTAATAAAATCCCCTAAGGCTCACAAAATATTAAACATGTGTTAAATATTACAATAGCATAAAATAGTATGGATAATACTTAACATTTTCCTTAACAACCAAATTATTACCTTAAATATTATTTCCATACATATCATATAACCTATCATGCTTCCTTTATCAACCAACACAATAACCACATGGTGGGGAAGGATTTGGGGCAAGGTAATGGTGGAAATAGGGAAAATGGGTATTTTTAGGTTGGTGGTTTGGGGCTAAGAAAAGGACATGGTGGGGAAGGATTTGGGGCAAGGTAATGGTGCAGAAGTGTAGAGGGGGTGTAGGTGGTGGTCAGGGATGGGTTGAAGGTGGCTAAGGGCGGCGGAGGTGGCGGCAGCAAGGCTGCAAAGGTGGTGGCCGAGGAGGGAGGTCGAGATGGAGGCTGGTGAGGAAGGAAAATGGGGAGGGAAAACGAGGGCCTGTGGATGATGGTTTCGGCCAAATGAGGATTGGAGGGTGTAGAGGGGGTTGTAGGGAGTAATTAGGTGGCTTAGGTGGTGGCAGAAGTGGCGGAACTGCGGCGGATCGGGGCTGCACAGGGTGGTTGCCAAGAAGGGAAGGAAGGGAGAGAAGAAGAAGAGAGGAGGAAGAATGGGGCTGCGGGGTGGCTCGATGGGGAGTGTGATGGTTTAAGGGTGAGGTAGAGGGTAGCAGGGGTTGGTGCAGGTAGTGGTTGAGGCGGCAGAAGCGGCGGATATTGGTGCGAAACAAAAAGAGGGGAGAGAGGGGAGGAGAAGAAAGGAAAGAAGAGGGGGTCGGGGAGCGTGGGGAGTTCGGGAAAGAAAAACGCAGAACGGGTAGAGAAGGAGAAATAAATAGAAGAGGAAGAGAAGGGAGGAGACAAGGATATTGAGGGTGGCGGTAATACTCCCAAAGTTCACGGTTTATTAATTTGCTTCCGCAAATTTTCTTTTAATTAAACGAAATTTTTCAGTAGTGAATTTATGGGGTGTTACACCCTTACTCGACTATATTATTCCTTTTATTAGTACATAGTGTATTGATCATCCTTTTCATGGGTGTTGCTCATTCCCACAAGCAGATCTACCCTATTTTGTTGGTAATTGATGGTTATTATCTTGATGTGATTGCCTTAGGTGAGTATTAATCAAAATTAATGTAGGGTATGGTTATTCGAATATCTCTATCTCTCTTTGGACTTGTATTCCTTGGATTTCACCATCTTTTTCCTTATCTCTATTTAGTATCATGTATTATATTGAAATCAAGTGCTTCCTACACCCAATTCATATGTATAAGGTCACTTTTACCTTGCACCTGACATGGACTAGGCATAGGGAGTGCCTTTTATATGTCTGATGAAGCAGGACACCCCTAAAATCTGTGTTTTTACTTCTGATATTAACTCTTGAAAATGAAACTTTTAAGTTCTAAAACTAGGGATATTACAAATTTTTTCACATAAAATGTATAATATGGAAAACAACATGAGTATTCCCTAAAATCCAACATTTCTAACAAATTATAAACATTATTTACTTCGATGGGGCACTTGATTATTCTTCCTTGCCTACACATCAAAATTATGTGAAATGTCAGTGTCAAAACCTTAGTATTTTTTTACTTCTCATCAAAGTTGCCATTGACTACAATAGCTTCTTAATTGGGATTTTTTTACCAACTTCCTTTATGATGTTACTGATCCCTTAACTCCCTTTACTTTGAGAACCTCTCTTCCATCTACCACATTTCTTTGCACCATGTTTCGAATTAGTAGGTATCAATGCAAAAGTACCAGGAATTGTTTTGATTCAATCTACCATACCCCTCACATGTGTCTTATCATCGGTGTTTTATGAGGTCATATTTTTCATATTTGTGCCATTAATATTTTATCACTTAATCAGTTCACGTCCTATAGCTAAAATAAGGTTTACTTGCATGTATGTTTTTTCTATTACATAAGGCTTTACTTTAGGCATTTTATTGGTGCTTCAATCCGAAGTAGCTAATTCCTCATATTATAATTATTTCTTGGCTTTTGGATTGGCCTTCTCAATCAAAGATGTGTAATCCCTTTCGTTACTACTAGAGGTGGTAATTTCATCCATGGGTTTAGGGGCCCATCAGGGAATCCCCATTTGGGCATGGGGAAAAACTTTAGTTTTCATATTCAAGTTTGAGTTTGGAAAATAATTTTGAGGAATTTTGGAGGATTTCATGATGATGGGTACACTGCCATCTCCTCAATTCTATCCCAATATTTATCTATATGTAATTTTGTAATTACTAGTAATACTTATTTAGTGTATTAAATTATGGTGTGAAATTTTAATATCTTACATTTTTTTACATCAAGAAATCTATGCCACATGTTTCATAATTATAAGAAGTAATGACCAAATACATGAATATTAGAGTTTGATTAGAATTTCAAGGACAAATTAGGTTTTAGAGGTAGGGTCGATTTTGAGGAACATTTAGGCTTTGGGGATTGTGTGGAGATTTGGAGTGGGGATAAGGATGATACAGGAGAAAACACTCAAGATTTGGTATTCATCATTATGGAACCAATTTTTCTTTATTTAGAAAGGATCTCCCACAAAATCAAAGACAAACAGATAGTTACGTTGCTAGTTATAGATGAAATGTACCATACAAGTTACTAAGCATATACGTGCACGTGCATTGCATGCATGGAGTGCATAGTTACGTGCATGGGGGAAATAATATGCATCTTGGATGTGCATATTAGTTGATTTAGTTAGTTAATTAATTAATTAGTAGAGTTAGATATTAGCTAAAGAATAAAGCAGCATAAATCTACCTTTTTGAAGAATATTTTATATTCTAGTATCTTTTAGCATATTATATATTCTTGTATCTTGTAACTAGGTATCTTTTGAAGAATTATACCTTTTAGATAGTATCTTGTAATTGGTAGCCTTTGCTATATAAATCCATAGAACCCACAATTGGAGATACATCAAGATTAAATTGATGTTGAATGCAAATTACAAGTATTGAATTCTATGTGAGTTCATCTCAAGTTTAATCGGATCTATGTGAACGATTAATCTTAAAACCCATAATATCTTCGTCTATGTGAATTAGAGATTAAGTAATATCTTTTCTAATCTCCATAACCGACACCCTTCTAGCCATATCCATCGTCCAAACACATTCCAAAATCAAAGCCATAATTTAAAACCCTAACCTTGAGTTTCGAACCAAACCCTAACCTTAACCACCAAAACCATCCACCATTAAACCCTAATTGTCGAATCATCATCATAATCATCATCATCTCATCATTGTTGAATCACATTCCTCATTCATCCATCAAATTCGAAGCATCATCATCGAATAATCAACACCATCAAATCATCATCATCATCATCATCATGATTTTACCCTATTCAAATACCGACATCATTAATTCACCACTTTTGAATCATCCTCTTCCTAAGTCCAACATAATAGAGCATTAGTTTTACATAATTGATAATTTCACATTCCCACACACATCAAAGTATTTGGTCTCAATAGGATTAAGAAAGGGTTTCTCTAACAACAAAATTTGAGGATTGGGGAAGGTTTGTATACTACTTAATTTTCTTATCATGTTTGGGGATAAGGATGGGGTCCTTTTCCCCAACTGTCCTATTGTCAGCCCTAGTTAGTACTCCTCTACACCTCCTATTCATCCCACATCCATGATTTAAAAGGTAAAACCTTTATCCATACATTGAATGATAGCTTCTCATGCATTTGATAGACTCAAAAATCACACTCTCATTATCTCCATAACCCATTATGTTGAATACATAGCAAAAACTTGAAATTTTCTTATATTTTAGGGATATTCATTAGCAACATGCATATATATTAGATTAAAAGTTCATAGGTTAATAACCATGGACCCTAATTAAAACTTGGATCCACATTGAAATATTCCACCTTGCTACCATATTTTTCTTGAATTTTGAAAAATTATCTAATCTGATTCTTAATAAATTCCTCATACTTCTATAATCTTATATTGAATGGGATATCATAAATTCGTGTTTAAAAGGGAAAAATCTCAAACTTTGAAGGTGACAACTGTATTTCCTTCTCAATTAGCTCAAACATTTGCTAGGAATTATCAAATTCCAATGGTTGTTTTCCACCACCCCCTTGCTTCTCGCATTTTTGAGGACTTAAAGATAAAAAGGTTCTCCACCATTTTGTTCATTATCATATCCCTGCAAACCTTCCATGCTATGACTAACATTGAATGATGAGCTCTTAGATTGAAAGTTTATTCGGTTAGAAGCTTCCTTCTTGAATAATGTATGTAATATCTCCCCCATTTTTAGTTCTTAAATAATTTGTTTTAAAGAGTTATTGTGAAAGCTAAAACAATAAAAATTTAGGGTGTTACTGCCACAATTAGTATAAGTCAAGTTTCCTCTACCACTCTTATACTAAGTGCTAAATCTAAACGTTACTCTACTTAAATTAATAAACATAATAGAGATTATATTACCAATTAACATAGTTCCAACAATATAAGACCAGAAAATGGTTACAAAAGTGAAAAGAAAGAAATACATAAGGGACACAAGAGTTCATGGATATCTAAATCAAAAGATATTAGATTAGACACCGGATAGTCCTAACTCTCAAACCCCAAAAATATCATCCATCAGGCTAAACTTACAAGCAATCTGCAAAGTCACAACCGCCCATTAAATAGGTAGGGGACTATGAAATGGAACCCATTAGTAAAACATTGATGAGTAAACTAATATACAAAACTAATCATATAAAGGAAATATAGAGAACATATAAGGTATCACAAGAGAGCATGGTATACACAAATTGAACCATACAAGGGATAGAAAAATACTCTAATAGTCCAGACAAAAAATTATCACCAAGGTTACATGCTCCATATATCATTGCACTTAAACCATAATACAAAACTTGATAAAACAAAATATGCCAAGGGTATTCCATAAAGGGAAGACACCAAACCATCTATACTCATTTCTATATTAATCATATCACATCTCATAATTTCTATATCCATACCAATAAATTCCAAAACTCCATAAATAGGGCATGAAGGTAACTGCCACCTACAGATAGGGCTCAAAGGTAACTATTGATTGCAAGTAAGGCACAAATGCAAATATTAACCACAGAAAGGGTATGAATGTAGCCACCGACTCACCAATCCATTATCATTCCAAGATAAATAATAATCCATTCCATTTTATGTACTATAATGGAGATAATATCAACACATATATATTAAGGTACTCTGGTTATACTTATGCACAAAGGCAACACAGTATCCTAGTGACTATCATTCTAAGGATACTAAGGTACCTAGTCGCACTAACATATAAAAGAAGCACAATACCCTGCCGATAAGGACAACAAATCAATAAGTATGCATACCCTCTAAGAAGTCTGAATAGCTAAGTATAGTAAGATATATGGCTTAGTTGGGGAACTAAGGCACATCGGTAAAATCTAAACAAATTATGGGATAAACCACTTAATTAGGTTAGCAACCACTAAAGAGTCATCATTTTTTATTTCTAGGATTTTCACTTTAAATATTAATATTTAAAAAATGTGTTCACGAAATCACATAATACACAAATAACTTTGATTTCCATACTTAAATACTTCTACTTATTTTCAATCATTCAAGTCAATCCTAAGTTCAACAATCAACTCAAAGTCAAATTCGACACTAATGTCAACCTCAAAACCTACTAAGGTCATCCTATATCCAATTATTCACTTTTTAAGATGCATTAAGTTATAAATGACCTATAAAGTCCAAATTACCATAATATTATCCATTTTAAATGGTAATTTCACTTTAATTAATATTTTTGTATAAAAGGATAAAATATGATAATTTAAAACACATTATTATGTAAGTAAATTATAAAATATGAATAATAACTATTTTACCCTTACACATGTAAAATCATATAAAATCCTAACATGCGTATCTAACTCATTATAAATCACATTATCTCATACTTAGGATTATATAATACATATTAGACATACATGTGGGAATATTATAAACGTGTTACACTTAAAAGATAGTTCTACCTCTAGGGCATAAGAATAATAATAATGATACAAAAATAAGCCTAGACATACTCAACCTATCATATCATGCATATGCATCATGTATAATTAATTCATGACATTAAACCTATTATAACATGCTTCCATACATTTAATATAATAAGCAATTTAACATGTTTGATGGTACATAATTGCGTATTAGCATATGTAGGAAAATAATTATAACATAACCCAACATACTTAGGAATAATAAATATAATATACACATCAAAATCCTAATATGCTATCATGAGTATTCCATATTTTAGTATGGCATATGGGCTACCTCAACTATAAGCAAAATATCAAGATATCAATAAGTTGAATAAAACTCTAGCATCCACTAATCTTTCTTCATGTAAAATAACCCCAAATAAAACACATATTAGCAACTAATAATTAATGACCAAATTCATCACAACAATTAACTAAAACCCACCAAACAAACTACCCAACTAAGGCCACACTTGTTGGGGAAAAGATAGGAAGAACTCATGATGGCATAGAATACCTATGTGAGCCTTTGACCCAGCTCAAGGAGAATGACACAAAGGGGTTAATGTTATATGGGTAGGCACACACAAGGCGACAATGCAATAGGAGATGTGAGTGTGAAAGTTGCATGCTAGAGGTGTTAAACTATACACAAGTTTGACATAGTAGGGTTGAGAAAGCGTGGAGGTTGGGTACACTAGTGGTCTTAGCTATGTGAAGCTAAGGAAGAAGAAATGAGGTGGTAGTGTTAATGTTTAACATTGAAGAGGACAATAAAGGTGAGGGAGAGTGGTGAAAATGGGTAGTTTTACATATAAGAAGGGGTTGCTAAGTGATGAAGAGGATGTTTTTGTCTATAAGGGTGGTATAGTATGGTTGAGGGGAGGAGAAAAAAAAAAGAAATAAGGAGAAGTAAGAATGATAAGAGGAGGTTTGGTGGTGGAAGTATTGGTTGGTTGCACAAGAGGTGGACTTTGGGTTGGTGGTGCTATGAAACAAAAATGCCAGAAATAAGGGGTATGGTGGATGGGTGATTGGTGATGTTAATGGAGTATGGTGGTGTAAGGCTAGGTAGTTGGTGTTATAAAAGGAAAGGTGTGAGTTGAAGAGGTTGCAATGGAACAAAAGAAACTAGAAAACTAAGGAAAGGAAGAAGAAAAGAAGGAAGGTTTGGTTTGGCAATGATTTAAGAAAAAAAAATGAGAGAATGAGGGTGAGGTTGTAGGGCAGTTGTTACGTGAGGAGGTCATATAGTTAAGACAGATGGTAGGAATGTTCGGGTTTTAGAGAGAAAGGATAAAGCATGTAGTATAACAACTTGGGGAGTGCTGTGTAAGGAAGAAAATGGGCAGGGATAGAGTTTTAGTTTAAAATTAGTTTAGTTTAGTTAGGTTGGGGCTTCTAGTTAATGAAACTAAAATGGAAAAAAAAGTAGCTGGCTAAAGGTGAGTGGTAAAGAAAAAGGAAAAAATGAAAAATTAATTAGTGTAAAATATTTAAGAAAATATTAGGGTTATAGTTGAAGGGTTAAAAAGATAATTAAACCTAGGTTTAAGGTTAAATTTGAATAATAGGTTAAACAACCAAAAATAAAGGTTTATAAAATTTTAGGGTGTTACATTATGTTGATTGTTCTTATTCGGTATAATTTTCAAAGTTGCAAATCATGAATTGTGTTTATGGTGTGATTTTCCCTAGTGAAAATAGTTCGCATCCTGTTACAAGATATTTTTCCATGATTCCACACAATGTAGATAAAAACAACCAATGATAATATCATTCCCACCACTCTAAAAGTCACTGGTAAAATAAGATAAAAGATCATGGACTTAGAAAGGCTAAGAGAATAGATATAGAAAACCCTAGATAAGGATGAAATTGCTACTCATATGAGAGAGAAAATATATTTAAAGGAGAAAACTTAATGTAACACTCCAAAATTTATAGTTGATTTTCTTTAGAACATAAAGGGTATTTTTGTCTCTTAATATTAAATACAATTATTTAGAAATGAAACTAGGGTTTGAAATTGTTTCATTTGATATAATTTTGCATTAGTATGAATTTTGTAATGTTTTACAATTGGTTGGTATTTATTTTTTATTTTATAAGTTATTTATAAAAGAAGGACATAATAGGTATTTTATCAAAAGGCTTGATAGCTTGAATATAGTCGATCATGATTGACCATTAAACTTAATATATGGATTTTTGTATGAATAGTGAAGTGTGAATACTAATGAACTATAATAAAAATTAACAACTTTGTAAAAGTGTCTTTGAGTGTGTTCGTTGGCATGAATGGTATATGAGCGAACCATAAAGATTCCTATAAATGGCCATATGATGTATTCGATGTCAAATAAATAAATATATTGAAAATATTGAGAATTCTAAGTGGAAGGATGAATTTGAGGTATAAGAGAGTAGCCTTAGGATGACTTTGGTGGTAGAATCTTATGGTTGTATGCCTTTTTTATTGTTTAATATATGATAGTGCCTCTATACACTAGAAAGGCCTTTCTATACTTTATAAGTGTTATATGGACTATATAGCTGGTATTGATAATTAATATTAGTATGATCTTTGTGGTTCATATGGTGCCCTTAGCATTTATGCTCTAAATATATTCTCAATATATGAACCATGGATTTAGAGTCTCCCTCTTGGATGATCAAGTGAAGTGGATTTGTGTGATAACAACGGATAAAGGTTGTTGATAAAGATGTCAATGTGGATGATGTGGACTTTGTTAAGTATTAATCTGGGGTGGTCTTTAAGTAAGGTTTTCTGCCTAACACCGAATTGGTGTATCGTTTTCTTTTTGGATATATATACTCTTAATCTCTTTTTGTATCTCTAATTCTAACTCTACTACTTTTGGAGTTTTCATATCCTTTTTTAATATTAGTTATGTAAAAAAAATCACAATTTCTTATTTCATCTATTGTCATTGTTGTTAAAGTTTAAAATTTTTAACCTTGAATTTGGTATAAGGATGGTGAGGATACCAAACTCATACTAAATGTAGCAGTAACACACATGTATTTATGTCTAAGTTTCCTCAAATCTAGTATTTAAAATGAAAATTTTAGTTGTAAATTTTGGGATGTTACATTTTGGCCTCAAAGCTTCAATTTTGAAAGTGCTAAAAGTTTTATGTTCCCTTAATTTAGATTTTGATAATAGTTTGAGTGTTTTGAAAACCCAGATTAATATTATGAGCTTAGTGTGAAAAGTGCATCCTAGGTGGCCTTTATGTGATGATATGACTCCATAATTATTATCTTTTGTATTTATTAAGATCAAACATTCTCCTAAAATAGGTTGTGTTGCAAGCGTGTAGCATGTCATGGCCGCCAACACTTGCACTGATCATCTAGAAGATGTATCCATGACCTCATAAATTCATAATAACATTTGGCTCCATTGCATCTATTATCACCTCAAACTTAGCAATACGACGATGGTCATGGAAGGTATTGGCTATGGAGGGTTACAAATCATCACTTGTTGACCTACGCTGATTAGGAGGATTCTATCCTACTTGGGAATTAGATTCTTGATTTTAACTACATTCTCAAGGTATTTGACTATTCATATGTCAAAATGTTCAAGATCAATGTGTATCATCTCAAGGTATCTGATGAAGATTGGTGGATGGGAGGTCAAGTATAGGGAGGACCACTCTTGTCTTGAGATTGCTCTAAGGAGGTTTTTCATGATCTATCTCCAAGACCTTAAGAGTAATATTCTCAAGGAGTTTATGCAACTTTTATAAGGTAACTTAACAATCAAAGAGTCTTACACATGGTTTTTGGAGTGAAAGAAATCTTCTCTAGAGGTGGTAGCTACTCATGGTACTATAATTTTCTACTTTGAGAAAGGATTTTCCTTCATTATTTGAAGGGTGATAGGGTCATTATATTTAGAGATTTTGCTATCCTTATAATAACCCTATTTTTTTACACCTATTTTTAAAAAAAGATTTTGCAGAAGTAAATATATATATATATATATATAGTTATGTAAAAAAAATCACAATTTCTTATTTCATCTATTGTCATTGTTGTTAAAGTTTAAAATTTTTAACCTTGAATTTGGTATAAGGATGGTGAGGATACCAAACTCATACTAAATGTAGCAGTAACACACATGTATTTATGTCTAAGTTTCCTCAAATCTAGTATTTAAAATGAAAATTTTAGTTGTAAATTTTGGGATGTTACATTTTGGCCTCAAAGCTTCAATTTTGAAAGTGCTAAAAGTTTTATGTTCCCTTAATTTAGATTTTGATAATAGTTTGAGTGTTTTGAAAACCCAGATTAATATTATGAGCTTAGTGTGAAAAGTGCATCCTAGGTGGCCTTTATGTGATGATATGACTCCATAATTATTATCTTTTGTATTTATTAAGATCAAACATTCTCCTAAAATAGGTTGTGTTGCAAGCGTGTAGCATGTCATGGCCGCCAACACTTGCACTGATCATCTAGAAGATGTATCCATGACCTCATAAATTCATAATAACATTTGGCTCCATTGCATCTATTATCACCTCAAACTTAGCAATACGACGATGGTCATGGAAGGTATTGGCTATGGAGGGTTACAAATCATCACTTGTTGACCTACGCTGATTAGGAGGATTCTATCCTACTTGGGAATTAGATTCTTGATTTTAACTACATTCTCAAGGTATTTGACTATTCATATGTCAAAATGTTCAAGATCAATGTGTATCATCTCAAGGTATCTGATGAAGATTGGTGGATGGGAGGTCAAGTATAGGGAGGACCACTCTTGTCTTGAGATTGCTCTAAGGAGGTTTTTCATGATCTATCTCCAAGACCTTAAGAGTAATATTCTCAAGGAGTTTATGCAACTTTTATAAGGTAACTTAACAATCAAAGAGTCTTACACATGGTTTTTGGAGTGAAAGAAATCTTCTCTAGAGGTGGTAGCTACTCATGGTACTATAATTTTCTACTTTGAGAAAGGATTTTCCTTCATTATTTGAAGGGTGATAGGGTCATTATATTTAGAGATTTTGCTATCCTTATAATAACCCTATTTTTTTACACCTATTTTTAAAAAAAGATTTTGCAGAAGTAAATATATATATATATATATATATAGTTATGTAAAAAAAATCACAATTTCTTATTTCATCTATTGTCATTGTTGTTAAAGTTTAAAATTTTTAACCTTGAATTTGGTATAAGGATGGTGAGGATACCAAACTCATACTAAATGTAGCAGTAACACACATGTATTTATGTCTAAGTTTCCTCAAATCTAGTATTTAAAATGAAAATTTTAGTTGTAAATTTTGGGATGTTACATTTTGGCCTCAAAGCTTCAATTTTGAAAGTGCTAAAAGTTTTATGTTCCCTTAATTTAGATTTTGATAATAGTTTGAGTGTTTTGAAAACCCAGATTAATATTATGAGCTTAGTGTGAAAAGTGCATCCTAGGTGGCCTTTATGTGATGATATGACTCCATAATTATTATCTTTTGTATTTATTAAGATCAAACATTCTCCTAAAATAGGTTGTGTTGCAAGCGTGTAGCATGTCATGGCCGCCAACACTTGCACTGATCATCTAGAAGATGTATCCATGACCTCATAAATTCATAATAACATTTGGCTCCATTGCATCTATTATCACCTCAAACTTAGCAATACGACGATGGTCATGGAAGGTATTGGCTATGGAGGGTTACAAATCATCACTTGTTGACCTACGCTGATTAGGAGGATTCTATCCTACTTGGGAATTAGATTCTTGATTTTAACTACATTCTCAAGGTATTTGACTATTCATATGTCAAAATGTTCAAGATCAATGTGTATCATCTCAAGGTATCTGATGAAGATTGGTGGATGGGAGGTCAAGTATAGGGAGGACCACTCTTGTCTTGAGATTGCTCTAAGGAGGTTTTTCATGATCTATCTCCAAGACCTTAAGAGTAATATTCTCAAGGAGTTTATGCAACTTTTATAAGGTAACTTAACAATCAAAGAGTCTTACACATGGTTTTTGGAGTGAAAGAAATCTTCTCTAGAGGTGGTAGCTACTCATGGTACTATAATTTTCTACTTTGAGAAAGGATTTTCCTTCATTATTTGAAGGGTGATAGGGTCATTATATTTAGAGATTTTGCTATCCTTATAATAACCCTATTTTTTTACACCTATTTTTAAAAAAAGATTTTGCAGAAGTAAATATATATATATATATATATATGGGGTGCCAATGTAGTACACATTTTAGCACTTAAAAATTGTGTTTAATATAATTAATTGCGAAAGCTAAAATATAAAAAATATAGGGCTTTACCACGTATAAGTCCGATTTTCTCTACCATTATTACAATAAGTATAAAACCCCTAATTATTAATACTTAAAATTTTCATTTTGAAGAAGCATAGATTACAAAATAATAGATGTGGCTACCCTACTTAGCATAATCTGGTTTCCTTACCTTCCTCATGCTAAGTGTTAAGGCTCAAAAGTTAGATCCAAAAATAAAACAACAAAAAGAAGAAACGATAACATAATTAAGGGTTTATGGATAATACATATTCCTTACAATGATGATATCCAAAATACATTAGGAACTTAGAAGTCCGAGAAAAAATTGACACAAAATAGCACACCATGATATGACATTGGTTTGCCTTTACACTCAGCCTCTCTACAACCATGTTACAATAAGAAGGATTACAAAAGTAGGTATCCTCACTCCCTCAATTTCCTAATTCTTCAAATGATGCTCCTAAAAATCCTTCAACCACTGCATGCAGCATAAGTACTCAACTAAAAAGTAATAGTATTAGTAAAACTTCCTCAAACTGAACAAATCATAATACCTCACAAGAGGTATCATGTTCACACAGCACATAATCATACAATAAATGGAAACGTGCTTGAAATATAATAATCACATGTGATCATGATATATGAGGAAACATGTCTTTATAACCCAACATATTATCCATCAACAAAGGTCTAACACAAGAGATTCCCAAATCAAAAGTAATTCTATAAAACTAACCCTAAATAATTATTTAAGAGGTACAAAGAAGGTTTTCTAAGTCAATTTTAATCAAAGGCAATATCAAATTTTGAGCAAAATACAATCCCATATCCAAGACAATGATCATCAAGGAGGTGTCACCATACTAAACCTCATCACCCAAGTCCTCAAGTATGTGTACCATCTATAGGGTATATGGAATACCCATAGGCCCTTTGACTCAAAGTTTCAACTATGCACTCGAGGCCTATTCTAAGGCACAAGATCGCTTTCCAAACTCAAGTATTTCTCTTTAAGTTGTTAATGTCTTATTAATTCAATGTTATTATCCATCACATGACACTAAGATCCAAACACAATAATCAAACCAACCAAGGACTACCAGGGTCACACAACAGTCTAATTATAGAACTAATTCCGAAGGACCACATGGGTCACAACAACAAAACCATTGCAGCTTAGGACTAGGTTTCATATCTGAGATCGAATAATTTCCAACTTACCCACTTCAATTCCTTTATATATATATATAATTATTCCAACTTATTCAAGGCCAATCTTAAGGCTAACTAAAAGTCAAATAGAGGTCAACTAAGCTAATCTTGATTAATTATTTACACTTAAGCACATTTCAACCGTGTATGACCCAAAACACCCTTGAAACCCTTTTATCTCAAAATTTCCCATTTATTTTTAAATTTTATTATTTTTATTAATTTTTTTATGAAAAGGCAAAAATACAATAATTAAATATATTTAATCATGTAAGTAAATTCTAAATGTGACAATTGACTATTTTAACCTTATATATGAATTAAGTATGGTAAGCATTTTTACTCCTAAGCATGTATTTCTATTACATCATTTATTTCATGCTTAAATATACATAATAATTTAAACTCACGGATCAAAACTTATGGCATAATTAAATAGTTATATAAATAAAATTTACCTTCCTACCCCTAAATCACTCAAACAAAGAATCACCTAAAAATACTGTTAATCATGCTCATGAGCTAACAAGTTATTTACTCACATAATTTACAACATGCAAGGGATGTAAAAAAAACACTCAATATTTAATGAAAATGGCTTGGAAGAGAAGACCCTAACCGAGACCAAAAGCCTAGACATGCATATTATTCTTGCTATATTCATATATTTTCATAAGCATGAATTATCTTATTTATTACATAAAAAATACAATCACGTCATTAAATCCACAACATGTTATCCTTATTATATATATGTACAACTTGCACATATAAATATTATATTATCATGCATGACATGTCTAGCACAAAATTTACAAGGGTTACATTAAACATAATCTCGTAAGCTTCCAACCCTGATAATATCTATTATGGCTACACACAATTTTCTACCATCCTATGAATAATTAGATTTACCTCTAAGCTATAAAATATATACCCAACAATGCCTTCTCCAAGGCACCTCAAGAATCACCTTATTAAACACCACTCAAAATACACATATTATCATTAGTAACACACAAATATTTAATTAGCAAAATCGACCATTTAGAAGCAAAGAGGGAAAATGAAATAACTAAACCAAGGTTGGAACTTAACATGAGTTACTCATGTTTCCCAAACTCCTTAGCATGGGGAGTTCATACACAAGTAAGGCCCACCTTCAATGGGTTCTTGTACAGAAAAGACAAAACATCAAGAGCTCATATGGTGGTGTTGGCGGTTGGCTATAAGAGTTGGGCTAACACGCTAGAGGATAAATACATGAGGCTAGGGATGGACATGCACGTTGGAAGTCTCGCATAAGGTGGATACTCCACTGAGAATCCTTGGATGGTTGTTACACTAGAAGTTAAGCAATGAAGCTTGATAGGGGACATGCTTAATGAGAAAGGTTGGGAAAGATATGGTCATAGTTACACGATTTAGGTGTGAGTGGTGATCAGTTAAGGTGGTAATGGTGAGAAAAAGAAAGGGATGGATATGGTGTTGACCACTGGTGATCAAGCTTGGGTGGAGGGGTGTTGCATACATCCAACTAATAGCTAGGGATAGATGTAAGATACAAGGTGACCAAGTGGAAAGGGAGGTTTGTGTGGTTTCAAAGCGAAGGATGATGTTGTAATAGTGGTGGTTACTCAAGGTCCTCAGGGTACACTACCCATTGGTTATTGCATTGTATTTGTTTAATTGAGAGGGGTGGTGTGGTTAAATACTGGCACAACAATGTTGAAGGTTTGTTGGCTTGGTTGCAAGGAAATCAAAACCTAAAAAAATGAAGGGGGGGATTCGGGTGTATTGGTGGTGCTACATGTAGCAAGGATGGACAAGCAAGGCTAAGTGCACAAGAGATGAAAAAAAAGAAATGGGGTTTTATAGGGTTGATTGTGTGAGAAGCATATACATAGATTTGGGCAAACTAGGGCTAGTGAAGGTTCAAGTTAGGTTAGCTGTAGAGGAAAAGAAACTAGGCATCATGGTTGGTTTCAAGCAATGGAACAATGTAGTGTAGAGGGGTTGTTTGGAGAATAAGAAAAGAAAGAACCTAGGTGAACTATGGATGGTTTAGAAGAGGGAAGTCGTCACATATGAATGAATACCAAAATTAGAAATAAATGTTACACAAAAGACTTGGGTTGGGGTAAAAAAAAGAGGATTAAGGGAATAAATAAATAAATAATATCAAATAAATTTAAGGGATTATCATATATCAAAATTATACCTAAATAATATTTATTAAAAGTTTAATCTAATTGCTTATATTATAAACACAAAATAATAATACACATGATAATGTAACATTTAACCCTAAAATAATTTCTATAATTAATTTTATATTTAGGGCTTCTATAAACCAAGTATTGCACTAAGTGTTAAGGCTAAAAAATTACTCCACTTAAACAATAAACAACAATCATAAGAAGCGGATAATAAATTATATAATATATTAGCATAGTTTTGATATAACAAGATCAGACAACGGTTACAAAAGTTAAAACAAAAGAAGTACAAAAGGGATGCAAGTGTAATACCCCAATTTTATATATTAAAAATTATTATCATAATTATGAAAAACAATTTTAACCAAATATTTTTTACATCCCTTTAAATTTCATTACATTTTTAAGATGTTTCATTTCAATCATTTAACCTTTCTTACAATTTTAAGGCCTATAGACTTCTCGGCCACATTTAGCAATCAAACTTCTTCCAAAAATTTTAAATTTTATAATAATGGAGTTATTTGGTTTTTTAACGAGTCTAATAGGCCTTTTTAAAATATAAATAAAGATTTTTAAGGAAAAAATACTATTTATTGCCATTTGTTAAGCCTCACTTTCATTTTAAGTCCTAAAACCAACGTTTTAGCTGGAAAAAGTTTATAAAACTTTCGGCATACTTATATTTTGGCATATTTAATCTAAATATAAATTAAAAATTGGTTCCAAAATTTTTTATAATTATTATAAAAAATTTATCAATTTTAGGCATAATTAGCCCACGAAACTCAACTTTTTATAAATGAAAACTATCTTAAATATCTAAAAATAATTTCTATATTAATAAAATATATAAAATAAAGGTTTTAAATTATTTTTATGACCATGGGTATTTCTTTATATTATTGTTTTAATTTATTTATTTATTTATGATTATTTTACATTATTATTATTATTATTATTATCATCATCATCATCATAAAGTTCCTTTTAAGTGGTTAAATATCTAAAATTTAACCAAAAATTCTTATAACCTCTTTAATTCTTCATAATTGTGTGTATTTAGCTCCCAAGATTAACTCCTTCAATATCAATCCATTATTCCATTTTTTGGCATTTTTTTATTTTTACTTCTTAATCCTGATTTTAGCTCTTTATTGTTTTTTCTAAACAATTAATTGCTAAGAAATTAAATATATTGAAGGAAAATTATTCTAAAATTTTAATTAATTTTATAAATTATTCAAAAGAATAGTAAGCTATTATAGCCTTGATTATTGCTTTTACTTGTTTTATTTTATATTTTTGTAGTGTTTTGATGGTTTTTGATAGTTTTTTATGCAAGGTTTTCAAGTTTTTGGTAGGTGTTGATCTTGGGCTGATTTTTGCTAAATTTTGGAGATAATGGGTCGGTAGCCTAAATTATACTAAGATTAGATAGGTGTTGATGTGTTATTTTTGTTAATGGTATTTTTCCTATAATTTGGGCAATTCAACCTCTAGACATATTACTATGTTTTGTCTTTATTATTAATTTTTTATGATTCCAATGGATTATTTAGTTTTTTTATATGCAATTTAGTATATTTAATGTCTTTATTTGGTTTTCTATAATTAAAGTTGTGATTAAATTAAGTGTTAAGCATGAATAAAGTGTATTTTGGTTATTTTACATCTAGGCTTAGATTTTGGTTGTTATTGATGTTTGAATATTTTTATAATGTGTTTAATTAACTATATGTTAATTTTGAAGAGTTAGATCCTTATATGATAAAAAGTTATGCCATTTTTGGTATTTTTAGGGTTTAGTGGTATTTTGGTCTTTTTACTTGCTAATTTGTTTTGAAATTTAACATTTTGTTATCTATCATGCTAATTATTTATTAAATGTACTTAATATTTAATTTCATAATTTTATGAGTTAGTTTACTATTTTATTCATAATTATTATATTAAGGGTATTTTAGTTGATTTTTACCTAAAGAACTTAATTAGGTATTTTAAAGTCGATGGTTAACTTGACCACTGATGTGACTCTTGAAACAGTAAATTGATAGGAATAGTGATTTAACATGAATAGAAAAACCCAACAATAGTAAAATTTCTCAATTTTTAAATTTAAACTTCTTAGTATATTTCTATCTAATATTTGGTACATGAATAATATTTGATAAATAGTAAAACAAAATCATAAAATTGGTGTGTGGGATTATTTTGGGGTTGTAATCATTGATATATTTAAAATTTATTAATAATTCAAGTGTAAAGCCGAGTTTGGGATTTAGGCAAGTAGCTTCGAGACGACTTTCGAAGTAGGGTTTGCAATGGATGCACTCCCTATTTATTTATGTGGTTGTACTACACCGTTAGTGTGTAATGATGCCTCTTTATACTCTATAAGCAACCTACAGGTCCTATAGGGGGTATCGATACTTAATGATATAGTATTCCTCAGTGGTTTTGATATGCTTCCTTAGTCGTAATGCTTTGGATTGATGTCTTAGCCATTAATGCTTCAACTTTAGTATTATTCCCTCTTAAATAAAATATAACTTGGTGGATTGTGTGATAGCTAAATATGGATCAAAATTATCAATGGACCTTGCGTGTGTGTGGATTCAATCATTTAAGTGTTCAAATTCATGTTCTAAGAGTTTAACTAATTTTAGAGTGTTGGGATGAATAGTAATGAGCAGTAATAAATAGTAATAAACACCAGATTTTCATTAAGTATTCCATATTTTATGTATTAGCATCTTTTCTTGTATTCTTTCACTTTAGCGTATTATGTATGTCTTATGTGACTACATGCTATATACTTTTAGTAGATTTAGTTTACTCAATATGCTTGGCATACTGATTCTATTCTCTCTCTTTTTTTCAGACATTTCAGTGGAGGCCGACATTGGTGAGAATGTCATTGATTTTCTAAAGTTTGCATGAGGGGTTGGGGTTAGAATAGGGGTATTTAGTACACCTTGGCAGTGTTATTTTTGTTTTGTATCTCTTTTGTTAGGGGTTCTACTTCATTTTAGATCTATATTGATTTCTATATATTTTTCTCCTTTCTATATTATCTTTCCATCTTTATGTTATAACTTTTTATTATTTTTGTGTTTGAATGTTTTAGCCTTACATTTCGTATAAGAAAGGTGAGGGAGACGAAATTATATGAAACGTGGCGATAACACCCATGCATTTGAGCTAGCTTCCACATTTAAAAAAATGTTCAAAAAATCGAGGTATTACAAGTTGGTATTAGAGCTTTGGTTTTAAATCCTAAGTGTCGTAAGTTTCTTTTGCTTTTGTTTTAAATTTAAATGTTTGTGAAAACCCAAAATACCATTGTGAGAGATTGTATATTCAATATCTAGGTGGTCTTGTGTGTTCTGTGTTAATTAGAGGATATTCTACAGGCTTGCGTGTTGGACTTTTGAGATTGTTAGGAAGATCATCTACATTTAGTTGAGTTCATGTACAACAACAGTCATCATGCTAGGATAGGTATGACACCCTGTGAGGCACTATATGGACGTAATTATCGGACACCTTTGTGTTAGAGCAACATCAGCAAGACTATTGTACTTAGACCGGAGATGATTGAGGAGACAACTCAACAGGTCAGGTTGATTCAGGATAGAATGAGAGTAGCTTAGAGTCTCTATAAGAGCTACATATATCAGAGACATCGCAGCGATGGATTTAAACTAGGGGACATAGTTCTATTGAGGGTTTCACCTACCAAGGGGGTGCAGAGATTTGGTCAGAAGGGTAAGCTGAGCCCACGGTACATTGGTCCATATAAGATTCTTGATAGGGATGGCGAGGTTGCTTACCTCCTAGCACTTCCCCCATAGTTAGCTCGAGTTTATAGCATCTTCCATATTTCTTAGTTGAGGAAGTACGTTTTAGATCCATCCTATGTGATCAGATTAGATGAAATCAATCTTGACAATTCCTTATCCTATGAGGAGAGACCTTTGTAGATTCTCGACACCACTTTATGAAGAACCTAAATGAGCTCGGCACCGCTCGTAAAGATTCTTTAGAGCCACCATGGAAAGAATTAATTAATTAGGAGACCAAGAAGGATATACATGATTCGCATCTCGAGCTTTTTAGTTCAGATGTGCTAATTTCTTCTTTTCCTCCTCCTATCTTGAGTGTGTTTATCTTAACTCCTACAACACACAACTCTCATCTCAACCATCACCTCCCACCGTCTCTCCCTCACATCTATGTTGCCCCACCATCCTTCCCCTACCATGTTTTTCTTCTTCCCCTCTACTCACCCTTGTGTTATGCTGATCGCCATCACCATCAGCCTTCCCTGGACTTTCCCCCTCCCATGCCACCATACACACACACACACATACACACATATATACTACCTCCATATCTCTTCCTCCATCATTTTTTTGTCTCATTTTCCCATTTTTTTCAAGCTAATAGCCCTACCCAAGCCATCTTATTCTTCTTATTCTTCTTTGGCATCATTGTCCTACCCTATTTTGATGACCAAAACACCAACTCCATCACCATGCACCACCACAACCACCAAGCACTACCTTGTGCTTGGTGGATCAACCATCATAATCACCTCATCACTTCCCTTCACTATTATCGACCATTGCCACCCACCATCGTCACTTTCCCCTATTCTTTCCTTACACGCTACTTCTTTTTGTGAGGTGCATGAATAGTGCACGATCACTATCATGCACCACATCAGATGCCGATGCATGATCGCACAACTTTCCCATGAATGCTCACATGAGAAACCCACTTCTTGTCACACGCCCATGCATCCCTATTCTTTCACACCTATGCATGTGTTGCATGCGCACGACTATGCCTACGCACAACCTGCCCATGCAGGATCCCAACTCTTGACCTAAGCGTGCATAGTCTATAGCATCCCATGAAATCCTCCTTCCTCATCCATACACCCCTTTTTACACACCTAAACCTCACCAAAATACCACCATAACTTCACCATAGCACCACCATACCTTCCACCACACTTCTATGCAACTCAAGCTTCCCTATGACTCTTATTTTTTCCATTTTTACCCTCCTTTACCTTAAATTTTCCCTCTATTTTGATCTTCAATCACAATAATATATTATCTTGTTTTCGTAGATGATATTCTAGTGATCTCAGAGGAGGTAGTTTAGGATTTACGTGATTAGAGCTCGACATCCTTCTTGGTAAGGATACATGTCGTAGCTAGGACTTTATATGTATGTGTTTTGATATTGGACATGTTATATGAATGATGTTATCCTATGGTATGATATCCTAAGAGTAATAAAATTTTGGAAGTATGATTTTGGTATAATGTTGGATATACATCTATGTGAATAATTGAGGATATATGTCATGATTGAATATTAGAGATTTGTGTGTAATAATATTGGAATTTAAAAGGCTTTTGGAGAATAAGAGCATGTTAGATACCATAAGTGTATTATGGTCATTGAGAAAAATTTTATGGTCATGATTATGTTATTCAATTTTATGTCTTGCATATCTATATAAGTCATGCATGATAATTTTGACTATACAATCAACTCTAATAAGATACTGATCATTTAAAGTGAAAGATCACATGAGTCAGTTGAGGTATTTATATGGGTCCATTCACCGGATAAAAATAGTGTAACACACCCAAATTTACTACTTTAAAATTTCATTTCACAGAAGCATTATTTACAAAAAAAATGGATGTTACCGCCACACTCGGTATAAGTCTAGCATTATTTACTATCCTTATACTAAGTGCTAAGGCTAAAACATCACTTTATTAAATAACATTTATAATCAAGGTAATATAGCGATTTCGTTATAGATTACATTTTCCTAATAAATACAAAAAAGATCAGGTAAGGAGTTACAATATAACAAAAGGAAAATAGCAAGGGACTTAAGAATCCACAAAATATATGGATCAAAAGATGCTAGGGCGAATACCGGATAGTCCTAACTCTCAACCTTATACTAGAAGCCATCAACCCAAACTCTCAAAGTATTCCTGTAGGGTCATCACTACTTGTTGAGTAGGTAGGGACCATGAAACTGAACCTGACAGTACTGTAGTATAGAATAATCCTTTATACAAAACTAATATGAAAAAAACAAGCATGAAACACATACAAGGCATACAACTAACATAGTGTAAGAAATTTAATTATAAATACAATGATTGATATACATTAACCATTTAGATCATTAAATGCTATAAAGGCTACACACTACTTGTATTTGCTCATCTAGAGCAACTGAAAACTTACCAAACGAGCATACCAGAGACACTCTCTGAAGTATGATTAGAAAAAACCACAACCCTATAACCATAAAGGCATCATGCTAACACATGGAATAAACATTGAACCATACATGAGATGATCACAATACGATAGTCATAATAGGTAAACAATAATAAATACACTACATATTGTTCATGCGTGTTCATTTAGAACATAATAACACTTATAAACCAAGCATCCAAAGATGCTCTCTGAAGTAATAAAGAGAACAAAACTCCAACACAACAACCATAACCTTCACAACATAACTCACATCTCAACATCAATCCTAATAGAATCTATAACAACACAAGTAAGACTCAAAGGTATAATAACAACCACAGGTTGGCACGAAGGTTGCTACCAAAACTATAAATAGGCACAAAGACTACTACCGACCAATCCAATAATCTAATAATAATCATTCCAATAAAATCATGTCATTTCCATTTTTATTTACTTGAGGGTATATCATAATAACCTAGAAACATAAAAGTACACCGATTATATCAGCGCACAATGTATCACGATATCCTCCCAACCATCCAACCCAAAGACATAACAACACTCTGGTCATACTGGTGCACAAGGTATCATGGTAACCTCCATACCTAGGACACCTAATATTAAAGTATCGATACCCTCTATAAGGCCCGTAGGTCACCTATAGAGTAGACTAGGGCCTTACTAGGGCACGACCGACACACTAGTGGACCAAACAAACCAAGGGTTTCTACCTCATCTCTAGGTTAGCTACTCCTAGATAGTAACCATTCCCAAACTCCTACTTTAAGTATTAGTATTTTATAAGGTGACCATAGAAAATATGTATTACACAATTATTCCCATTTCCATAATTATCCTCTTTTTTTCTTTTTTTTTTCCAATTATTCCAAAGCAACCATAAACATGGTCATTACCAAGGTCAATCATAAAAATATATTAGGCCATCATATACTCAATTATTCAAATTTGGACGCATTAGGCCAAAAATTATAAAAATGCCCCTAAGACCAATCATTATCAAATTATCATCCATTTTAAATACAAAATTCATTGTATTTATTAATTTGTCATGAAAAGGCTAAAATATAATAATTTAATTATTTGTCATGCAATTTAAATTATCAGATATGTCAAATAACCATTTTCCCTTACATATGTTTCTGCATATAAAATCCTATCATAAACTTTTAATCCATCCAAAACACATGATCACATACTCAACAATAGATATTTCATATTAGACATACTTTTCAAGATAAATATCATTATACACCGAAAATAACTAAATTGCCCCTAAGGCACACATTCATAATTATTATTCCACAATTATATCTAAGCATACTCGCCCTATTATTTTATACACGCATATCATACAAAATATTTTCCTAACAATATAATCATTTTAATCATACTTTTGTACCTAAAATATTTTACATAAGGTAACATGCTCATTTTTTGGTTTTCATGATAACAATAATAATCACATAATTATAAAGTAACGAATCATGCTTAACATATTTTATACACAAAAACTTTGATGTGCTATTACGCAATATTTATCATTTTAGTAGAGTATAACAGTTACCTGAATTCCAGCAAAAATATAAAATAGAGGTATCCTACTAAAATTATAAGGTCCCACTAATCAAACTTTCATACATAAAAGTAATACCAAAATTACCGAATTAATATTTACCAAATAAAATAATTATTATAATATTAATTTTTTATTTTTTAAAATTATCAAAATACCCTTACTTATTAATAATAGGTACCAAAATTTATAAAAACCAAAACATTTCTCACACTACTTGCACAACATGAACATCATGTAGGGGTTATTGCTAGCCAGTTGGAAGGGTGAGGTAGGGAGAGATAGTATAAGTTGTGGAGACTAGTGGTTGTTGGTGGTCAATGATGGAGGTATAGTGGTGTAGGCGGGGTGGTAGTGGGCTCAGTGACGGAAGGCTGGGGTGGAGGTGGTGTAAAAAGGTGGTGAGGCTACAAAGGGAGGTGGGCTAGTGGTGTATGATGGCGACTGGTGATGACAGATGTGATGTTGTTAGGTGGTTGTGCTAGAGTGTTGTGGTTGATAGGTGTAGGGGCTACAAACGGTGGTGATGGTGGAAGCTTGGGCGGACAAGAGCAAGGTGACGGGTGGTTGTGGTTGACGGTCAAGGGTGAGGGTGGTGGTTCTGCCAGGTTCGATTAGGGGTGGTGAGAGAGCTGGAGGTTGGCTGGTGGGTGGAAAAGGCTGGGGAGGTGTTGGAAGTAGAAGGGTACAGGAAGAAAGGAGCCAGGGCAGGGAGGGCCAATGGTGGAGGGGTTAGTGGTGAAAGTAGGGTGGCCGCTAAAAATGGTGAGGCATAGGGGCACGATCTAGGTGAGTGAACTGGTGAAAAAATTGAAGAGGAGGGAGGTTTGTGAGGATGAGGGATAACGAGAGGGCGAGATGATCAAGGGATGTTTGGTTCTGCTAAGATGGGGTGTGTATGTGTGTACGTATATACATATGCTGATGGGTTGAGTGTAATGAGGTAATGAAGGAGACAGGGAGAGTGATTGGCAGAGGGAATATGGGGTATGAAAAAATTATGTGAGGGAGAGGGTAAAATAGGTTTATTTTATTTTAGTTTTAGGTTTAATTTAGTTAGATTAGGGTATAGGATAAAATATATCAGAAAACTAATTAGATTTAGGATAGGTTAAAAAGGAAAGGAAAGTAAAAATAATCTAGGATAAATTTTAAGGAATTTATTTTGGGTTATGGGTCAAAGATTATACATAAAATAATTAGGTTAATATTTAAGGGTATAAAATAAGATTAAATTTAATAGCCCAATTTTTATCATATTTAGACCTAATTAAATATATATCTAAATTGTCATAATAATAATAATAATACATTTAATACTAGACCTCCTAAAATAATCATTATAATTAATCACACATAATTATAGATTTATAATTAAGTTTTTTAAAAATGGAGTATTACAAATAGTGGCTCATGTGTGTTGTCCCTAAGAGGTGCATCAGCCTATTCCATTAATAGTGTGGGCGTCATAATGAACGTGATTGAAAATAAGATTAAGAGATAAAGTATTAATGAAAAGATACTAATCATTTAAAGTGAAAGACTACATGAGTCAAGAATAAGGTGTTGAGTCCATTTCGCCGAATAATAATCATGGCTTAGGTGTGTTGTCCTTGAGAAGTGTTTCAGAGCATTCCACTAGTTTAAAAACAGTGGTTCATGAGTATTTTTACTCAAAGAGGTGTTGGTTCCATTCCACTAGACAATAATTGTGGCTCATGTATGTTGTCTCTGAGAGGTGTTTCAGACCATTTTACCAGTTTAAGAATAATGGGGTCTATGAACCTAGTGTAAATAAAATATAGAATATGATATATCTATATAGCGAGATCTGAAATCAGTAATTACCCTGTATTGATTGTTGTATCTCTCATGTCTGATGCTTTCCACTGTGAATGCATGTAATTATATATTTTCTTTATTTTAGTTGTATTGTTACCTTACTTAGTATACAGTGTACTGATCATCCTTTTTATGGGTGATTCTCATTTCCATAAGTAGATGACCTAGATGTTTATTCGCAGGTCGATGAGCGCCAAGTAGATAATTTTACAGCTTATGATGCTTTATATAGGATGGAGTGATTTTATGTATTAGGGATTTTGGACGTAGAGTCATGTTATCCGGATTTTGGTTTTACCCGAATATCCTTTTGGAACTATTAGACCCATAGTATCCCTTTTGTCTGTATTTTGGGTTATTATACTTGGAGTTAACTTCCAAACTCATACTTAAGTTTATGAAACTCCTCTCATTTTCTTTTTGTCTGATTTAGCATTTTATTTTGTTTTTCTTTATGATTGACATAAAGATGGGCAGGTAAGCTAGACTTATGTCAATTACGGTAGTAACACCTAGTTATTTGATTTTATGTTCCACTATAAAACAAAAGTTTTTAGTAGTAAATTTTGAGGTGTTACATATTTTCTATGGTTTTGAGAGCAAACAAGGATATAGTGAAATTATAATGTGAGTTGCGGTTTTTAAGTGGGAAATATGGGTCAGAGGTATAAGTAATTCTTATACCTAATCTCCCATCTAGAAATTAGGTCACATGAGGCACATTAATAAAGAAACTAACCTGATTCCAGTCCAAGAGCTAAAATGGTGGTGTTAGAACCAAATGGGTAAGGTAAGCCTAAAAGGTTGAGCATGAAAAGGGTAAGGAGAAGAAGTTATAAAGGGATAACTTTCTATTCCAAGATAAGTTCTAGAGCTTAATAAATCAAACCTTGACTACCCTAACCAAAGAGGAAAGAAGGAGAAAAGAAGAGAAAAAAGAGAAGAGCCATCATTTCCTGTGGTAAAAAAAATTCTTAACTTTGCTATAAAAAAAACTTCAATTCTGAGTTTAAAAAGTTGGACAAACATATAAAAATTCTATACAACCAAATCAAATCATCACCATCAAGTCATAAACTTAATGAAAAATAACTCGTATTATAATCAAAAGTGAAGAATCAGATCTCCCTGATAATTAACCAACCAATAGGTCATATTAATTAACCAATTATTCAAGGCTAGGAATTTATTTTAAAGGGTGCACACATTGACTAGGCTTGCCCATCGATCGATGACCCAAAGACTCCTTCTACCCTATTTTCTTTAAAATTATCCAAATATTCATCAAATCAAACCTCAAAAACATATTAAATAAAGATCAAATACACCTCAAATCAAGATCTAGCATAAGAATCAACACATATTAAGAACTAAAATTTATAGGGTATTACGAATGTATGTCAACATATTGATGTTGTCATTGGTATGTTCTCAATCTATTCCATACCATCATATGTGTTATTTGATGGGGGTGATGCATTCCTCTATGTCTTATGCTTTTATTGCTAGAGATTGTCTACTCCCTATAGTTATTATTGGTGCATCTGTTATGTTACTTGTTAGAGACTCTATATTTTATATACTTTATTTTATGATGTGGTCTTAGTTATAATCGGTATAAAATATTTTGTCAATCTTATAAAACTTATTCTTCCTAATTTTGATGTTATTTAGGGCATGGGAATGATCGATAAGTATTGAGTTATGTTGAGCTCTATGCAAGATCATGCAGTTCTCAATATTCCTTTAAGTTCTAGGGTCTATTATTAGAGATGCAATCCTTGACCCACAATATGGTGTTAGCTCTTGTGCTCAATTTGTTGGTTTGGAAATATTATCCTATGTGCTTGTGCAATGTTTGGGATTGAACAATTGAAATGCCCCGAAAATTTCTAATTCTAAATATTATATTTAAATGAGATTTTATTAGAAAAATTATTTAAATAAATTATTTTTATTAAAATAAAATTATAATTAATTAGGGCAAATCAATAAGGAATTTATAAGTATTTTAATTAGGAGAAATTTGATAAATATGTTAAGTAAAGGAAATTTGGGTATATTATCTAATTAAGGATTTTAATTTGGGAAATTATTTAAATAAATTATTTTATTCAAATCAAGAAAGAGAAAATAGTTTCAAATTAATTTTAATTTTATAAATAAATAAATAAAATAAAATTTGAGCAATTTATTAATTTAGAATGGAAATTTTGGAAAAATCCTTTAAAAAGCCTATTTTAGACTAAAAAGGGATTTAAAAAATTATTTTATTTAAATATTATTAATTTTAAATATCCTAAATATTCAGATTAATTTAATTGGCCCTAACCTAATTAATTCTCTTTTCCTTTTTCCCCCTTTTCCTTTTTCTTTCTTCCTTTTTCTTTCCTTTTCTTTCTTTTCCTTCTTTTCTTTTTCTTTTTCTTCCCCGAATTGGGCATGTTGCGCCGGCCCAATCCCCTCCCTCCTTCCTTACTTCGGCGCGGCCCAGCCCGCGCGACCGGTGTCCTTTACCGTCCCTCACTGCGCTGCGTTTTCCTTCATTTATCACTAAAATGCCGCATTTTATTTAATTAACCTTCACCCAGCCGAACCGCCCGGTCTCCCCTCTTTTCTTTCCTCTCTTTTTCTTCGAGAAACGCCCAGCCCAGACCCTCGTCTTCTTCTTCCCCAGCCTTCCCCGACGCCGAGCACCTGCAACGTCTCTGCCGCCCAGCCGAGATTTTCGCCGCCAACTTCGTCGTTGATCCGACCAATCTTTCTCCTCTCTCCCTCACCGATTCAACAGCCTCATCAGCCCAACCTACTTCTCCCTTATTCTCACACGTTTTACCCTTTCTCCCAGCCAGCTACACTCCTACCATTTTGATTTCTGCCGGCCAACCTCGCCGCCGGCGACCGAAACCCTATCTCCCCTATTTCCTAGCCGTTCCACAGGACCCTACCCTCTCTTCTGAAGCTTATAAATACCCTCGTAAACAGCCCTGTATCGAGCTTTTGCCTCCTACCCAGAATTTCCCGTCCTTCTCGCCGCCACCCCTTTAGACGCTTCGCCCGCCGCCTCCGGCCAACTTCGCCGCCATCCCTGTAGACCAAACTCTTCCTTGAACCTTTATCTAGCTAACAAAACCTCCCTCACCCTTCGATTCTTCCTTCACAAGCCGAACTAGCTGTGCAAAGTTGCCTTCCCAAACAACCCTTTCTTCCACCTCCGCCACCCTTTGCGCCGCCCTTAGCCACCTCTTCCGCCGTTTCTGTCTCTTCTTTCACCTCCAAAATCTTCTACAGACCCTCCTCTATCTCCCCATACCTATATTTTCCTCTTCCTCCCTCTCCTCCTCTCTTTCTCTCCTTATCCTCCATTCAGCCACCGCCGTCGCCGCCGTCGCCGCCACCTTTGGTTGTTCCACCACATCCATTCTGCTCCTCTCCCTTTGGGCATTCTTAAACAGCCCAAATCCCACCTTAATTATCCATATCTTTTTCCTAGCATGCAACTTGTACCCTTTTCTTCTCTTTTTTCGGCCACCGCCGCCGCCGCCGTGCACCACCGCCGGTGCCGCCTATCCCCACCAGCCTATGGTTAAACCCTAGACCCTCTCAGCTATTTTCCCTATTTTTATAACCCTTAAATTATTTTATTTCAATTATTTGCATATAAATACTATTATTATTATTCTTAATATTTATATTTTTAATATGCATTATTATTATTATTATTATTGGTATTAATGTTTTATTATTATTTATGTTCAGGGATGAAGCCTATTGTATTTTAATTCGATTTTATCATTATTCTTCTTATTATTTCTATATTTACTATTATTATTATTATTAAAATGTTATAAGTATAATTATTACTCTTATTTCCTATTTCTAATTTCCATTATTCTTATTCCATTATTATTAATACAAATATTTTAACATTAGTTTTGCTAATAATGTATTATTATTATTATTATTATTATTATTATTATTTCATCACTATTATTATTTCATCAATATTATTATTACTAAATTTGGTTATTTAATTTACTAATATTATTATTAGTAGTATTATTTTAGTAAAAGGGATGAAGCCCTTATTTTACTATGTTTTTGAGTAATGTCCTTCTTATTATTATTGTTACTGTTGTTATTAACCTTATTGTTATTAATATTGATATTAATTTTCGTATTTTTGTTATTATTATTTTATCAAAAGCCTAGTCTTATATTAAGTTAGTGTTTAATATTATTTTGATAGGAGGGAGTCTAATTTTAGCTTTTCCCTCATAATAGGTAAAACCAGTTAAAGCCCTAAGGAAGCATAGGAGCGTGCTCCAAGACCGGTGTTGTTTTAGGTAAGAGTGTTACTAAGGCCATTGTGTGCTTATATGCGTTATGTTCTTCATATGCTATGTATTCTATGTTTATGATTATTAATTATTTTGTATGTGGTATGACATGGAGTTGAAATATGTTTTTGTATGGCATGTGTACTATGTGTATATGACGATATGTGTTGTGACCCTATAAGACATGCATGATAGGATGTCGATGTGGTTTGTGTGGAAGAAAGGATGGAAAAGGAGGATGGGGAAAGAAGTTGACTAAGGGAAGTGAGTTGACCTAATTTTATAATTTTATAAGGAATAATCTAATGTATGGCTTTATGTGGAAGAGTATAATTTATGGTTTTATGCGGAGAATATAATATATGGTTTTATTTGGGAGAATGTAATTTATGATGTTATATGGGAGAATCAAATTTATGGTGTGTTTGGGAGAATCTAATTTATGATGTTAATTGGGAGAATCTAATTTATGATGTTATATGGGAGAATCGAATTTATGGCTTGTTTGGGAGAATTTAATTTATGATGTTATTTGGGAGAATTTAATTTATGATTTGATTGGGAGAATCTAATTTATGATTTGTTTGGGGGGATCCAATTTATGGTTTTGCTTGGGAGATTCTAATTTATGATTTTACGTGGAAGAAACTAATTTGTGGTTTTATATGGGATAATCTAAGTTATGGTGTTGTATGGGAGAATCTAATTTAGGGTTTGATAAGAATGAATCTTTGGTTGTGTATGGATTGAATTTGAGGTTCTGTATGGAGGAATCTAGGGTTTTAATTGTATGGAAGGATCTAGGGTTGCATGGTTGAATTTAGGGTTTCATGTGGGATTTTAGGGTTTGCATGAAAATGTTTGAAGGTTTGCATGGGGAGGTTAATGTCTGCATGGGCATGAAATTTACATGTGGAAAGTTGATTTGGGATGTAAGGAAGGTAATGTAAGTGTTGTTTGGGTGTTTGAACACTTGGGATGAAAAATAGTACGTAGAACATTATAAGGTTATGGAGGAGACTAAATTAGGGTTGGAGTGACTAACTATGGGTTGTTGTGATTAACTAAGGTTTGGAATGGCTAATTATGGTTGTTATGGTTAAATAGGGTTTGTAGTGGTTAATTATGGTTTGTGGTGGTTGATTAGGGTTTGGTGTGGCTGCTTAGGGTTTTTGTTGCATCATGTGTTTTTGGTGATTAAGGTGTAATTATGAGAATGGAATCGATGATTTGTGATGTGTGGAGTTTTAAAATGATTTGGATGATGTGAGGTGGAGTAAGAGGGGATGTTAAGGCCTAAATTAGGGTTTTGGGATAAAACCCTAGAGTGAGATGTGAAGTAGAATTGGAGGATAAGTGTAAGGGGAGCGATTCATGCATGTCTAGGGTTTGGTGGTAGCACATGTGTAATTGGTGAATAAAGTATGATGATGAGTGTGGAATTTATGATTTATAATTCATGCATGTCCAGGGCGAAAGCTTTTAAATAAGACGCTTAAGACATTAATCACTTAAAGTGGAAGATATTGAGTCGGGTCCCACCGATCCACCGGTTAGAAATAGTGGTTAGGACGCGTAGTCCTATGTGTCTCCGATCCACCAGCTATAATAGTGGTTAGGGTATGATACCATATGTGCCTCGGATCCACCGGCTATAATAGTGGCGGATTCCGAGCTCAATAAAACTAACAGTTTGCTAAGACTTGGAAAAGACACTAATTACTTACAATGGAATACCATGTGATCCGGAGCCAACCGATCCACCGGTAAAAAATAGTGGTTAGGGTATGACACCCTATGTGCGACCGATCCACCGGCTAATAATAGTGGGCAAGAGCATTGTGCCCTGCTTGTCTCCGATCCACCGACTATAATAGGGGTGGCTTCCGTACTCGCATGGATTTGATAAAAATTATGGTGTGAAATGAGATTTGATCAGAGATTAATTAAGTAATTAATCTGGACTATAAATGGGCTTTTGTACTTTTACCTGAATTGTTCAGATGCCTTTATGTTGTTATGTTGGATTATTCCCTTTTATTATTCTGTATGGATTATATGCTTATGTGTTGGTCTTAGTGCTCGGTTACCTTACTTAGTATGTAGCGTACTGATCACCCGTTTCATGGGTGCTGCTCATTCCCACGAGTAGTATGCCCTTCTGATTTGTGCAGGTAGGCGAAACATCTGGTGGGGTTGAATGTTGAGTATGTTTGGCTCAAAGTTCAAGAGAGTTATGGTCGTTTCTCAGTATTTAAGCGATTTTATTTCCTTCTATTATTTCTTTTGTATTGGAGTTATCCTCTTTGATTTATTACCTTGTATTAAGTATTTATCCTCTTTGATTTAGCACTCTGATTTCTATTTTATTATGGTTTATAAACTTCTATGCGTACTCTAATTTTTAATGAATGATCTTTCGAGTTCTTTTATGAGCTGTTGGTCTGAGTTTAATGTAAATCTTTCCTTTAGCCTTAGCACTTGGTACTGAATCAGTCGGAGAGAACTAATTTGGTACTAAGTGTGGCGGTAACATTCCCAGAATTCACAGGTTTTAAGTATTTCTATTGTAATTACTTCTGCTTAAAAAAAGTAGTGAATTTTGGGGTGTTACAACAATTATGTCACAACTTTAGAGGATATTCCTGTAGTATGAGAGTTTCCTGACATCTTTATTAAGGAGATACCAAGGATGCCACTATCTAGAGAGGTGCATTCCATAATTCATTATAGATCTGATACTAGAAGTTGAACCAATTTCTAGGGCGCCTTACCAAATGGAATCTGTAGAGATGCGAGAGTTGAAGGACTAGTTAGAAGAGTTTTTATCCTACATTTACATATGTCTTAGTGTGTTGATTTAGGGAGCACTAATATTGTTTATCCTTAGTTGTAACACCCCCAAATTTACAGACTAAAAAACTTCATTTAAAAATTTCATTGCGGAAGCAAACACAGTAAATTGTTTCCTCTACCATTTTGTTTCCAAGTGCTAAGGTTAAAAGTGTTACTCCACCTAAATTAATAACACAATTATAAAATCAGAGTAGAAAGAGAGAGTTAAAGAAATTTAACATCAATCCAAATAAAACCAACTGTCTGTGGCTATAAAAAAATACATAAAGACATTAAGAGTATAGATTTTTTGGATCAAAGGATACTAGGCAGAACATCGGATAGCCCTAAACTCTTAAACCTAACTAATAACCTTCAACTTATCTTGCAAATTGACCTATAAAGGCCACTTTATATTGAATAAGCAGATGCCCATGAAAAGGAACATTTTAGTATAACGATACTAAGATCCCATTATACAAATATGATATGAAAATCCTACATGGAACACATACAAGGCATCACAATAATACATGGTATAAAATATTGAAACATACATGTGATGATCAAAATATGATAAATCATACAAGTTAAACAATAATCATCCAAGTTGCATACTACTCATACTCGTTATTTTACAAGATAATGAAACATACCAACCAAGCATCCAATGGATACTCTCTAAACTAATTATTAGGATCAATCTCAACACAACAACCATAGCCTTCATAATATATCTCATATATCAATATCAAAACTAGCAATATACATTATACCATAAGTAGGGCTCAAAGGCATAATATTAATAAACTCCATAACGTTATTCTTAACCGTAAACCAAACAATTTGGTGATTTTGATCATTCCAATTATTTATTCACATTGAGTTCTTGGATACTACTATTCTCAATTGGTGGAATGGTAACATAAATATAACCCTAGGGCAAAAGCTCCTAGCCACTATTCTTAATCGATGGAATGATTTCAATAATACACAACCCTAGGGCAATATGCAGATGGCCACTATTCTCATCTGGTGGAATAGGAAGGTACAACCAATCCTAGCTCATGTGGTATTTCACTTTAAGTGATTAATATCTTATAAACGGTCAAGATCATTCAAATGATTTATTTAATTGAGTTTAAGGATCTCACTATTATCAACTAGTGGAACGGTAACATAAATACAACTAGGGCTGTAAATGAGCTAAGCCACTTTGGTATTCGGCTCAGCTTGGCTCGTTAAAAGCTCAGTTCGACTCGTTCATTTAGTTGAATGAGCCAAGCCCGAGCCTCGCTTTTAGGCTTGTTTATTAAACGAGTCGAGCCCGAGCTAGAAAAGGCTCGGCTCAGTTCATTTTTTGGCTTGGGCTCATGAGCTTGGCTCGGCTCGGCTCAGCTTGTTAAAATCTCGGTTCGGCTCATTCGTTTAGTTAAACGAGTTGAGCCCAAATATCATTTTAAGCTCGTTTAGTTAAAGGAGTTGAGCCCAAGCCTAGGGGTATTTGGCTCGGCTCGGCTTATTTACATCCCTAAATACAACCCCAGGGTAAAACACTCCTAACCACTAATCTCAACTAGTAGAAATGTATCAATAATATACAACCCCAAAGTAAAATGCTTCTGGCCACTATTATCAACCGGTGGAATGATATCATAAATTTACAACCCTAGGGCATAAAGCTCCTTACCACTATTCTCATCAGGTGGAATGAACAAAAAAAAACTCATATAATCTTCACTGTAAATGATTAATATCTTATTCATACTTATTTACTTCAAGGTCATCATACAAACACATGCATAAATATATAAGGCACATGTCCTAATAAATATAATTAACCTCTTTCGAATCACTTATCACATCAAAATACCTAATATTCCATTTTTAACCTCTATTGACCAAAATGTCCCTAAGAAAACTATAATACTCATTTTTCCACCAAAATCTTATGAGTCCCAAAATGAATGATTTTTCAACCTCTAATATATTCTATCATCATAAAAATGCATAGCCACAATTTTATATAGATACTCAACCATGACATGTATCCCTATACATGGTGTATCATGTAAAACCTTAACATGATTTTTTATAACTTTGAAACAAATATTTCCATACTTATCAATCATTAAGGCATACTTATTGGGGTAAATATCATGACATTATTAAAATGACCAAATTGCCCCTATGATACACAATAATAATAATCATGCTAAAAATACACCTAGGCATGCTCAACTTATTATAATGGACATACATAACATATAAAATTTACCCCCAACATAAAACCCACTTTAACATACTTTTATACACATAATAATTTACACAAGTTAACATGATCCATATCACCAAATTTCATGCTAATAATTTTAGGCAGATAATTATAACATAACGAACATACTTAATAAAATTTATACATAAAAAAACCCTAAGGTACTATCATGCGATATCTCACACTTTAATAAAGTATAAGAATTACTTGATTTCTAAAAAAGGCACAATTTTATCGTTAACTTATTAAAATTTTTGGGATTAGCTAATAAAACTTTTGTATCTAAAAATTATATCACAATAACCACATTAATATTTAATCAATAAAATAGTTATTATTATTAAAATATTTAATAAATAGGAAAATACAAAATTTCCCTTGGGTGAGAATAAGGCAAAAGTTAAACTTCTCACGATGCCCATGCATCATGAGTTTTGGATAAAGGTCGTAGGCTGAAGGCTAGCGGAGTAAATGCTATATCCAAAAATCAAGGTCTAACTCTAAAGTACTACGCATGTGATAACAAGCCTAGGGTTATTATTTCCAATTTAAGTTAATTTCTCATTTTATTAGACTTATGTTGCTCATAATTACCAAGAATATTTCATGTAACATACTTAGCATATTTTAAACCAATATGACTTTATAAGTATTAGAATTCCATATTTAGTCCATATTAACAAAAATACCCCTATATTACTTAAATGCCTTAAAGTCTCTTCTTAGATAACTTGTAACCTACTCAACCTCCACTTGATCATATTACTCATGAAAGTAATTATAAATCCCTTGACTATTTCCAAACCATATTTACTTCCCACCGTATCATGAAATGTGCTAAATATCCTTAAAATAACTACAACACCCAAAATTTCACAAAACCCTACAAGTCCTAAAATTATCGACTTACAACCTCTAACATAGATCATCACGATAATATTTATCCATATATAAAAACCATTATACGTAACACCAATAAGATAGTGGATCATGCTGAAATACTAGGGTTATAAAATAAGGCTTAACCAAGTAATAACACATAAAAGCATGCTTTCACATAACATTCATAATTCCATAATATAATACACCAATATCATCATGGAATCAACAAAATGTGTTAAAAAATATAAAGATAAGAGCATGATATTATATACAATTCACACATAGAATTGAAGCCCTATTATAAGATACGTATCCTTACCTAAATGTTACTAGTCTCTAAGAAAGAATAAACCCAAAGTCTCCTCTTCCAAGTCCACAAAAAAATCACCTAGTAACCAAGGAAAACTCATGGTTAGAACGTATGAAAACAAATAAGTAAAAAGTTAAGGCAAAGGAGGATGGAAAGGAACAAGAACATAAGCAAAAAAAGAGGCTCAAAGCTACATGAAGGAGTGGTGTTGATGGAGCTTATCTGTGTGAAGTGTGGAAATAAATGGAAAAGTTAGGGCAAGAACCAAAGCAAAAGAAGAGGCTCACATTGAGGAGGAAGAGCAACATGAGATGATTATGTTGGGGAGGTAGTGCAAAATGAAGTGCTCATGTTGGGGGTGGTTTGTTGCGTGAGTTTAATCTAAAAGTGAAGGGTTGTTGAATGAAGGTTAAGGAGTGTTGGTGGTGTTGCTACATGAAGAAGACCAAATTTGGGGCTATAATTGGGTATTTGTGTGAAATTATCACATTCTTAAAGGGGTTAAATGTAAGGTATTGATGTCAAGGATGGTGGTGCAATGTGAGGTGTACCAATTCAGGTAAGGCTTGTTGCACAAAATAGTAGAAGCTTAATAGGGATAATGTAATAGAGAGTTGGAAATAGAGAGAAGGAGTTAGGGTTAAGTTTAGTAGAGCATTAAATGATGAAAGGATGGAGGGATAAGGGTATTTATGGTTGAAGGTGGCATACAAATGAATGACATAAGAAGGTTGAGAGGTGAAGTGTGGTGGTGTGGTCTAGCTTAGATCAATAGGGCATGTCTTGGATATGGCATGAAGATTACTTAACTAAGGTAGGGTGATGATGGTGGAGTGAAGGATTGGTATTAGTTGGGGAAATTTAGCTTGATTAGCTGAATCAAGAATAATTTAGTTTGTAGGGAAAACAATTCACACAAGAAGAAGAAGGAGAACCAAGGGAAAGAGAAAAAGAGATAAAAAAGAAAAGAAAATGGAAATGGGAGAAAGGAAAAAAGAGAGGAGAAAGAAGTTTAAGGTTAGGGTTAAAATTAGGTTTTAAGTTAAGATTAAAGAATTAGGATAAGGTTAAAAACACTAATTACTAGGGATTAGGGTTAGGTTAAATTTAGAGTATTACACCTACAACTTAGAATTGCTAGTTGAGTTAGCTCATGTCTACAACATATTCCACATTTTATAGTTAAAGAAGTATGTTGCAAATCATCCTCACGCGACTTGATCTGACAAGATTTAGCATTAATGAATTATTGACCTATGAGAAAAATCACTATTAATTATTGAATAAAAGATAAGACATACTCAATTGAGGGCAATTCAACTAGTGAAGGTTTATTATACTTGCTACAAAGTAGAGGAGGTTACTTAGGAGGCAGAGGATGAGATTTTAAGTTAGTATCTAGATTTCTTTAAATAGTCACATTACCTACAAATTTGGGTTTATCTTTTAATAGGGTGTTATCGCTATTTCATACATTAAAATGTATGTATGTATGCTTCTCTTAATGTTACCTATTAACTTCTTCCTATGATTGGCATTTTGATTTGAATTTGAGGATGAATTTTCTTTTAAAGGTGTAGTGATATAATATCTCTTCTTTTTTTTACAACCTATTTGAGCATTATATTATAGGAACATTGTGTTTAATTCTTTTATTACAATCCTTAAAAGTCTAAAAACTTGAGTTACATTTTTGAAAGGTTTCGTTACGAACTTTTTGCCCTTTATTACAGTTTCAACATTTGTAGGCCTTTTAAAGCCACTTTAACCCATCAAACTTCTTTAAAATCCTTATAAACAGTTGACATTGTACTTCATCATCTTTTATGAGTCTCCTAATCATTTTTAAAATGATAAATAAAGGCTTTGATGAATAATCACTATTTATAGCATTACTATGCCTTGAATGCTTTTTTATCCTTGAAGGTACCTTTTTATATATTAGAGAGTTACAAACATTGGGAAGTGTTATTGAGCTAAAAATAATTTTAAAATGTATTACTACTACTACTACTACTACTACTACTGTTGTTGTTGCTACTATTACTATTGTTGCTAATGCAACTATTATTATTTGATTTATTTATCTATATTTTGGCATAAGTAGTCACCAAATTCAATCTTCCTTCATCTGATCATGCTTAGTTACTCTTCAAAATTGGTGAGAAGCCATTAGAGCCTTAATCCTCACTAAAAATTACACTTTCAAGACCTAATAACCAGCCCAAAATTGTTTTACATCAACCAACCAAAACTTGATAATACTTTTAGTTTAGACATTATAGTGATGTAGGAGCATTTCAAGACTTTGAAGATTGACTTATTAATCCCATTTGAAAGAAAATTATTTAATTATGAATAAAATTATTTACCATGAAATGTGTGTGTAATTGGAAATCTTATTAAATTAGGAGTCTGACACATTTTTTTGGATTTCAAATCTGAGTTTTCTACACAAATTTATGATAGTTTTACCATACTCATGTCAAGCTGAATTTTTACATGTGAACTAATGAAGTGTGTCATGATTAGTATTATGGATGCCATCATCTTTTCATATTTATTAATTAAGTTTTTATCTGCTTATTTTATAATTAAAAAATATATTATTTAGTTAATTAGTTTCCTTAATCATTAAAAAGTTAGATAGGATTTATGTTTTATCTTATGATTTTCTAGGACTTAATTAATTTATATTAGGATTTAGTAGGTACTATTCATGAGAATATTCACTTGAGTTGTATCATGAATATGAATTTAATCATTAAAAGATTTTATCTTATTTAGATTCATTTAGTGACAATGTTACATGAGGAGGTAGATGTTAGCATATAAATACCCCATGTATACTCATATTATTTTGATAGGAATGTGGAATTTGATTTTTAATAAAAACTTATTCTTTGTGTGAGTTCTTCTCTACTTTATTTATTCTGTGTGAATAATAATTTAGAAACCCTTTATATATTTCATGTGTGGGTTTAGATAGAGTTATCTAGTGAAATTTATTACATATTTCTTTATTAGAGATCCTTTGAAAGTTATATGTGTAAGGATTTCAAAGATAGTTTGAAGAATTATTTTTTTCTATCATTCATTCATATCCTTAGTTAGAAATTATCATTCATTTATTATCATAAAATCATATAAAATAGGATATTTCTGAAACCACCTCCTATGTCACATGTTACTAAAGACTTAAAAACACACCTATACCATTATCCTAGCACTCAAGTAGACTTTTAAGACAAGTTAAACATGTCCCTTTAGCTTCCCATATCTAGCAAAATCTGATATGTGGAACCTTGATATTATTTGTTTATTATTCTTAATTTTACACATTGAAAGCATAAGTAAAAAATAACATTGGCCATATTTGCTTTTGTCCTCCATTTTCTAGTAGCTAATCCAAACCTCCAAGCTCTACTTCTTCCTCATTTTTCTTTCTCCCTTAGCTTCCAAGTATTAAGGTTTAGCTTATTAGTGTTTTTACTCAAGCGAAAATTATCTAACTCTTTAAGAAAGGTGAATAAAATACTTGATTTCTTTTCTCTATTAAAACGCATTCATTCAAAGAGAAGAGTATGACATTATCCTTACCTTTTTTGTGTGTATTGTTATGATTTTGTGGTGTTTTTACTATGTTTTGTTTATTTTTATTAAAATGTTTTCAAGGATTTCAAGAGGAGGAGGAGGCTTGACTAAAGTTTCCTATCTATTTTTCTTTTAGCTATGGCTCTAGGTAAACATGTATAAAGTTTAAGTATATGGAAATTATATGTTTTACTTGATTTGTTAAGAAAATAAGCATGTTATGGTTTTTATCAAAAACAAATATGAATATGGTGTAAGCAAGAGGTTTTTTTTTTTGTTTTTAAGAGCTTCTTAATATGAGCATGGAAGCATGATATTTTGTTGATTTAAGTATTTTAGCATATATTTTCCTATTAGAGGTTGTATGTGAAAATGAATATTTTCAACATTTTTTAGACTCTTGGCCATTTGGTCATTTTTTTAGTGTGCTTGTTGTTTTAATTATTTTTAAGTGCTCCTTGATGTTCATATGTGGTTTTCTTAAATTGATATATATATAATATGTTAGGGTTTCTTATAATTATCTCAAAATGGTTAGTATGTTGCTCATTTTACTTGTGTTCTCCCATTTTTGAACATGTTCTCGTTGTGTTATTGAAATACCCCAAAAACCCTAATATAGGAAATTATGGTAAAATAGGAATTTATTAGGAAAATTAATTAAATATAGTATTTTAATAAAATAATGGGGGTAATTAATACAAAAAGGAGGAAAATAATAAAGAATTTAATTAGGGAGGATTAGGGGTATTTTACTAATTAAAATATAATTTAGGAAAAATTACCCAAAATATCCTAAATTAATATAAAAAAGGAATTGAATTATTAGTTTACTAATTTTTATTATTTTTAAATATTCAAAAATACCAAATTACTCCAAATACCCTAACCAACCTATTTTTCCTTATTTCTTTTTCCTTTTTCCCCTTTTCCTTCATTTTTCCTTTTTCTTTCTCCTTTTTCTTTTTTTCCCTTCTTCCTCGGATTGGGTCTGCCCCCCTCGAGGCCCAACTCCCCTCCCTTTTCTTCTCTCCCCCGCACATTCTAGCCCGCTATCTCTTTTTTTTCTCCCCCTTCGCCTGCCCAGTTCTCCCTCTTCTTTTTCTTTCTTTTCTTTTCCCCTAGCTCTACCGGCCAACCTCCTCCTCTTCTTCCTCCCTTCTCCCTCACACGCATTGCAGGTCCCGCCTACAACTCTACACCGCCCGACCTGCCCTACCGTCATACCACCAACTGGCCCCTATCCCTTCTCTCCCCTATCCTTTTCCTTTCCCTTTCTAGCCCCAACCGGTCTATACCCCTCCCACACGTGCCCCCTTCCTTTCATTTTCTCCTCCTCGACCAAACCTACACCTACCATTTTGCAAGCTCGTACCTGCCTTCCACCGTTGGTCGGCAAGCCCTGCCCTCTTGTCCTCTTCCTCCTTTATTTTATCCTCCCTCTAATGGCCTATAAATACCCACTACCAGCCTCATTTGGCTCTCTTTACTCTGCCTAGAAAAATCCAGGAACTTTGCGCCACCACTGCTTCAGACGCCGCCCAGCCGCTATTGCATAACACTTATGCCTGAAACACCACCCAAACTCTTCCTTGCATTACCCTCCACCAAACCATACCACTCACCAACCTTGGTTTCCCCTACATGAGCCACCCCAACCGTGCAAAGTTGGCTGCGTGACCTACCACTTTGCACCCACTGCCACCCCTCTCATCGCCATGCACTGCCTCCTCCACCGCAATCACTACCTCTCTTGCCCTCCAATCCACTCAACAAAGCCTCCCCTACCTTTCTTTCTCCCTTTCTCCCTCTCCTTCATCCTTCCTCCTTCTCCACCACCTTCGCCACCACAACCACCACATCATTCTCTCTCTTCTAGCCCTAAAAGACTACCTCTCTAACCCCCACTTCCTCCACCGCTGCCACTGCCGTCTAGCTGCCACCACTACTAGGTTATGCCCTAACCTTCCTAGCCCTTAAGTATAATTAGTGTAATTATTATTTTATTTTATTAGTGTTACTGTTGTTGTTGTTGTTGTTGTTGTTGTTGTTATTATAATAATAATAATAATTATTATTATTATTATTATTATTATTATTATTATCATCATTGTTATTAGTAGTAGTAGTAGTAGTAGTAGTATCATCAACATCATCATCATCACCACCATCACCATCACCATCATCATCATCATCATCGCCGCCACCACCACCACCACCACCATCATCATCATCATCATCATCATCATCATCATCATCATCATCATCATCATCATCATTATTATTATCATTATCATTATCGTTACTATTTTTATTATTACTATTATTATTATTATTATTATTATTATTATTATTATTATTATTATTATTATTATCACTATTATCATTATTATTATTATCATTGTTAAAGTTATTATCTTTAGTATTGTTAATATTGTTAATAATACCTTATCATGGACTAATATAACTACCTAAACCTATTTTGACTAATACTAGCATGATTAAACATTTTAAGAATAATACCTTTATTTTTACTAATAAAGCTACTATTATTATTAATAACCCTAATACTAGGTTATGATAAAGGTAAGTAGGAAATAATAATAATGTTGGTAAGAGGGAAGTTAACCCTATTATTTTCCTCTTATAGGAGAACCAAGTCCAAACTCTAAGGAGTTATAGGAGCGTGCTCCAAGCTCGGTGTCATTTTAATTAAGGATGTATTTAAGGCCTAATATGTATATTATGTGCTTTGTATGTTATATGTGATGATATGTTTGTGTACCTTATTTTATTATGACTACTTACTTGTAGCATAGCGCATAGCTAAGTTAAGTGTTTATGTTCTCTTATGACATGTGTAAAATGATATATATGTTGTGCTTTATAGTGCTTATGTGATGTGGCCCTTTAGAACATACATGCTAGGGGTTGTTAAAGATAGGGTGTGGGGGTGAAAGGATGAAAGGGGGAAAGGGGGAAAAGGAAATAATTTGACTAGAGGGAACTAAGAATGACCTTTATGGGTCTCATGACTTATGGGTGGACAAATAAAAGTATAATATGGACAAAATACGAGAGGGAAGTGAATCTTGCATGGGGAATCTAGGGTTTGCATAGGATGGATGGTTTTTGCATGGGGATGATCCTTACGTGGAAAAAGGTGACTTGAGGTTTAAGTAAGGTGAGGGAAGAGTTGTTTGGGTGATTGGAGTCCATGGGTGAAAAATAGTACGTATGTTGGTATAAGGGTGCATGGGGAACTTGGCTAGGGTTTGGGAGGAAAACCCTAAGTGGAGGAGATCGTGGAAGGAAGAAATAATGGAGAGGATTGGAATATGGGGTAAGAGTGGAAGGATGTCACATGGAGGGTGAGTGTGTGTGTCATGTGGAAGAGGGGATGGTAAGTGAGAGTGACGGGGGAATAACATATAAGAAGAGAGAGGTGCTAGGGTTTAGGGTGACCAACTAGGGTTTCGTGGTCACATGTGCAAAATGGAAAGTAAAAGTGGGATGTTTGGGGATGAATTGAGTGAGGTGATGAGTTGGGGGCAAGGAAACATGGGTTGTATGAGATAAAGGGAGGTTGGGCCATATAGGCCAAATTAGGATTTCTAGGGGAAAAACCCTAGAGGGCGATAGTGAGTTGACTCAAAGGTATAGGGAAAGTGTGTCTTAGCCCATGCACATAGGAGTTGGTTATTCGTGCTAAGTGAGGAGAAGGGGGAAATGATGTCTGAATGTATTAGGAGGAGCAGGGGACCCAAGATATGGGATGTGTCCTTTTCACAAGGATAGGAGTAGACCGAATGTGTGAGCGGGTAGTCCAAAGGACATGCATGTCTAGGGTGGAAATATTTATTGAATAAGATACTAAGCATTTAAAGAGAAATATTGTTGAGTTGGGCCCAAACCAGTTCACCAGCGAATAATAGTGGCTAGGTGCCTTGTGCCTTGGAGACCATTCCACCGGCGGATAATGGTGGCCAGGTGCATTCTGCCCTGGGTGTTTTTCCATTCAATTGGCTATAATATTGGGGGATTTCAAGCTCAACAAACCAACCCTAATGATGATAAACCATGGAAAGATACTATCTACTTACAGTGAAACACCATGAGAGTCGGGGCCAGACTGGTCCACCGGCGAATAATAGTGGCTAGGTGCCTTGTTCCCTAGAGACCGTTCCACCAGCGAATAATAGTGGTCAGGTGCGTTCTTCCCTTGGTGTTTTTTTGGTCCACCGGCTATAATAGTGGGGTTCCCTTACTCGCATGGATTGATAATAAGAATGGTGTGAAATGGGAATATTGACTAGAGATCTAACAATTAAGTTTAACCAGATTGTAACACAGCCTATCCTATCTGCATTGCTTGTATGGTTAATCTGCATGGTCCTACTTGTGTTATATGCCTTTTGTGTATGGCCTTAGCTGCATGGTTACCTTGCTTAGTATGTAGCGTATTGACCACCCGTTTCATGGGTGTTGCTCATTCCTACGAGTAGAGGGTCTTGTTGAGTTTGTGTAGGTAAGAGATGCCATTTTCGTTGCCTATGACACTTATGAGGCATCGGGCGGAGCTGAGAGTTGACCTTCTTAGACTTGGCATGGGTCCCAAGAGCAATGTAGACTGGACTCTATTTATTTTTATTTTCATTTCATTGTATTGTATCTTTTATCCCCTTGGGGGCCTTAACTATGTAACTCTATTTTAGTTGTAATGACTTTTAATCATGCACTCTGATTCTCTCGTTATGAATATTTCAGTTTTCTATGATCTCCATTTTAAGTGTGTTTAATTTTCTTGTGAAATTATCCTTAGCCTTGTGGTTGGTACGAGACTGGCCGGGGGCTGGGCTTGTAATGATCACGATGGTAGCACCCCTTGTGTTTGTGTTTGTTTTAATTAAACGAAAATTTTCAACTTTGATTTTTGGGGGTGTTACGGTTATTCATGATAAATAGGTTGAGTGTGTAAAGCTTGATGCTTTGATTCTTTGCATGTTAAGTTTTATGTGAAAAAGGAGTTTTTAAAACATAAAGAGTATTTTGGTCTATTCACATTAAATTTGTATTTTCAGGTATGAGACTATGGTTTTAAATTTTTCCTTATGATATAATTTGTCTTTAGAATAAAATTTGTGAGTTTTTATATTTATTTTGTATTTTATAACTTATTTATGGATATAAGGACATAAAAGTATTTTACCAAAATACTTGATAGTTTCACCATAATAGGTTATGGATGATCATTGACCTTAACCTTTAACTTTTTGTGAGTATTAATTGACTTGAGTAGTAGTTAATGGGAATAATAGTGTCCTATCATGGATAGTAAAAATTCATGTAAAATAAGTTTGATGTTAATACCAATAAATATATCTAAGAACATTAATAATTCATAGTGAAAGTCTGATTTTTCAGATTTAGGTGAATAGTGCTGGGATGACCTTTAAGGTAGGGTCATGAAATTGCATGTCTTCCTTATTGTTTAGGATTTTCTATTGCCTTAATGCATATATGAAACTTCCTTAGTGCATTAGTAAGACTTTCTCTACTTTATAAGTGTGCTACTAACCTTATAAGGGGCATATATACTTAAGGTTAAGATGTCGCTGTGGTTTATAGGGTTTCCTTAGCCTTTATGCTTTAGATCTATTTATGTTTTATTAATTGTGGATTTAAACTCTCCCTCTCATATAACAAAGCTAATACATATGTAATTAAAGAAAAACTCACTAATCTTACAAGTTAATGCGTAAAATTTTGACTTGACTATCGTATGGTGAAACTAACATAACTTTGTGTAGAAAACTCAAAATTAAGATCCAAAAATTGTGTTTGGATCTTGAGTTAATAATATTTTCAATGATTTCCATAGTGTAGGGTAAATATTTTTCCTCAAAAATTGAATATTGCTTCTTTTCAATGTGATTTATAAGCTAATATTGAAAGCCTTGACATGCTCCCACATCATTCTCCCCTTATTCAGAAGAATTAATATTCAAACTTGATTGCTCAAACTTAAACACCCTTTTAATTTCAAGGAAATTTTCTAGGTGAAAGATATTCTTCAATTCCTTCACTGACTCTTCAACATGGAATAAATATTTAAATCTTTGAATACACCCTTGAACTTAACTTGATCAGTTGAAGATATTTGGACTCACCTTGATTGATAAATTATTTGGTACCTTTTTTTAGAAAGATACTAACTGACTCCTTCAAAAGTTTCCTTCACTTTGATCCTGAAGTAAATTATGTCCCTTGTTTGGATACTTTCACAATTAGTGTATGAGAAACACTCTTCTCTTTAATAACCTTTATAACCTCCTTTTATTTCAAAATCAAATTATCTACTTCTTCCTAGCAAGATTTCACTTTTTTATTATCTTGAAATTCTTCCTCAATAGCTTAATCTTTCTAGAAATTATTTCCATTCTTCTTGGCACATTCTTGAACACTCTCTATTGCTTCTTTAATAGCTTCAACCTTTTCATGATTTGACAAAAATGAATTTTCAAACTTGGTGCATACTTGTAGATCCTTCATATAGTCTTTAGGTAAAGGCTTAAATTTATATTTCTTTTTTTTAATAGGAACTAAATACTCATTCTTCACACCATCATGAATAATGTTTCTATTATGTTTCCATGTCTTCCCCAATAGTATATGACATGCATCCATAAGTAACACATCACATAAAACATCATCAATATAATTACAAATATTAAAAGTAATGAAGATTTTCTTTATTACCTTAATTTACCTGCCTTTGTGGAGCCATGAATATGGCGTTGGATGAATTATTGATAGCAAATTAAAATTCTTAACCATATGTTCATTAACCATGTTTATGCAACCTTCACTATTAATGATCACATTACATACCTTGCTTTTAAATTTGCACTTTGTTTTGAAAATTCCAAATCTTTCATTCTTATAATCTCCTACATTATCCCTTAGCATTTTAAGCACTCATTGAATATCTATTTTAATTTCAAGGTTTGATTCCTATAATACATCATAACTATAATACCACGAATTTAATCTAACCCTAATATTAAGTGATTAGTATTTTACTCTCATCCTAATTCTAAAATTCTAAATTAAACCTAACTTTAACCCTAAACCTAACCTTCTTTCTCCTCTTTTTTCTATTTTCCCTTTTTTCCCTTTTATTTATTTTCGTCTTTAGCCTAATTCTCATTTATTTTCTTACCAACCAAGTTGTGCTCAGTTTGGTTAATTAGACCAAACATCCTCAACTAATACCAAGTCCTCACTCCAACATTATCACCTTACCTCAATTAATGAATTCTCATGCCATCCATTCACACACCACTATCCCATCCCATTTTCTCCTCCTATTTTTTGTGTCCCAACTTGTTGTGGTAAACTTCGTTCCCTATTGCAAGCCACAACCCTTTATAACTCCACCACAAATGGTAAGGCATTTATTTCATAGCCAAAAATAGTTTTCTTCCTATCTTCTATGGTTTTCTTTTTCCCTACTAGTCTCCATCCTTATCCTTCGTATCTCACCCAACCAAACAAAACCCAAAATCCTCCATCTTCATCACAACCACTATTGTAATCCCCAAAATTTTTATCCAACTCTAATCTCAAGTAACTAAAATCTTAACCTAATTATAATATTAGGCAATTAATATTTTTATATTACCCTAATTCCTTAATCCTAAATCTAATCTTAATCTTAACCTCAAAATTTTTCCCTTTTTTCTCTCTTTACATTTTCTTTCCTTCCTTTTCTTCCTCCCTGGCCCAACTAGTTCCCCCTTTTCCCCATATGCTCACCCTTCTCTTTCCTTTCATTTTGAGACATGCATGATAACTACATCAACCCTTACACTACTACCAACTCCTTTCTCCCCTACACCACTTGCCACATCACACCCATGCCAAACCTACCCAACCCTACACCATTCAACACTTCCACCCCAACACCCACACCATCATTCCACCTTCTATAAATACCTTCTCTTATCTTGTTTTCTCCTTCTCTTCCCTTACCTTCTTTTCATCAAAGAAAAGTAACACTAATACCTCCCTTATTTCCTCCTTCTTCTCCCTTCTCCCTACTCTATTTCATCAATGCCCAACACCCACACCATTGACCACCACTAACCACCAAGCACCACCATTTCCCTAGCAACCAACAACCTTTACATCCCCATATCAATCACCTTCTCCATCGCCTAACCATGAACACTCACACTGTCTTTTTTCTCCCTCCCCAAATTTCTATGCCTCATTTTTTATCCCACACATAGCTCATGCACTTTCTTACACAATTGTTTCCTCCTCATCGCAACTCATGCACAACCATGTGCTTTACTCCTCCCGACACATGTGTGCATTCTCTCTTTGAACCATATACATCTTTTGTGCATGGCCATGCCATCATTTGGTATTATCCTTAGCACAATCATGTTATCCACCTTAAAACACACTATGCAACACCCAAGCACCGTTGTGAATCACACCCTTACATCATGCCTTTCACCACACTCCTACGCATATTGGGCTCCTCCACTTATTTTAGTTATTTCCATTTACACCCTCACTTTCATTAGCTTTCCTTTTTTTGTTTTCCTTAACTTCTAATCTCATTATATCTTTAGATTTTAGGTGTTTTTTTCTAGTGGTATTGGGGGAGGAGTCTGAGGTTACATGCTTAGAGACGATAAACACTTTTAGTAAGGATACATATTATAGTTAGGGATTTTGTGTGCAATGTGTATATGTGTTTGAAATATCATGATTGGTATTGTTATATAGATAATTTTATTATGGAAATGTTATTATATGATATGTTATGTTGTATGATGAAAAATTGAGAAAAATGTAAAACACATGTGATTATGTATATTATCGATTAAGCCTAGTTTTGCAAGCAAAAAGGTTAGCATGAATCATGTATCTAAATTGGGGGATATGATGTTTGACTCATATATATATATTTTTATTTAAGTTTTTTCATGGAGATATGTGTTGGAGGTTGAAAATCATTCATACTAAGACTCGTAGGAGTTTTGTAAAAATATGGGTATTTTTGAAATACCCCAAAAATCCTAATTTAGAAATTTTGGCAAAATAATTATTTATTAGGAAAAAAATTAAGAAAATAAATTACTTTATTAAATAAAGAGGAAATTAATTGAGGAGAATAAGGAGAAAATAATAAATAAGTTATTCAGAAAATTTTGGACATTTTACTAATTAAAATGGAGGTTAAGGAAATTTATCTAAAATAAGCAAAAAAGGAATTTATTTAATATTTTCTAAATATTAATATTCTAAATAGCCCAAAAATATTCTAAATAATTTATGCAAAATCCAAAACCCTAAATAAATCCTTTCTTTTCCTTTTTCCCTTTTTCTTTTCCTTCTCTTCCCTTTTTCTTCTTCCTCCGCCGAAGTTGGGCCTCGCCGGCCCAACCCAGCCTCTCCTTCCTTCTTCTCGCCCGCGACCCAACAAGCCCAGCCGCTCGTGAGACAAAACGCTGCGTTTCGATGCTAAAGTTGCCGAAACGCCGCGTCACAATAAGGAAAAAAATAACCATTGCCAGACCGACGAGGACGCAGTGTTTTGCCCAAAAATTTCCCAAAACGCCACGTTTCATTTTAAAATCTTTTAAATGTCGCCGAACCGGTCGGTCCCCCTTCTTTTCCTTTTCCCCCCTGGACCGCCGGTCCACCCCCTTCCTTTCCCCTTCTTCTTCCCCGTGCAGGCGGCAGCAGCAACGCACGCCTGCACTGCCGGCGCTGCCCCAACACCGGCGAGCCTGCCTCCCTCTCTCTCTCCCATCGTTTTTATTTCCCCGTTTTGGCCCCAACCAACATTGTCCTCCCTCCTGAGCAGCCTGCAACCCTTCCTTTTCTTTTTCCTCCTGCAACCGCCTGGCACCTGACCCCCTTGTCTTCTTCCCCTAGCCTTACCCGACCACCCTGCCTATAAATACCCCCCATTGATCACCTGGATTCGGGATTTGGAACCCCAAAACCCTAGATTGCTCCCTCTCGTCGCCGCCCCATCAGACGCGTCGACCGCCGCAGTCCCCCAACGCCACCGGTCTAGCGCCGCCCAGAACCCCACCTTGCACCACCCTCCACCTAACCAAGACCTCCTCAGCCCTCAATTTGCCTTGCACGAGCCACCCCAAGCCGTGCAAAAGTGTCTCCTCGAACAGCCTGTTCCAGCCCCTCGCCGCCCTTGCGCCGCCTTCCACCGCCAACCCAGCCGCCACCAGTGCCTCCTCCACCCTCCAAAATGTTCAGCAAACCTCCCTCTACCTTCTCATACCTCCCTCTCCCCTTGCCTCCCTCTCCTTCTACCTCTCCCATCTTCCACCTCTCTCCACCACCCTCGGCCGCCGCGCCAACCACCTCGCGCCGCCACCCCTTTCCGCGTCGCCACCCTCATTCCACTCCCCTTCATCTGTTGTTTCTTCCCCCACCTCAGACTTTTATTTTCCTCCTTCCATCTAACCTCCACCTCCATTTTTCCCCCTCTTCTCCTCCTCCACTGCCGCCGCTGTCGCTGCCACGCGCCGCCGCCGGACCACCACCGACCTTAGGTGGTTTCCAACTTACCCAAACCCTAATATCTCTTTTCTATAACTGTTATTAATTTTTAACTACTATTAATGATATTATACTTAATATTATCATTATTATTATTACTTTCATTATTACTATTATTATTACTATTATTACTATTATTATTATTATTATTATTATTATTACTACTACTGCTAATGATATTATCATCATTATTATTACTAACAACCTAGTGTTAATATAGTTACCTCCTTTGTTATTATTATTATTATCATTACTATTATTACTATTACTCAACCTAACCTTATGATTTTCCTAACCAATAATACTATTATCATTAATAATGGTCTAAGACTTTAGGGTTAATATGATTAAGACTTCCCTCATTTACTATTATTGCCACTATTAACCTCACTATTATTTTTACTAATAATACTAACGCTATCCATGGTTTATTATTGTCTTTACCTTTACTATTATTATTATTATTATTCCTATTATTGTGACCAAAAACATTGAAACCTTTATATTTTTACTATTCAAAAATATACAACTTTTATCATTATCATCTTTCAGAATATTTTACTTGTTGGTATTGTAATTAGTATATTATTATTTTGACCCTAACACTATTATTAGACTTAGTCTTAAAAACGCTAGGGTTTCTATCACTATAAACATTAGTGTCACTATTATTAGTTTTATTATTATTATTATCACTATTTTTCTATAGTTAGCATGAACATTGCTATTATAAGAATAGGGCTAACGGGTCTAATAATATAAGTGTAACAATAAGTATTAAAAATAAACATATTTTGACTAGTAATATTTAGTATACTAATTTTAAGGTAAAAACCCTAGCTTTTGTATAATAACCCCTCTAGTAATAAGAACCTTAATCCTAAACTAGAATAAGGGTTGATGGCACTTTTGAGGGAAACTAATACTTAGTATTTTCCCCTTTTATAGGTAATCCTAACCAAAGCCCTAAGGAGTTAGAGGAGCGTGCTCCAAGCCCGGCGTCGCATTAGGTAAGGACGAAGCTATGGCCTTTGTGTGATGTGTGACCTGTATGTTTGAATGTTGTATATGCCATGATATGTCGTGTATTATATGATTGTGGGAAACTTGTCTTATGTAGCGCAGCTTGGAGATTGAGGTATGTTTGTATGTGTTTCCTATGACATGAGCATGCCATGTATATGTATGATGTTTATGATGTGACATGGCCCTCTAGGACATGCATGTTAGGATAAATGGTAATATGAGTTGGGAATATAAGGATGACCGGAAATAAATGGGAAGTGAGTTCAATAAGGGGGATATGAGGTTGACCTAAGTACCTCATGATCCATGAGAGAAGATTTAATAAGGGAGGAATGACCAAAATAAAAGATAGCTGGGGAACCATGCATGGGAGTCGTAAAATTTGCATGGTGACTTGGGGTGTTTGCATGGGATGACTAAATCTTGCATGGGGGCGAATCTTACGTGAGAAAAGTTGAATTATGTTGTAAATAAGAGAATGGGAGAGCTGTAGAGCGATTGGAGACTTAGGATGAAAAAATAGTACGTAGGTTGGTGCAAAGGGTGTATAAGGAATCCGATTAGGGTTTTTGGGAGAAAGTGGAAATTTGGGAAGTACAAAAGTAAGAATGATTAAGGAAGGGTGGAGTATGGGTTAGAGTGAGATTTCATTTATGTAAAAGGTGATTATGGGTTCCCATGTGGAAGAAGATACTTTGGGATGAAAAGAGAGATGTTACTTGTGGGAGAAGAAAGGTACTAAGGTTGAGGTGATCAACTAGGGTTTTCATGGTTATGTGCTGAATCGAAAGGTAAAGTGATATGTATTGGGAGAGGATCTAATGGAGGTAAGATGTGGGGCGTTAAATGAGGTAAAGGTAGCGTAAGTGGGAGAAGGTTGGGCCACATCGGCCCAATTAGGGTTTTCAAGGGAAAACCCTAGGGGGTGATGGGAGGTGGAGTTGATGTCATGAGTGTAGGGCCTAACCCACACCCGTTGGGGTTGACTCTTTCATCTAAAGGTAAGTGTAAAGGGAATGGATGCCGGGGTGTGATAGGGGGCGTAGGAGTCTCAAGATATGGGACGGGCCTCCTGGAAAGGATAGACGTAGAGGGTAGTTGATATGCATGTCAAGGGTGGAAGCTTTATTTGATAAGACACGAATAAGATACTAATTACTTAAAGAGTAAGATTGTTGAGCCAGGCCCAGACCGATCCACCGGCATAATAGTGGCCAGGTGCCGGGGTGCCCCGGAGACCGATCCACCGGCATATAATAGTGGTTAGGTGCATTCTGCCCTATACGTAACCGATCCACCGGCTATAATAGTGGGGGATCCCAAGCTCAACAAACCAAACAGTATGTTGTAATTAAATCATGGGAAATATACTATATACTTACAGTGGAACACCATGAGAGTCGAGGCTAGACCGATCCACCGACATAATAGTGGCCAGGAGCGTTGTGCCCTAGAGATCGATCCACCGGCATATAATAGTGGTTAGGTGCGTTCTGCCCTATAAGTGACCGATCCACCGGCTATAATAGTGGGGTTCCCGTACTCGCATGGATTAACAAAGATTATGGTGTGAAATGAATTACAAATAAATCATGGAAAGATACGTTATAATCACAGTGAAACACCATGAGAGTCGGGGCCAGACCGATCCACCGGCATAATAGTGGCCAGGAGCGTTCTGCCCTGGGGACCGATCCACCGGCATAGAATAGTGGTTAGGTGCATTCTTCCCTATAAGTGACCGATCCGCCGGCTATAATAGTGGGGTTCCCGCACTCTCATGGATTCATAACGATTATGATGTGAATCGACTATAATTATCAGAGTTATGAAAAGAAGAAGTTGGATTGGACCATAACCAACCTACATCATCCATAATATTACATGTTGCTTATGTGATTGTGTTGTGTGTGTTATGTTGTATGATGGTATGCTTGGCCTTAGCGCACCTGCGCCCTTACTCAGTATTGGACCCATACTGATACTACCTTGATTGAATGGGTCCTGTGATGATCCACCGATGGTGGGGAGTAGACTCCCTGTGCAGGTTTATGATCGGGTCCTATTTTGGGGTGGAAGGCTTGACTTGAGTGAGTAGGCGATCCAGATATTGATCCTTTTTGGGATTTGTTTTGTTAGCTATATTTTGTATTACGTTTCCTGTTTTAAAGAAAAAAAAATGTATTATGGGGTTGTAATCCTAAATCGTATTCTAACTTCTATTTGACTTATATCTTATTAATGATTTATGCTAAATGTCATCTTGCGTTTTATGATACTTCATACTTATTGATGATCGGATTTAGCCTTAGCACTTAGTACCGGAACGGTAGGAATGAACCGGTCTGGTACTAAGTGTGGCGGTAACGCCCCCGAGTTTACAGTTTTATCCTTCGCTTCCGCTAAACCTTTTGATTTTAAACGAAATTTTTCAGTTGTAAATTTGGGGGTGTTACAATTTTAGTTATCTTAAGGGAAACTAGGCCATTATGGATTAAATATAAAAAAAATTGTGATTTTAATGTGTTAATTAGTTCAAAATATATTAAATATATTATGTGGAATATTAGAGTAATTATAATTAGCCTAAGTCTAATAAAATGAGAAATTGGCTTTAATTGGGAATAATTTAACCTTGATTTTTAGATATGTTGTTAATATTAGGAATAGTAATCCTTTTTATATTTTTGAAAACCCCCATTCCTAAATGATTTGAAAGTTGGTTTAATCTTATAAGAATTATGAGTTGGAAATTTATCTTTGCCTTGGTCTTGGTCTTTGGATTTACCCCGGTTTGCTTCTGTGTTTTAACTTATCTAGTTAGGTGTGTAGATGGAGTTCTATATGTTTGTAGTGTTTTGATTGATGAACTACAGTATCAAGAAACGAGTTTGGTCTTGACTGAAGGTTTGAGGGATTGTTTGGTAAGAAAGTGGATTGGGTTATGAGTTCTTAATTGAGTTTTTGTTCCTTTGTAGGATTTCCTAGGATGTCTTTTGGAGAGGCTAGAATACCTATTTCCCACTTTAGGATGTCACCTGATTGGGATATTAGAGTTTGTGTAAGGTGGCTTGATAGATAATTGAATTATTTGGCGGATGTTGGTCATTACCTTGGGCCTTACATGTTTTGGTCCAACCACCTATTGAGGACCCTCCCTTTAGTGGAGTTGTGTATTATGGTAAGAGAGGTGTGTAGATATTTGTTTGTTATGAGTGTCTATTACCATATATTTGTGGAGGGTGGATGTTTTCTGTTACATTATGATTAGTTGGCAAGAGAGTTGATTTTGATTGATGGTGTGTGGTGGGATAGGCTTGGATTATCCCTAAGTGTTGCCCTAGATTATCTTAATGAGATGGATGAAGTGGATGTGTCTTCTTATGATCTGAAGTGAGAACAAAGAATCCTATACAAGGAATGTTTCTAGTAGCTGATCCACGAGAGTTGGGCATTTGATGCTGCTATAGATTTAAGCCTTTAGGGTTTTGATGGTAATCATTTATTGGGATAGGTTTTAAGGTTTTGTTAAGCATCTCGTGTTTACGTGTGATGTATTTATAGAATTAGCTTGGTATAGTAGTAATCTATCCATGTGGTATGGGTAACCCTATAGGAGTGGGATTTTCTTTTATTGGTTGGGTCTGTATTTTCCTACTATCATAATGTTTGTAATATTTAATGGTATATGACCATCTATCATGTTAGGAGTATGCGTATTTCCTTTTCAACTTGTGTGCGTGGTGCTTGTGCAACCCTTGTGATAAATGTTAGTGTTTTGTTTTTGGTGTTTAATTAAGTGTGTTCTTTTAAGGGGGTAGTGACCCCCAGCTTGTAGAACCATTACGTGTGGGTCACCCAAGGTTCTAATGAGCTAGTTTATTTTATTTTATTTTAGGGACAAAGTCTATTTTAAAAGAATATTAATGTGATACCCAAAATTTTTATCTAATCTTAATCATGGTTTTTTTTTATATTTTAACCTAATTCTAATCCTAACCCTTAATGTATTTCCTTTTCCCCCTTTTTTTCTCCTTTTTTTCCTTTCCTAGCCTATATACTACCCTCATTTTTCCATTTTCTTTCCCCTTCGGACCATGCAAACTTCTCCCTTTCTTTTCCCTTCCCAACAATGCATGGCACCTACTCCCCTATACCACCTACACCCATAGCCTACACCAGCCTCTACACTGCCACTAACCTCTTCATCACTTACCCACACAACACCCATGCCAAACTAGCCACGTTGAGCCCTTTACCATTTATCCCTTCCACCCTAGCACCTACACTAACACTCCATCTTCTATAAGGTATCCATACTTAAAGATTAGGTGTCTTAGGATGGGAGGATATTGTATTACCTTATTGCATCAATATAATTGGAGTACTTGTATGTCTCTGGATAACACGTTGGGAAGATACTTTGTTGCGTTAGTGCGCTGGTATGACTAGTGTACTTTATATATGTTTTGGGTTATTGTTGTATCCCCTAAAGTAATTAAAAATGGAAATAATTGTTAGATAAGGACTTAAATGTATTGTTGTGGTTTATCGGTTTGGTAGTTGCCTTCACATACTACTTGGTTTTTGTACGTTGTTTTGATAGTTACATCTATGCACTAGTTGGATTGTGTATATTGGTTAATAATTGTTTTAGTGCGATCCTTATCATGTTATGAATGGTATATAAGTGGTTATTATAAAAGACCTTAATTATGGTTTAGTATTTTCCTTTGTGAGACACCCTTGGTGTAATTGGATTAATGAAATAATTATAATATGGTTAAGTTTAATGTGATGAGCATGTGGCTTATGGTATGAATGTGACACTCAGTTATAGTATGTACAATTTAACTTTTTGTGTCATGATATCTTGTGTTACCTTCTATGTGTCTCATGTGGCATTTGCATTTTAGTGTTGTGTAATAGTTTACTCAGTACTATAGTACTAATAAGTTATGTTTTATGACTCCTTACATATTCAACAGGTAGTCTTTACCTTGTAAGAGTACTTTAAGGGTTTAGCCTAATGACTTCTTGTAGCGGTTGAGAGTTGGGATTATCTGGTATTCGCCCAACAACTTTCAATTTAGATTTTCCTTAGAATCTTATGTCCCATTTTATATTTTCTCTCTCATTAAATTATAACTCTTTACCCAATCTTTTGTACTACAAGGATAATGTTATTCTGTATTAAAATCTACATTTTTTTCGTATGATTGCTATTAATTTAAGCAAAGTAATATTTAGCCTTAGCATTTAGTATAAGAATGGTAGAGGATACAAGACTTATGTTAAGTGTGGCGGTAAAACCTACTATTTTTGTAATTAATGCTTCTATAAAATAAAATTTTTAAGTAGTAAATTTGGGGGTGTTACAAGTAGGGGTCCCAAAATCATTGTAAATAAGAATATGGGTTATGGCTGTATCAAAAAATTGGCTTCCAAAATCAGTATTATCTTACATCATTTTATGTCAATCATTGCTCATGTTTATTCTTAGTTATGTTACATTACTCGGTATATAACTTACTGATTATCATTTTGATGGGTGCTTCTCATTCTCACGTAGGGTTGTTCATGCTATCTGATATCTACTTATTTGATCCGATATCCGAAGCAATCCGATCTGAAAAAGCAAATAACCGATTCGATTTTTTTCAAATCAGATATCTGATCCAGTCAACGAAAAGTCAAACAAACCAAATAGTTGATCTGATAAATACAAATAATATCCGATCTGAAGAAAAATATTTTTACATTTTTTTATCATTTTTATTTTATACATAATTGTATATAAATAAATATAGATGTGTGTGTGTATAATTTTTACTTACTTTATTTATTATTTGAGGTAAAATTTAATTTAATTGAAATTATATTTTTAATACAATCCCTTTTTAGATATTTATAAAAATAAAAATATTCTGCATGCCGATAGACTCCACCCACTCCTTTCTTATTTTAGTTTTAACATCGGATATTTATTGAGCAAGTCAGATATTTGTTGAGCGAATCGGATATTTGCTCAATATTCGCTCAGAAAATCGGATAATATCAAATATATTTGTGATTTGGTAGTTTTTTTTATATTTGAAATTGTATTCGGATAATATCGGTTATATTTGATATATGATCCGAAAATTTAAATATCCGATCTTTTAGATATCTTAAGTTTCAAATCAAATATCAAATATCAATTTTAGATATATGAAATATCGGATATTTTAACCATGAACAACCCTATTCTCATGAGTGGGGGGTCAGTTGAGTTTGTGTAGGTCATTAAGTATCCATTGGATAACTTTGCTACTTATGACACTTGCTCGGAGAGGAGTGATCATATCTTATGGTTAGGGCTTGGATTTGTAGAGTCATGTTATTCGGTTCTTAATTTTGGCTTGGATACCTTTTAGGACTCGTAGTTCTAGCATATCTCTTTTTATGTATTTTGATTATTATATTCAGAGTTATCCTCTAAACACATAATTACATTTATGAACTATCTTTTTCCATGTTTTATCATGTTTAAGTTTTTAACTATTTTACCTTGTATTTGATGTAAGAATGGTATGATCAATTAGACTTATGTCTAGTATAGCGATAACACCAATCTATATTATTATTATTAAGCTTATGCTAAAAATAAAAAAAAATATTAGTAAAATTTGGGGTGCTACAACTAACACCAATTTTGAATCAGTTGCCTTAGACATTGTGCCTTTTCTCTCCTTTTGCTAAGTTGTGTTGTTCCCCTTGTTCTTGGTTAGTCTTGCAAAGTAATGTGAACTACTAAGTGGGTTATACATGTTGGCTGAGTGAACTTGCAAAGTGGGTGAAATTTCTTCTCGGTTTCACTTGTCTTTCCGAGCAAGTTTCATTTATTTATTTTCACTAAATCTTATCCAAGCTAATTCCTTTTCCCTCAGTCTTGACCAAGCAAATTTCTTTCCTCTAGATAACGACCAAGCCAAATACTTTTCCCCTTCATCTCAACTAGTGCCTGCCCTTTACGAATGCGCTGATTATATTTTGATCTTCTCAATCAACCCTCTAGGTCTCTTTCTCTCCCCTATCTATTTCTCCTATTACCTTGTCATTCCTTGTTTGTTTTCCTATATTGTAACATTTGGTTCTTCTTAGTTTTTAGGTAATTCCCTAGAAATATCGAAGGAAGAGGATTAAAGACTTTTTCCTTGTATAAAGATCAACAATACTAGTGATACATATCTTATATTAGGGCTCTAATGTTATGTGTTAACTATATGTAATGTTATTCTAGTATAAATATATTTGATCATTCATGTTTTTGGTGTCATACCATGACATTGCTATATTGTGTTATGGAAAAATGAATGATATGCGAAAGCATGAGTTATGTCTATTATTGCTTGGTTATACTTTATATTGTAACCCTATCATGTTAACATGATCTATTGTTTTAATTGAGTTATGAAGAAGTGGCTTGTAAATATGGTTTAGTCATGATGAAATATGTCAGAGGTTGAAAGTTGATAATGTTGTGACTCATAGGGCTTTTGTGAAAGTTTGGGTGTTGTGGTTACCTTAAGGGCATTTGGGACATTTCATGATAATATGGGAAATAGATATGTCTTGGTAATTGATGAGGGTTTTATAATTCATTTCATGTGTATTATGATCAAGTGAAGGTTAAGTATGACACGGATTATCTAAAAAGAGACCTTGAGATTTTAAGTAAGATCGGTGTATTTTTTTTAGTATGGATTAAATATAGAATTTTGGCATCTCTCAAGTGATATTGGATTAAAATATACTAAGTATGTTACATGAAATACTTAAGGTATTTATGAGTAACATAAGTCTAATAAAATGAAAAAAAAATAACTTAAATTAGGAATACTAACTGTAGATAGAGGCTCATTATCACATGTATAGGTCATTTGAATTAGACCTTGATGTTTGGATACGTTGTCAATAATGATATATGAGGAAGGTGTACCAAAATTAGTTGTTAGATGAGTCTCATGGAAGAAGTTATGATTTTCTTCTAAAATTGGGTTTTGTAGGGGTGTTGTGGTCATATTCCTTAAGGAATGACCCCAAATATCTTTTAATTGTGTTTTATCAACTTGAAATATTTATGATAATCTTGCATGACATTATCAAGATAATCAATAGTATGATAAGACATTAATATTTAAAGGAAAAGATCACACGAGTCAAGCCCAATTGTACCTGTCCATTCCATCGAACGGGAATAGTGGTTATGAGCTTTATGCCCTAAGGTTTTATCAATTCATTCCATTATATGAGAATAATGGCCATGAGATTTATGCCTTAGGGTTGTATATTGTTGATACCATTTCGCCAATTATGAATAATGGAGTTATGGAACTCAATAGATTTAATAAATGAAAGTGTATAATCATCCATCTTGGAAATCTTTCGATTCTTATTGGGAACCCTCTCATATTTTTAATTAGTGTGCATGATTAGTTATTTAACATGAATTTACGTGTCATGCATGTCCTTTTTTATGACCATATTGTTACTTTACTCAATATATAGCAAATTGATCATCATTTTTTATGGGTATTGCTCATTTCCACAAACAGGTGACCCATGTTTTGTCGTGCAGATCATTGGGGACTGTCTTGATGATTTAACTATTGTTGATGCACTACCTGTGGAAATAGTGGTTTTTATATATTGGGGTTTGAACATAGAGTTAATGTTATTCGGTAACTAGTTTTTATCTGAATACTTTACAGACTCTTAGTTCCATTGGATCCCCTTTTGATTGTAGTTTGTTATTCTATGCCTGGAGTTTAATTTCCAACTCTTATTTAAGTTTACAAAAATTTTCTTTTGTTTTCTACTAATCTTATTTTTAGTTATAAATATTTTGCATTTTATTTAATGTAATGATAGTATGGTAATTAAGTCAAACTTATATCAATTACAGTAGTAACACCCAATTATCTTAATATTACTCTTCCTCTAAAACAAAAAATTGCAATAGTAAAGTTAGGGGTGTTATAATAACTATTCCTTATTATCTAGCTTAAAGAAATATACATTCTTGAGTGGTTTCTTGAAATAAAATAATGAATCTTGAATCAAGATTGATTATTAATTGAATCTTGAATCAATTTTATCTATTGGGTCATTGAAATCCTTGGAAGATCTTCATGATTAAACTCTAATATCAATTTGATACATTACGGAAGTGATGGTTTGGTGAATGGGCTGATTTTGTGGTTGAAATAAATAAATTTGGCTAGGGTTTGTGAATATGGAAGTAAATGATTAACACTCCCATACTACTCTCAGTTAAAATCACAAAAAAAATAATTAAAAAGGTTTCTCTTAGTTAAACACTATGCTAATAGATTTGAACCTATGGAGATGACATAATGAATTAAAATATAAGTAATTTGATAATAAAAATAATAGATTTGCAAACATATGGTGAAGTAATCTTTATTAAATAATGAAAAAATATTGATGAGATGGATTTTTTTTAGCCTTGATAAAAAAATTATTATTATTATAATTAGAAAACTCTAGTGTAATAGTTTTTTTAAAAGAATATATGTATGTATGTATGCAGAAAGTAATCAAATTATCAAAATATATAAAGATCAATACAAATGAAATAGTGTTATAGAAATAATTGTTTTATTTAAAAATATATACAGAATACATATATTTATCTTATACTAATATTGCCACGTTTGATTTTAGTAAAACATGTTTGCAATTATTTTATATAAATTAATATTATCATAATTATAATAATAAATATAAAGTATAAAGACAGAAAAAATTATACTTATTGATAAATAAATAATTGCTATTGCACTAATACTGATTGAATAATTGTAAAAAAATTCATGCATGATAATCTTCTTAAAGATACATAATAAATTATGTTGTCATTTTTAGCTTTTTATTTATACAATTTCATCATTTTATGTATACTAATATTAACTTTTAATGTAAAAATTATAAATACAATGTCAGAAAGATCTATAGTTGAAAAGAATACAACTATTGAATGTGTATTCTATCTGTCTCAATCTCAAATAACGTTGTCCAATTAAGTGATATCATAAATGTTAAAGGATCATTTGTAATTGATATAAAAACTTACATAAATTATGTCACTATTCTTAAAATATATTGTATGATTTTATAATTTATGAAAATTGTTTGCAATCCTTAATGTTCTATTCTAAAAATCAATGTGGTATGTTCAATTTTACTTATTCACATATGTTTATTTATTAATAGTGTGTTTGACAAGATTGGCTAAAAGCTATAACTAAAAATTAAAGGCTAAAAACTTGAGCTTATTTGATAAACTACTATAATAAGATTTTAAAAAAAAGAAGATTTTAAGCTCTTTATCCAAACACAATAAACTTGATTTAAAAGCTCTTTTTTTTTCCTTCCCTCAAATTTTTTTTTATCTACCTGAAATGTGTTGCCAAATATGGTATAATACTCACATGATGATGGTGGTGGTGATCAAAGTGATTCAACAAAAAATATTATATGTAAGAAATTATTTCAAAAAATATTGATTATTATAATTGTCTCGATAATATATCTATGTAGTATTTTAAATTTTACACAAATAGTTATTCAAATTTTATTTATACTTAAATTGTATCAAAAACAAAACAAAACAATACTTATATCTTAATTCCTCTATGGATGTGAATCTAGTATTTGATAACAATTGATATCAAATGCTCAAGTCTGATTATATCATCAATAAAAAATTAGGCAATGGGGTAATTGATCAGGCATGGGCTTTGATGTAATAAGTTGCTCTTCGTGAAATTTTAAGTTTTATCTATCTATAATATTATATGCACATTTTTAGCCGTTCTTTTAAATTTAGTTGATATGGGAAATTTCAACTTCTATACGTATAATTTGACTTAAAGTTTTAGATTGGTTGTCAATTTTTTTAATTCAATTATAATTAGTGTTGAACATTTTGGAACAACTTTATTCATTCAAATTATTACTTGATGAAGTTACTTATTAAAAGTCTATAAAGTTTTTTAAATAATTACTTTTAATAAGTAATTCTAATTATAGACTAAAATGTTTGTGTTTGAAATAAAGAATAGAAGGCATTAAAGTATAAAATTAACTAGCCATAGTGCAGTGATAGTGGATGACATTCATTATCTAGTGTTGATTTTCTATTTATATTTCATGAATTTAGCCTTTATTTTTATAGGGTAATGTCGAGCATTTATTTTGTACATACGCTAATAAACAAAACAGTTTACTTTAAAATTAGCATTTATTTTTATTGGGTCATGTCGAACATTTATTTTGTACGCACGCTAATAAACAAAACAGTTTATTTTAAAAGCCATGCGTGAAATCTCACTTATGAGGTTTGTTGGCAGTGGGGTTGGGCCTATTGCCTGTAGGTCCACAATCCACCAATAGCCACAAGGTCCACAACAGATCTCTTCTTAGTAAAAGGACGGAATTAATCGATTTGGAGTTGGAATTTAATTGAAACGTCGAGAGGGAAGCGGTGCCGGCCATTGACCGTCAATGTCCACACCAATCCTGTACCTTTTCAACCTTTCTATTTGCTCCTCCGACCCCACCACCCCTACCTATCACCTGGACCCCTCCTTCCCCTCCCCCCAAAAGCTCCGACCGTAGTTTGACGCTTCCAAGTTTCAAGTTTAAACGACTATACTTACTGATTCATTTGCCTCAACCAGCTCCGCTTCTCTCCTTCTCGCTCTCTCTCTAATTGATTGCTGCTCACATCCCCTTCGTTCCTTCTATCTCATTTCCGCATTGCCAAAACCCTAATCTCTCGGACATTGCTGGTCATCTGTTCCCGTCTAGAGCTTTGAACATGTGTCTCTGAGAGCGCAATAAACGGCTTTTTTTTGTTTCGCAAATTTTGAGGTAATGTGGATCTAAACCTCTACTAAACTTCGGGGTCTAAAGATATTCTTCTTGCGTTGTGGATAACTTTAGTTTGCGGACAAAAGAAAGCAGTGTAGGTTACATTAGGTTTGGATTTTAACTTTCCCCACTTTTTAGCTGATCTGGAGGAGCTTGTGTCGTTAATCATTCAAACTTTTTGCCTATTTTTAGTTGTGGATTTTATGATGGGCTCTTCCTCTATGTCTCGGTTGTGGCCTGTTTCTGGAGCGATTCAATTCATTAGCTGTCGTTAGTATTCTATCACATATGGAGCGACAGCGCAACGGAGTTATATATGTGGATGAATCTTTGTGTTGTGAACGACACTACTGCCATCATGCTTTCTGAAATTGAGTTTGAATTTCGTTTTCTTATCTTTGCTTGGAGTTGGTCTTTTGAGCTTAAGTGTTGAGTCTGTTTCTTGTAAGGTGCCGGCGCTGCTGCTGCTTCTTCTTCCTTTTTTTTTTTGTCCCAAACAGTGTTGCTCATCCTCATTTCTTGTGTAAATTGATCATTAAACCCAATCTTGGTTTATTATGATTAGGTAATGCCACAGTGAACTTGATTGTGAGGTGGAGATGCCATCCCAGAAAAAAGGTTCGAAGGGACGATTTCCCTACTTGTTTGATTGGCATGCTAAGTCCCGCAAGAAGCTTTTTTCCAGCAAATCTGAACCTTCTGGTATATTTATATCACATCCTTTGAAATTATTTCCACGCCCAGTGTCTAGACTGATATGAGTGCTAATTTCTTACGTCTGTGTCTGCATCATAAGGTCCCAATCAAGGTAGGGAAAACATTCACAACTTAGAGATTCCTCAACTTTGTCTGGTAAGGCGCTTTCTTTCTTTCTTCTATATACAAGGACAAGTCTATTTTCCCGACAACACTACATCAGTATCTAGATTAGAACCAGTTTATTATGAGTGTTAGCATTTACACTATGCTTCATTGTATCTGCTGCTAGAGTGAGTCACGTGCAAACGGAGATGCTTCAGTTTTCAGAGGAAGCGGTAGCTGTAGTAGTGCATCCTCAATTAATGGTGACGATGAATTTGGAACTAAAGCACCTGGGGTGGTTGCCAGACTTATGGGATTGGATTCCTTGCCCATCACAACTACATCTGAGCCAATTTCTGCTTCATTGCTTGAGAATCATACACTTGGTAATTCTTATTATCCTAGACATGCTGGTGACTTCCAGTTTGAGCGGCGAATTATGGATCATAGCTATGCGGCTGACAAATTGGAGGGGATTGCTTGGAATTCTATGAATTCGCGACTGAGCAAGGTGCATGGCCGGCCAATTGATAGGTTTCAGACGGAGACATTGCCCCCTAGGTCGGCCAAACCTATTTCGGTAACCCACCACAAGCTGTTGTCTCCTATCAAGAGCCCTGGCTTCATTCCATCAAAGGATCCTGCTTACATAATGGAGGCAGCTGCAAGAATTATCGATACTGCTCCAGCATCACCAGCTGCAAACAGAGTTTCTTCTTTTGGTTCTTCAACTCCTATAAGAATGCGAGATCTCAAGGAGAGAATGAATGCAGCAAATAGGTCGTCAAGCTTTCCAGATTCCTCGAAGAAACCCAAGCAGGTGAGCTCTGTCTACCAGACAAGGCTAAAATCTCGTGATAGAGTGGATCATTTGCCACTGGTGAAAGCTTCTTCAGACACAGAAAGAAGTCGTTCCTGCCACACACCTAATAAGGGAAAAGCTGTTGCTTCTGCTTCCCTCTCCAAGGATAAATATCATAGGAAAGATGACCCTAGTTCAAGTAACAACAAGATCCTAGTGAAGAAGGAACATAAGCAGGAGAAGATGAAGCAATCTAGCAACAACCAGTCAAGTACACAAAAGGCCGGGCCGATAAGGACATCAGTAAATAAGAATGCCAATGTGCTAAGACAGAACGGTGAGAAGCAAAATCGCGTATCAAATAAGGATAAATCATCTTCAATGAGTTCAGCTCCCAATCAGCAGATTCAGCACTCTAGAAAAGGACCTCCCTTGGATGTCTCTCCTGGACCAAGTAAGGTTGTAAATAAGGTTTTTGTAAAATCTGAAATTGGATCTAAAAAGGTTTTCCCAGAAAATTTCAGTAAGAAGAGGCACTCCTTATCTAAAATGAAAAACATCTCTAGAAATAAGGAATTGACCCCAAGAGATAGTCAGTCCAATGATACCACTGCTGACATATTATCAGACAGTAAAGATGGAACTGCTGTTCGACACGATTCGTCATTAGGTGAAGATTATAAGAGAGACATGGATGTCATTTCATTCACATTTACGTCCCCAATAAAGCGATCTAGTGAAGTCAAAGAAAGTAATCATTTTGAACCAGGTTATCATGATCCAAATGATGTATCTGGTCCAATAGTTTCATCATCTTCTCTTTTGAGATTGAAACTGATTGGTGGTGATGATTTGAGCCTTCTTTTGGAGCAAAAGCTCAAAGAATTGACAGACAAAGTAGAATTAAGTCAATCAGACTCAGTTAGGGAAAGCACTGATGGTGAATCCATAGCTAGTTTGCCCAATTCAGTTTCTGGATCGAATGGTATAAGCTCTGCAGCAAAATTGGATGGCATGTCTGATAAGGTCGATCCAGATCATGTGTGTGATGATAGTGGCTCCTCAGAAGCAAACTGGAAGGGGAAGGTACGCTTATAGAAACTAGTATTCATTTATTGAGAAACTTTGTTCACAATGGTTTAAGTGTCCTCATACGTGTGATAGATAACATAGCAATGTTTTTTTTTCTGCTGTTGCTAATAGCAGAGTTGAATGATATAACATGATTCCAGACTACAACTAGTTGTAATTATGAGCCCAGTTGCTGTTGACAAATCCTTTCTTGTTCGTGTTTTTTTTTTCCAATGAAGGTCACTTGTTCTCTACTCTTAAATTTCAGTTATGAAGCCCATAGTTAGTTATGATAGTATTATTAGTTACCAAGGTTTCTTCGACGATGCAATCTTCAATCTAGGGTTGCTAATAGATGAACTCATCTACTGAGTAGACTAGCTTTAATTCTTAATTCATGTGTAGCACATCAATAGAAGCCTGGGAGGATTGGACATGGTTGTCTTATCCATCACCTCTGACCCAGACAAAGGAAAAGAAAAAATTGTGGAAGATTGACATGTTTTCATAGGCTTGCAATAGTGTGTAGGGCACAATTTGGTTTGTCTCCCATTACCTGAACAAGATTGCCCCAAGTCACCAAAAAGAATTCAGCTGTTTTTCTTAAGTGATAGGTGCAGAGTTATATCCTATCATTTATTTTGACAGGTTTAGGTAAATGGTGTTCCTCATTCAGAGATATGTGTTTTTTGGGGTTAAATAGTCTTATTCAATTATTCAGCCTTTTGCCTGCGGGTTGAGTTGACTACCCATTGTTCAATGCTAATGTGTCAATGTCTTTTTTTTAATTACTTGTACTGAGGGTGAAGGTTTTCCAGATTAAGTCACTGTACTCCAATATATTTTCAGAACATTTTTATTAATGCAACTTTAAGAATTGGATATGATTTTATTTTTGAGCTGAGGACATGATTCTTAATAGAGATTTGTGGCGCCTAAGGATTATTGTAGTTTTCCACAGTTAGGAAACTATTTATATCATCTTAGCCTAGAACATTAGGCAGATTGCACTGCCATCTCTCCTTACTCATTAACGAATATTGTTGTCTTGGTAGATGTGGTTATTATATGTTTGTTTTGTAATCATTTGATGTTGTTTCCCTTGTTACTTCTGCTTGTCGTTATCTGCTGTAGTTATTAATACAATATTATGATTGATATTTTAGTATAAGTAGTTGTGGTAATGTTTCTCTGTTTTTTCCCCCTTAGTTGAACAATTCACTACTAGCTCACATGTGTGCAGAGGTAATACACTGTAAATGATGAGATACATGTTAGGTTGTATCATTTCTCTTGCTGGTAACTTGAAGAAGTTGTTTCCTATTGGGAAACATATATGTAGTACCATTAGTGGGTAAATATATTTCTCTCTTGATAATGATGCAATTTTGCTTCACATTGCCTAGTTAAGAAGGACATGAGAAGAATTCTCCAAATTTTCCATTTACCTTGATTTTCAAGATTGTGTAACTGATACTATATGTGATTCATTGTACTAGTGACCCTAAATTTGTGATAGGCTTTAACTGAATTATATGATAATATTCTTCCTTTTTCACAAATAAATAAATAAATAAATAAATCATGTTGTTGCTTTAGGCCAGTGAGCATTTCATTTTCTCTCTGGTTAATTTTGAGGTGGATGGAAAAGTCTATTGAAGATAAAGAGACCAGCCTTTATTGGTTGGAGGACTGAAGCAATAATCCTTTACAGAGCTAACTTTCATAGAAAAATCTTTTGAAGATAAAGAAACCATCCTTTATTGGTTGGAGGACTGAAGCAATATATCCTTTGTAGAGCTAACTTTCATTTTATATCTGCTTGTTTCCTCTTTTCCTACCTGCCAGTTTTTTGCCACATGATTTTCTTTTCTTTTCCTGTTCTTTTGATTAGGATAGGTAACCTTGTCCCCCCAGATAGCAGGTGTGAAGGGGAGTCGATTCAGTGGCTTTTACTTGCTATGATGTGATTCCAGTAGGTAAAACTAACCCTGTGGATTAAAACAAAAGAAAATAACGCTCTCCCCAGTGGGTGGAGTGGGATGAGAGAGCGATGTAGAAAGGTTTTGGAGAGAGCCAGACCTGGGCTGGTGCAGAATGTGAATTATGAATGTCGGGGGACATGAATTGTGATGCCTTTTCAGTGTTTGGAAACAAGTAGTAACATTTCTTGGTAGGGATTGTGATATTAGAAGCCAGAAAAAAGATATCTCTATTATCATATGTATTATTGTGCAAGATTTAGATTTTAGGTTGTATTGGTACAAACACAGAAGACACACACACCTGTCCACAGAAAATAAAAAATAAAAACGCCCGTTTTGTTTAAATCACTGGTGGAAAGTGAGAGAAGTACTGCATTGGACAACCAGCAACTATATGATCCTGTGTTTCTTCCTCCATCTGACAAGTACTGCAGCCTGCATTTTCAATAACATGTCACCTGCTAAGCTTCTTCTTTGTTATAATAACCTGCTGACAAGACATCCACATGATTATCTGGCGTTTAGCTATATGTGCATGCTTCCAAACTATTTCAGTGGCTGATTGGAGGCACAACAAGGCAGAGAGGCCAAAGTATGGTGCTGTGGAGTGTGGTTGTGGAAAAACAGGAACTGTACTATTTTTCAAGCAAAGACTATTAGTCCTAGAGTCATAGTTAGAAACATTATAAAGGAGGTTTTGCATATATAATATTGCTTACTCAATGAGGTGTAAGGGCTATTTGGATGCTTTAGATAGACTAAGATCATGACTTTTGTATGATAGAGTACATACATGCACTTTGGTATTAATATAATCATTATTTATCACCCAAAAAATGACAAAAGTATTTAGACAATGCAGTTTTGCTGTTTCTTGTTCCATCTTTCCTTTTCTATGTAACTGCATTGTTGAAGATCATCTGAAGGTGTTATGACCCCATTAACTATTATTTCTGATCAATACAGAACATCTCATGGTTGTTAATTTTGCAATGTATGTACTGGTTGCCTTGAATAGAGGATATTATTTGGTTCATGATTTGGTTACCTGGGATTTCAGGCCTTTATTGCTGTTAGCCTGTTACTAGCATGAAGTTAACAATGTTCCAGTTTATGTGTACACTGGACAGTAGATCTGCAGTATTGCCTATCCTTTACTTAGGCTGCATTCAAAAGTATGCATGACTGAAATGGACTGAGCTGAGATAAATTTATAATTTGTGATTTTTGGCTTACCAACAAGTTGGAAAGGCGAATTGAAATTGTGAAAATAATGTGGAACAGTGGAAGTACTTATCAAAGAGGCTGAAATTATGATTTTCTGTTATTATTCAACAAGCCAAACAAAGCCCTGTAATGCATCCGTTAACATCTTTTCATGACTATGTTATCTCCATTAGAGTGATATATGCATATCTAGCCTGTTCCTGTTACCTTCAGCCAATGGTTATACTTACAGTAGCTTGTCTCACATGAATGATTGGATGTTCAACAATCGTGTCTTTGTACTACAAGCTAGCCCAACATATTGAATTTGTTTCCTTATGTATGGCTCTCTTTCATATGTTTTCCCTATACCTTCTGATATGTTAAAATAGTACATATGATTTGTTTTAATCTTGCAGGATTTTGAAAGTACTTATGGGCCAGGTTGTAGCAGCACTAGAAAACGTGTGCTGAGGCAGGAACCTGATTTTGGATGCCTTGATCTTTTGGTGCCTGAATATTCACTTACAAATAGAAGTTGTGTTTCCTCAAATGACACTAGTCGTTGCTTTCATGGTAATTCTCTCTGAGGTTGTTTGCCAGTCGTCAACAGAGCTTTTATGAATCATCTTCTAATTGATTCATGCCTATATGTTCTCTGTATGCAGGGAGAAATCAGATTTTACTCTCTCAATCCCAAGAACAAGCCAGCTGCATGTCTGAAGAATTCCATGCAGTGGAAGACGAGAGGGACTTGTCTGACACGGCATCATCCATGTATAATGATGATGTGGATGGAAAGCGCAAAACTCTTGTTGGAGATTCAACTAACTGGGATTTCGAGTATGTAAGACATATAGTTCACTACAGCAGGCTAAAGGAAGTGGGTCTGAATGAGAATAGCAATATCATACCCTTCAGTATTTTTGATCTGTTGGAAAATCTCTTGGTCAGCTCAGGAAGGACCTGGGATGACATTTCTAAGCTTTGGCGTAAGACTTTATTTGATTGTGTAAATGAGTATGTTAGTCTCAGATACTGCCGTGCTCTTAATGGAAGCTATAATTCATGGAACAAGTGGTTCATGCTGTCGCTCCAGCATGAGGATTGGTTGACTGAGGACTTGTGCAGGGAAATTTTAAGTCTTGAAGACATGCGACAGTTGATGGTAGATGAGGTCGTGTACAAGGATATGGGCACTCAATATGGAGGATGGTTAGATTTTGAAGTAGAAGCAATAGAAGAAGGTGTAGAGGTTGAAACCGACATCATGGCTTCTTTGGTTGATGAATTGGTCGTCGATTTATGTTCATCTTATTGATTTGGTATGAGCCCTCAGTATGGAGGATTGTTAGATTTCGAAACGGAAGCAATAGAAGAGGGATTGGAGATCGAAACCAACATCATGACTTTGGTTGATTTGGCTGTCGATTTATTTTTGCCTTATTGATTCAAAGATTGCTGATTCCTGGATTCTAACAGAAATGTACAAGATGTATATATACGGGTCTCATTTCTAACCAATTTAAATTTTCCGGTTCTTCAATGATATTTAATGTCTTCATTTGCAACATGAAAAAGTGAGTGACAACTGCCGAGGTTGATTTCTTTTAAGTTCTTGCTGGTCTGAGTTTGCACTGCAACATCATTGCATTTTCCTTTGAGCCGGTTAGGTTTAGTGAGGGGAAGTAAAAATTGGGCTTGGGGGCCAATTATTATAGTCTATAGTATAACAGACTTAGGCAGTCAGGTTTGGTAAAAATTAAATACCAAAAGTTGGGTTTTGATTTTGTATAAAATTTTATTTTAGATTAGATGGATCTTACATATAAATTATTATTAGTCTCAAAGTATAATTATCCATATAATTAGTGTTATTGAAGTTAATATATATTGATTATGCTTTCCTACTGTTTTTAAACGTTCCTCATTTTTTTATTAAAAAAAATAACATTTGTTTATTTTCTGACGTTCCCGTTTTGTCATTATTCTCGTTTCTATCTCGGTGCAACTGTGATCCCTATTGTGCTCCTACTGTCAAAGCATAATTCTATTGTATTGATGCAAAGTGATGGATGGGGGAAGGGAGAGGAATCTATCTGTGATGTTGATATTTGAGGGTTCTTCTGTGTTTGCTGGATATAAGCTGGGAGAGAGAACTACGATCATACATATGCTGTTGTGTCGCTGTCTGCGTGGGATGACTGATAATGATGGGAAATATCACTTATTTGAGCTTTGAATTTGTCCTTATGGAGTGTGTGGTCCTGCTTGCTTATATGTATAATATGGTAACGGATGGAAAATTTTGTAGGCTCTGCCTGCCTAGGGACTGGTACAAGATGGTTTTTCGTTTTATATATATAAAAAAGGTAGCCCAGCTCGGTCCTATTTTTTAAATTTTAATTTAACAGATTATTTAATTAAATAAGTTAAATTTAAATTTTATTTTTTTAAATTTATTTATTAAGCGAATTAAGTTAGAATATATATATATATATATATATATATATATATATATATATTAGAACTTAACTTTTATTCTAATTTTAGTTTATGTTTTTGATTTGGCTCATTAAATATTCAATCTAATTTATTCATTTAAATAAGTAAACCAAGCTTAAATCTTATTTTAAATTTATTTATTAAACAAGTACTTTGTCCGGCTCGTCACCTGTCCGAGCATATAGATATTTAAATCAACTCTCTGTTTATTCTTTCTTAGAAGTTCCACCGTCGAAAATGTATGGTCCCGTCCGTGCCGCTCAGCTCTCGGCCTTCATTTTCAGCAGCAGAGCTCCAGTCCGCTACGCTAGCGCGGCAAGAGAAAGAAATACTAGAGCCCCGCCTGGCCTGCGTCCGTTTTTGACTACCGAGTACTTGGATTTTGACACCGCGATCGTATGCTCATAAATTTCGATTCTCTTTGAAAGAGAAACTTCAACAACCAAAATGGGATACAATATCACATGGCACGCCTCTGATTAAGCCCTCGGGGCCTTTTCGGATTATATTTTAATCGTCGAACACCTCACATGGCCGTACTCCCAAACAAGCCAGAGGCAGCAGGACACGTGATCCACCACCCCCACCGGGAGAAGAAAATAATAATAATAACAAAATAACTAACTACCGTCATTTGCTTTCTTCTGCATCCGAATTTCTTTTTGTTTCCTTCTTCCCTCTCTCTCGTGGAAATGCTAACTAATAGACGAATGTGAGGGCATCAACGTGTCTGACAGTATTTCTTTTAGCTATAATACTCTGCGTTAAAGAGTGGGTTTCTTGCTTTGATACGAAACACGAGAGTTTGAAAAACTATGACGCGGGATTGAAAATTAGTTTTTTTTTTTGCTCCTTCGGTAGATAATGGAAATAGTTTGAAAATAATTTGAGAATAAAAAACGGTGTTTCTGTTGGGTAGAAATGAGAATGAAATTAAGATAATAAATTACTAACTATTAATTGTTAATTTAAACTTGAAAAAAAAATTATGATGCGGGATTGAAAATTAGTTTTTTTTTTCCTCCTTCGGTAGATAATGATAATAGTTCGAAAATAGTTATAGAATAAAAAATGGTGTTTTTGTTGCGTATAAATGACAATAGAATTAAGGTATTAAATTACTAAGTATTATGACTTGTTTGGTATAAGGGTAATAGAGGTAGAAAAATTTTCCTCCTATTTTGTATCTTTTATATTAAATATTTAATAATAATAAATATATTTTGAATAAAATACCCATTTAAGATCAAATTAAGATCTAAAATGGGTATTTATTAGAATAAAAATATTTAATTTTAGATATATTATATAATATATATAAAATATGGAGGTAATTTTTTAACATTTATTACCCCCTTACCAAACGAGCACTTAATTGTTAATTTAAACTTGATAAAAAATTTTATTCATAAAGCATTTAAGTGAAAATATTTTAATCTTTTATAATCTGATTCGCGTTTCTACCCTCTAATTTCCATCACTTTGCATAATAAATTTATAGAAATTGAGGCTTGTAATTCTTATTTTTCTTTATGCCTTTATTCCCATGGAATATATTAAACTCTTTCCTTGATTCTCAATATCGATCATTAATACATGCATATTATATGAAATTATTTAATATATCTTGTCCCAACTTTTTACATATGTTATAATAATTTAATCAATTTTTTAATTTCCTTATTGATTTAGTTTTGTACAAAAGGATCAAATTAAGGTAAGTTAGGTCGCTAACTAAGAAAAATAAGCACGATACGAGAAACAAGCTTGGAATCATGTAAAATTAGATGTAATATCATACAAGATCCTAAAAGAAAAGTCATATGAATCAAAATTAAGTCAAGACAATCAATATATAGGAAATACAGGAGCCCTATATTTATATAAATACAGCTTGTATTTCCTTAGCTCTCCTCCTATGTACTCCACTTACTCAAACCACATGTATATTATTAGAGTAAAAATACGGGTGTTCTATATTTATAAATACGAACTGTGTTTTTTTGACATATTTTAGATCAGATTCGTACCATCTTCTGTCTATATATACAACATATATTATGTCAAATAGAATGTCAAAGAACACCGCCATTAGAACTTCAACTTCGTTTTTCATTATTTATAAACCATTAGAATTCTTTTACCAGATTTAGTTAGTTAATTGGTGAAATTGAAGGATTAAAGATCGTATGGTGTTTGTGGTTCTATAGTTAATTACAAAAACAAGTTATTATCTAGATTAGTCACTTGGGTAATTTGAATATTAATAAGATGTTAGGATACTATAGTTAATTCGTAATTGTTAACATATAAATCCGTAAGTGGCAAATAGGTTATTGATTTAATCAATGTTTATCAATATTTAGAATTAGATAATTTGAGCATATTGTAATTATAGTTCTAGTTAGCTGCTCCTTCATCGTTAATGTTGCCATTAATTAAATCTAGAGATTTTATCTTAGGTTATTACTTGATTACACAATAAATTGTAAGCATACATTGATTTATTTGCATAAGGAAATGTTAGGAAGCGGACTCATACGAGCTTCTATAAATTAGCATTAGAAATACTATGTTACCTTTTTATTCGATAATCGGTTGTTATTCCTGTGTTGAATATGTCATTTGATACCTATTATCTTATTATTGTTATTCAATTTTTTTTTTTAAATTTATTACTTTATTCTTTTCATTATTATTAATTATTTTTTAATCAATTAATAACTGAAAAAATTTATATAATAATTTTTTAATTAAATTATAGTATTTATGTGATCGACTCTTACTCATTGCTTACTATTTGTTTGTGTGTTTAGGATTTACTTTAGAATTTTTGCGACATCACATCAATCATCTAGTCTCTCAAAACAAACACTATCTATAATTGAGGTTTGATTGAACTTAAAAATGCACTTCAATAATACAATAATTGTGATGAAGGTCCATAAAAGTTGAACGAACTTATTAAAACCGAGAAATAATCGGAATTGGACCTTGTTTTTTTCACCTTATCATCAAATCATATCGTATCAATGTCAATCAACCTCTGTCCTTATGGTTTGATTGCAATGAATTTAGGTGTTTAGGTCTTCAAAATGTAATTTATAACTTTCTCATCGCTTTCTAGAACGCAGGAGATAAAATTTATCAGGATGTTAACTTGGAGGTTTTGGTTTTGCCTTGATGTATTGGAATCTTCCTCGTTAAATATTATTCTTGCCTGTAGTACAAAAATAAATAAATAAAACCGAACGTGCAACTGGTGCCGAAGCCAACAACGCTGTACGTGTGAGGGAGGTTTTGGTTCCATGGCGGTGCGTCATGCCTTGACAAATTATGTGGAGTATCTTTTATTTTGCTACACGGCCGTTTCTATTTAAATGATCTGACTTGGCATAAGATTTGATTGGATTTTTAAAAATTAATAATTGATTCATTGAATGAGAAGTCGAATAAATTAGATATTTAGTCTGATATATATAAATAATATTTAATTTATACAAGATATATATTTAAAATAAGATTATAAATACTAACTTTTTATGACCATATAAAATAAAAAATGTTATCTATAATTTTAAAGTTTAATTTAATGGTTAGCTAAGAAATTTCAATTTTCATTAGGTTCAAAGTTTAATAATATATTTTAACACTTTTAAAAAAAATAAAAGATAGTCACATGTATATATACATGAATATTATCCATTTTTTTATCCTTATATATAAATATAATATTATAAAAGCCTTTAAAATTGATTAATTACAATGTTCTTATGAAAATCAAATATTTATCGGATTCATATTTATAAATTCTGAAGTATCAAATATCCAATTAAATTAACTAGATCAAATATCTAATTTGACATATACAATTATTTGTATTTTAACACCGCTACATATGAGTATGGGGTCATACTTGAAAAAGATCATTATTACAATTTTTTTCTCATAAAATTGTATATAATCATCATTATTATACATGTAATCCCTCAAAAATTTTGAAAATCTATATTTTAATAAATAACTTTATTTGAAATAAAATTAGCTTGTAAAATTATTATTTTAATTATTTTATGGATTTTAGAGTATGTAAATTTGGATAAGAGTATTTAATAAATTAAAAATAAATATTTTGCTATTTATCATAATGTTTTATTTAAATAATTTTCCAAACTAATATTTTACCAACTTTATCCTTTTTAAACTAAAATATTAGGTTATAATAAATTAAATTATTAAATTAAATAATTTATCAAGAATATTACATTTTATGATTTTATAAATTAATTTAATTTATTTCCCCTATTTTCTCATTTTTCCTTTTTCTTTTCCTTCCCCTTTTTTTCCTTCTTCTTTTTCTTCTTCCTTTTCCCTCGGGCTGTCTCGCCAGGCCAGCCTTCCCCGCGCAGTGGGCCTCGGCCCACCTCTCCCTCTCCCCCTTAGCCCTCTCTCCCGCGTGCCCGACCCAGCCGACTCCCTTTCTTTTCCCCCTGGACCGGCCAGCCTTTTCTTTTCCTTCTTTCCCCGACCGGCCAGCCTTTTCCCCTCCTTTCCCCGACCGGCCGCCCGCAGCTCCTTCCTTTCTTCTTCTTCTCAGGCGACAACAGCCCAACCCTCTGCAGCTGCCGCCCGACCACCTACGACTTCCTACAGCCGCCGCCCTGCCACCCTGCCTCTCCCTCTCTCTTCTCCCTCTTCTTTTCCTTCACCTTTCCCTACCCCATTATTTCGAAATCCTTCTTCCCCGACCCTCTCCCCTCCATTTTCTCCCCTCCACTTTCTCCCCTTGATTTCGTGCGCCGCCGCCCTCCGCCGCTCCAACCGCCGCCTTCAGCTCCTAAACCGCCTCCTGCACCCTTCCACTACCACCTTGCACCACCCCAATACCCATCCCGCAACCCCCTTTCTCCCTTCTTCCTTTTTTTCTCCCTGTTTTCACCCTTCTCGACAGCTGCCTGTAACGCCACCGTTCTCCGCCGTCCGGCCATCTCTGCCGCCGCCCAGACCACCAATCTCCTCCCTGCAACCTCCTCTACCACCCCCATACTTTACTTTCCCGAAACCAGCCCCTTCACCCCTTCATTTTTCCCCTTTCTTTTCCTTCCTCGCCAGCCTGCACCCCGCACCCCACTTCGACTGCCACCTTCGCAACCTTGCTGCTGCCGCCTCCGCCACCATTAGCCACCATCAACACGTCCCCGACCAGCTCCTACACCCCCTCTTCACTTCTGCACCATCCACTTGCCTTAGAATCTCCCCTAACTACCTCATTTTCTAGCCTAAAGTCCCTAAACCGAGCCACCCTTCCTCTCTTCCATCTCACCCCTCTTCGAGCCCTTCCCCCTCTCTTCTCTACATGACACTCACGCTGCTCATGCAGCGTGAGCTTCCCCTCGTTTTGGGTTTAATTTGGAAATTTTTTGAGGTATATTGATAATTAACTAAAGTGTTTTATTGTTAAATAAATTTTTATAAAGTCTTATCCTTTTTATTTCTTATTTCTAACACAATAGTGATGGATGTTATTTTAGGTGTTGAATTGCTAATTTTGCTTGGTAAGGTTTGATATTTTGCAGGATTAAGGTAATCGTTAAATCCCACTTAAATGCATGATAAACGTATGTTTACACATTAGGAATTTTAATATGTTATTATGGTTGATACATGGTTGTTAATATAAATTATATGGTTGCTTGCATTCTCTAATAAAAAGGAAAGTATGCTCTTTTATGTAATATGTGTGGAGATATTTCCTAAGGGAAGAATTTGACTATTAATGAGAGTGTTAATCAATTATCCATGTCATTTTATGTGATCGTGACCCCTTTATGCATGAATAATATTGTTGTGAATCCGAGGAGCATTTTTGTAATTTTCCTTGGGTTAGGTTACGACCTAATATATGTAGGTGCTAATATGTATCATGTCAAATGTAATGGTTGGTGGAGTTGAACATTGTTAAGGGAGCACTAATATTGTTATTTCATGTGAAAATGTTAAATTAAGAGAAGTGGTATAATAATGGGGGGTAAAGTGGTAATTTCGAGGGAAAAGGGCAATATGGTAATATTTGGAGGTAGAAGGGAGAAATAGTAATTTTATAAGTAAGTGGTGAAAATAGTAATTGTGGAAGTAGGGGTAAAATAGTAATTTTGGATGAAGGAGGGCATTATGGTAATTTTGTAAGTAAAAGGGGTTAATATGGTAATTTTTGGAGAAAAGGGTAAGAATGGTAACTTTTCAAGTAAAAGGGGTATGGTGGAAATTTTCATAAATAAAATGATATTATGGTAATTTGAAAGTAAGGGGTAGAAGGTTAATTTTGTAAATAAAAGGATATTATGGTAAACTTGGGAGTAAGGGGTAACTTGGTAATTATGATAACGACAAAAGATAATTTAGTAATTAAATTATGATTGTAGAAGGGTAATGGGATAAGTATGATGCTAGCGAAGGGTAATTTGGTAAATTAATCAATTAAAGGTTATTATGGTAATTTTAATAAAAGAGAAGGGTAATTCGGTAAATTATCCAACTAAAGGGACAACTTGGTGACTTAGCCAATTAAAGGATAAAGTGATAATTACTTAACCAACTAAAGGGGCAAATTAGTAATCATGATACGGAAGAGGGGTAAGTGAGTAATTTATCCAACTCAAGGGCAATATAGTAATTATAACAAAGGAGAAGGGCGATTTGGTAATTTAACCAACCAAATGAGAAATATGATAAGTGTAGCAATTATGAGGAATGAATGGTGATCTAAAAAGCGTAGGAGGTAATTTGATAACCTAAACCGGATAAGGGGTAATTCGGGAATTATGTAACCTAAAGGGTAACAGGGTAATTTGTTAATGAGGAATGGATGACTTGGCGATTACATAATTAAGGGGGTAAATAAGTGATTTGTACCTAATTTGTTGTGATTGTGGAACCTGATAATGTGATTTAAATAAGGCTGATTAGCTAAGTAAGAGTATTTGATAATTGGCATGGCCTTGATGATTTCTCTGTGACATCCTGATAATCCTCTGAATAAGAAACGATTAATGATATCGAAACAATCGAAAGTGAATAAGTATCGGATTATCGTGCTTTTCGTGATCACCTTAATTAAGACACTATTACTTAAAGTGAAAGACCTCGAGATCGGGAATGGTGACTCCTTAGGGGTCGCTACCCTAAGGACGTGGTTTAGTCCACGATTATTCTGGTATTTGCTGGTGTGCCTTTGTGCCCCAACCAGACCCTATATCTTACTCTTTCTAGCTCTACGGACCTAGTTAGGGGGTATGCATACTTATGGATTAGGTGTCCTTGTCGGTAGGGTACTGAGTTAGCTTTATGCACCAGTACGACCATGGTACCTTTGTGTCCTTGGGTTCGCGGTTGAAGGGTACTGGGTAGCTGATATGCACCGGTACGACCGGTGTACCTTTGTGTCCCGGGTTATTGATCTCTCGTTCGAGGCAAATAAATATGATTGATGTGATGATTAAAGAAAGGAAAGATACTATAATTGAAAGTGGAATATTAATGAGCCGGGCCCAGTGATTTATGATATTGAGTACCGGTCCACCGGTTATAATAGTGGCCAGGAGCGTTGTGCCCTGGGTGATGATTCTTTATATGTCCCGGTCCACCGGTTATAATAGTGGCCAGGAGCGTTGTGCCCTGGATGATGATTTTATATATATTCCGGTCCACCGGCAATAATAGTGGGGGTCCCGAGCTCAATAAAACCAGTTATGTATGTGAACAAAATTATGGGCAAGTACTAATTACTTATAGTGGAACAGTGGCTTAAGGCCTGCTTGTTTTGAGTTACATTATGACATGGCTTAAGACCGTAAGTACCGATTGTTCGTAACGATACATTGATATGCTATGGGAATCTTAATGGTGTGAAATTATTATATATGTATATAGCTTGTTTCATGTGTACATTGCGGGCCTGCTTTTAAGTGAGACTTTAAAGGGTTACTTAGTACCGTAGTACTGAAGGGTTCCATTCGTGGGGCCCCTGCCTATTCAATGGGCAGTGCCCTTGTAGGTCTTTTCAGGTGCTACTCAAGTGGGCTACGGGAAAGAGAGTAATGAGTTATCCGGTATCGTTAGGGTTTTCCTCCTTCATTTAATTTCTTGGTTTTGATGTTATGTTGTTACTTTAACCACCATTGGTGGATTTTATTCCTGTAAACGATTTGATGAGCTACTCTGATTTAAGTATGTTGAATTTCTTGCAATTTACTCTGATTTATGCATGTTGAATGTCTTTCAAATTGTATTTCATTTTTCTTAGCCTTAGCACTTGGTACTAGAACGGTATGAGTGAACCGGTCTGGTACTAAGTGTGGCGGTAATACTCCCCAAAGTTCACGTTTTACTTAATTTGCTTCAGCTAATTTCCTCTAATTAACAAAATTTTTCAGTAGTGAATTTGGGGGTGTTACAATACATGATAAACCTATTTTTTTTCTTGGTGCCACCACCACCCTTAACCCCCAAAATACTAACCCCCACTCTTTTCTTAACCAAAAACTACTATCCAACTTGCGTCGTCGCTATCACCGCCGTGCCGCCCTCTACTTTTCTTGCCTATTCTGGTCACCACCACTTTCCTTTCCTCCATTTTGAGTTCCATTTAATTAAATTTAAAATCATCATCATCATCATCATCATCATCATCATCATCATCATCATCATCATCATCATCATCATTATTATTATTATTATTATCAAGTAAAGAAAAATGAAAAAGGAAGAAAAAGGATAAGATAGCCTAAGTTTGGGCATTCCCATTTTTAGGTACTATTATGGTGATCATAAGAGAGGAGGCGTAGGTTTTTCTTGCTTCAAGACTGGAGCCATTTAAATAAGGATACAATCATAGCTAGGGCCTTGTGTTTATGTGATTTTGGTATGTATTAAGCAAATACCAACATGAAATATTACATGTTCTAGGGTTGCTTGTGCAGCTTGACCTATAAGGATCTACAGTAAGAATATGTGTAGACATGGCTATGTTGGTTCATATGTTATTGTGTAATTCTATTATACGATACTGCATGTTTTGTGGATTGTTGAGAAGTTATTGTATTTTAAGCTATGAGGCTTAGGTGGGGTTTTAAAGGCCTAAGGGCATTTTGGTTAATATTTTAGAAAATGGCATATAGGGAAACCTTAGGGAAATTTTGGTAAAATATCCTTCGAAAGATGTTAAATAATAATTATGGTAATTATAGAAGTGAATTAGGGAAGATATTACATGAAGAGGTTTGACCTTGTATGGGGTGGGTCAAACCTAAAATGGTCTATGTCTAATGGTGACTAAGTGAGGGATGGCAATTAAGAATGATTATGGGGGAGATGATGGTATTTTTAGGTAGTTTGGCAACAAATGGGGGAGCCCTTGGATGCTAGGGAATATGAGAGTACTAAGTGGGTGGAACTAGGGTTTTGGTGGTACAAAACCTTAGGGGTAGGTCATTATTACATAAAGGAAATGTGTAGTTGGGTTGTACCTCTGAACTATGATGTTGAATATGCTTTGTGGGGATTGTGTATTAAGTTTAATGGTTAGGTGGGATAAGTAAGATTAGACATAACAACTAAGGAGAAGTTAGGGTTTTGAGAGGAGTTCATTGAGGAGGTTGTTATCACATGTGCAAAATGAAAGAGTCGGGCTACAAAACTTTAGGGGATAATAAAAAAATTTCTTTCTTCCCTCTCTTCCCTAGTCTACTCCCCAACCCACTCCCCTTCCTTTTTTTTCTCCTCGGCTTGCCATCCAAACCCACCTTTCTTTCTTTTTTCTCCTTCTCTTTCGGTTCGCACCTCCATCTCATGCCATTTTCCTTTCTTTTCTTTGTGTTTTTTTTCTTTCTTTCCCATGTCAGCATTGCCTATTCCTCTCTTCTTCCTTTCCCTTTCCCTCATTTTCTATTTCATCCAAATAAGTCCTATACCCAATGCCTTCATTGTTGTCCTCCCATTCCCTTCTCAACCATATAATATGCACTACTCCTAACTTCACACACTTTCCCCGACAACACCAACTCCCTGACCTGACAACCCATGTACTTTGCCTTCAACCACCTATTCCCTTGCACGCTAAGCTAACTCTAGGCCCATCACCTTATCCATCTTCTCTTCCCTTCTCATCAATCTTCCTTATATATGCATACACACACACACATACACATGCATGCAAAACCTTTACTTCTTCCCCTTCTCCTTTTTTCCTTTATTTTTTCCCATCGAAACACCTTGTCTTGCTCTATTATTCTTCTCCTTCTCTCTACCACCACCCATCATTGCCAGCACAACCACCCCTACCATCGAGCTCACCCCTGATCGAGCTCCATTCTCTTTCCTTGTTTCCCTACCTGCTTGACCCAACACCACTACACTAATGCAACCTATTTTCCATCGTCACACATGTCCATATATTTGGCCAGTACCTCATCACCTCATGTCCTCGTCACACCCTCTCATTCTTGTTCTATCCTCCTTTTACCCTTTCCCTACAATAGACCACAACCCCCTTCATTTTCCTTTCTTCTTTTCTCTCTCTTCCCAACTACAACCACACTACTTCTTGGTTGGGTCACCACCTATAGGCTTTCACCACTGCTTAACCATCGTTAGCTAACACCAATACCAACTCTACCTCCTCTACTAGCAAGAACCACCCAAACCCCCACCTACCTTTGCCTTCTTTTCTCTCTTTGTCACTAGTTAAACCAACCCTACCACAACCACCATTGCCTACCACCAAATCTTGTTGGCCCTAGCACCACCATCACCACTATCCTTGTTGCCAACCAACACCATCACCCTTAACTCCACCCTCACCACCACCTTGACCACACCATCATTGTGCACCACCAGCCCAAGCCTTACACTTTTTTGTTGTCTCTATTTCCCCCTCCCTCTTCCTTTCCTTGGTTCCTTGATGCAAGAGCATACCCTTCACAACACTGTTCATTAATTACTCTTCAGCCCAAATTAGATGACCTAAAAATTCTTCTAAGTTGGGAAGGATTAAACTAAGCTACACTCCTCTTCACGTCCAAGGGAGCCAATCAAGCCAGGCAACTTGCCTCCCAACCACTTTCCTTTTTGTAGCTTAATTCTGAGCCAACCATGCAGCCATAACCCACCCCAGCCACACCTATTTCGTGGCTTACCTTTTGAGTTATATCATGCAGCCTCTTCTCTTCCAACACAACCACCTACAAGTAGCTCTAAAGGGACCACAACTTGTATTGAACCGCAAGAAAAAAGAGAAGAAAAGGTTGGTAATTGGTAGGCCAAAGCCTATATCAACCTATAAGAAAATAAAAAGGAAGAAAGGGTAGGTAAAAGGACAGCCTACAAGTGCATAATCATAGAGGATTTTTGAGGTTTAGTCACTTACTTCTTGGTACTTTTGACAACCCTTATTGTAGGTTATGTTTTCTTATTTAATTTGTATTAACTTTAATCATGTAATAACTAGTACATAGGGAATTTTCCACTATTTTAAGAATAGTCGGGTTCTTAATCTCAACATAAACCAAAACATGATCTTGAGATAACTAATAATGAGTAAGATGTTAATCACTTAAAGTGAAAGATTATTTGAGTTAGGACCAAGGTGTTGTGTTTGTTTCACTGAAAAATAATAGTGGCTTAGATGTATTTTTTTTTCTAAGAGTCATTGCACCTATTTAAGAATAGTGATCATGAGCATTCTTTTCCTAAGAGGTGTTGTGTCATTTCAATCAGACGATAATAGTGATCCAAAAGAGTTTTTTTTTTCTAAAAGGTATTTTAGACCGTTCCATCTGTGTAAAAATAATGGAGTTCTTGAACTCATTATATTAGGAATGTGGATTATGATTGTAACTATTGATGGGCTTATGGAATAAGTTTTATCTTATATTATGTTATTGTGTTCACTTATACTTACATTTGATTTATGTTTTTTAGCTTAACCTGATTATGACTATATTGTTACCTTACTTAGTAAATAGAGTACCAATCATCCTTTTTCTAGTATTTCTCTTTCCCATAAGTAGATCCACCTTATTTTATAGGTGATCATTATTTACTACTTTTAATGTTCTTGCCTTTGGTGAGTCGATAATTGAAAATGGTATAGGGTATAGCTATTCGGATATCTCTGTCTCTCTAGGGCTGTTAGTCATCTATTTTTCATTATACATTTTCCTTCTCTCTATTACGTATCCTGTATCATGGTGAAATCAAGTGATTTCCACACTTGATTTCTAGGTATGAGGTTACTTTTTTCTTACATCTAATATACACTAGGCATAAGGAATATCTCTTCTATATTGAATGTAGCGTGGCAACCCCTATATTTTGCATTTTGTCTTCCACAATTCACTCTATCAAATGAAATCTTTTAGCTTCAAATGTTAGGGGTGTTATAGTAGTGGTGGTTGGTTTCCAAGGAAAATGGCGGTGCTTGGTGGTCGGTGGTGGTAATTGTTGTTTGCTTATTGGTGTTAATGCACAGGGTAGGAACAAAGGAGGAGGATAAGAGGCTTGGGACTAGGGTGCTCGACACTAATAGAGGAAGAGAGTGAGTTAGGACATCAATAAATGAGGCATAGAGTTTGTGGGATGTGTGTGTGTGCGTGCGTGCGTGTGTTTTTGCGCACGTGCATGGTGGCATGCATAAAGTGAACGAATGAGGGGGGCACACACACGAGCTAAGCATGAGACACAATCAGGGAAAAATGTTGGGTAAATTTTTCAATGAAATACATCCCAAGATTTATGGGAGATGATGGCTTAGATGGTTGGGCTTAGGAAGCTTTGAGAGGAGGAGTTGGTTTGGGATAGCGAAATAGATACACGCAATGTAGAGAAGAAGAAGAAAAATCAAATAGGAGAAGAAGAAAAAGAATTAAAAGGGAAATGAGAAAGAAAAAGGGGAAAAGGAAAAAAATAAGTGTGCAATTATGTTTGGATTAGGTTTAAAATTGTGATTAATAAATTAAGATAAGATTAAAATATCAATCATATGAGCTTATGGTTAAAATAAAATATAAATGACCCATAATAAATGTTAGGATTAGATTAAACTATTAATTACTTAATATTAATATTAGGTAAAATTTCAGAAATTACATCACTATCCCCTTAAAAGAGGCTTCATCCATGAAGTCGATAAGTGATGCATATGATATCCAACTTGGGTCATGCTAGGAAGTGGTGTCTAATTAAGATTAAATTAACCAAAAATTAAGAGTAGAATATGGAGAGATTTGACAAATTGAAATTGATTCTTGGTAATTCCTTGAATCAAAACTCACAAGAACCACTTAAGGTTTAAACTCTTAGGATAAATCTTGAAAGATTTTTGATAAACTTTTAAACTCTTACACTAGAGTTAAAGATGAAAACTCTTAGTTTTTTTTAGAGAAACTTGTGTAGTAAAAAAAATTTGGTTTCTCTTTGATTCTTTCCTTGGCACTTATAAATGGAGTGCAGGATTAAAGGTTACAACTTATCTAACTACTACAAGTGATTTGAGCTAAAACAAATAAAAGAGACTACCTAATATACCACCTATGCCACTCGACCATGAGGTATGTATATGCTGATTTCGAATATGGTGAGCCTCCATCATGTGTCAAACTCATGAAGCTACCACTTGATTCATAAGGAAAGATATAAGGATCATTTTAATATTATAAGGGACAAAAAGAAGTAAAGAATGTCTTTTAGCCTTCCTTATTCTTCCCAAAAATCTACTTTGTTCTTCCAAAGTGATGAAAATGACTTGTCATATAGCTTGAGAGGGACTTATGGCTTGTTTTGTGTGGCTATTGTAGGTGTATATTGGGTTGCATTTTTATGGTATTTTTTGATCTAAAAAGGGTGGGAAAACTTGGCTTAAAAAGTTGGGGGTTTTATTATGTGGATGTGATAAAAGTTGATAAGGTTTGCATGACTTGCATGGCTAGTTTTCTTGGGAGTGATTAATTTGTCTAAGTAAAGTTTTGTGACTCTACAACTTAAAAACAATAAGGGTATGAGTGTGATCGTTAGATAAGGATGCTCCTGCATCAATAAGTTAAGGTTTGGGAAGAAGACAAATAAAATATAAGGAAAAGTGATCTTAGTGGTTAAATATATAGGATTTAACACTACACGATTGGGTATTATCCCCATAAAAGAGAGAAAACCTTGAAATCTATACACTCGTATTGAAAAGATCAGGATACTACTCGTGCATGTCTTTTGTTGTCTCCTTAGTCCCTTCTTTTGCTTCATGGTGGCTCCATAGAATCTTCACGAGTGGAATTGAGCTTGTAAGAGGTTGTTGTACCTAGGGCTGTAAACAAGCTGAATACTCCTAGGCTTTGGCTCGGCTCATTTAACTAAACGAGCCTAAAATAATGTTTGGGCTTGGCTCGTTTAACTAAATGAATGAGCCAAACCGAGCTTTTAACGAGCTGAGCCGAGCAGAGCTCACGAGACAAAGCCAAAAAATGAACCGAGCCGAGCTTTTTCGAGCTCGGGCTTGGCTCGTTTAACTAAATGAACAAGCCAAACTGAGATTTTAACAAGCCAAGCCGAGCCGAATACCGAACCGACTCAGCTCATTTACAGCCCTAGTTGTACCTTAGTGTTGAGAATTTGAAAGGGTACCTCATCATAGGATAATGAATTGTCAAACTCAATCTCATTGGGTCTCATCATGTGGAAATGATCTATAACTCACTTCCTTAGCTATAAGACGTGGAAGACATTGTGAACTTAGGCTAACTCTAGTGGAAGTGCCAAGTGGTAAACAACCTTGATGACCCTATCAAGAATCTCATAAGGACCAATATATACAGGGATCAACTTAACCTTCCTACCAAACCTCTTCACTCCCTTTGTGGCTGAGATCCTCCATAGAACTATATCCCCTATCTTGAATCCATCACTATGGTGCGTATGATATGCATAGCTCTTCTATCAAATCTAGGCTACCTTCATCTTGTCTCAAATCAAGGAAACCTATTGAGTCATCTCCTCGACCATCTTTGGTCGATGTGCAACAATCTTACTAATGTTACTCTAACACGAGGATGTTTGACCCTTGCATCCATTTAATGCCTCAAAATGTTCCATCAATATATGGGCATGATAACTCTTATTGTATGAGAACTCCACCAAATGTAGATGATCCTAATGATTGTCTCAGAAGTCAAAAACACAAGCTTTTCCTTGAGTATCTAAATCTTCCTCTCAATTTTTCTATCTATAGCTAGGTGAAATCTGGTATTTATCCTCAACTTCGTGATCATATCTTCTTACAACTTTCCCCATAAGTGAAAAAGAAATATCAAATTCCTATCAGAAACTATGTCGGTAGGTCTACCATAGCTGCTCACCACAAACCTCATGTAAGCATCGACTAATCAATCCATAATCCAAGTCAACTTTATCAACACAAATATTACAACTTTAGTTAACCATTCGATGATGACCCACATTGTATCACATCCACTGTGAGTCCTTGGTAGTCTTCTCATAAATCCATAGATATGGGGTACAACTTCCATCTAGAAACATCTAAAATTTGATCCAACCCTACAAAGCTAGGGTTTTTGATCTAAACCTTCTTATGAACTCCGCTGCCTATCACTACATAAGAGGCCACCATTAGATCTGATTGAGGTCCTTGTATAATTTATCCTCTCTTAGGTGGACAAAATACAAAGTAAAGTGACCTTCCTTTAAAATTTGGTGCTTCATATCAGTGCAACATTAGGGTATCCACTAACAACCCCTGTAGCGAATTCTACCATCCTTATGAATTTGAAATCCCTCAACTCAACCGTCCTATATTGTCTACTTAATCCTCTTGAGTTTAACATCCTCGGGCTATTCCACTCAAATCTAATCAAATTCAGTCATCGTCATCATCAAAGCACTCATCTAAACCTCCAAATCACCCTACTGCATCAGCTTTATCCAAATCTCACCAAGCTCCTCAAGAAATTGATTACACTGTACACGAACTCAAGAAGTGTGATGTCTTTCTTCTTAAGGTATATGCAATATCATTGTCCTTAACCTCGTGGTAGGTTGACTCAATAGCATAGTTTTTCACTAACTATAGCCATCTCCTATAGCTCATATTCAACTCCTTTTGAGTGAATATATACTTGAAGCTCTTATGGTTGGTAAAGAATTTGCATCATGTCTCTTACAGATAGTGCCTCCAAATAGTCAATGTGAAAAAATAATATGGCTAACTCCAAATCATTTGTCAGGTAGTTATAATCATGCCGCTTTAACTAACGAAAAGCATAATTTACTACCTTACTATTCTACATCAATATACAACCCAAACCATGTTTCAAAACATCACTGTAGACCTCAAATCTATACGATCTCGATGGTAGAATCAAAACTAGTGTCTTAGTCATATGCTGCTTTAACTTCTAAAATGTGCACTCACATGCATCATCCCACTAAAATCTAGTAGTCTTCTTTAGAAGGTTCATCAAGGGATGGGATACCTTTGAAAAGTCCTAAACAAAGCACTTGAAGTGCCCAACCAAACCTACAAAACTATAAACCTTGAGAATGCTAGTGCGTACCTTTCACTCGTTGACTGCCAAAATCTTTGCAGAATTTATGATGAATCCTTGTGCTAAAACAACATGACCTAAAATGCAACCTCCCAAAGCTAAAACATGTACTTAGAGAGCTTTATACACAACCTATGCTCTCTAAGGAGTGATAGTATAGTGCGAAGATATTGCTCATGTTCCTCCCCAGTCCTAGAGTATACCAAAATTTCGTCTATGAAGACCACTAGCTGATCAAGGAACGACCGAGAGATCCTTATCATCAAGTCTATAAATATGGTAGACCCATTATTGAACTTGAAAAAGCATCACCGTGAACTCATAATTTCCATATAGTGTCTAAAAGGATATCTTCATGATGTTTGCCTCGATGATGTGTAGCTAATAATAGCTTGGTCTCAATTCGATCTTTGAGACAATTAAAGCATCCTGAAGGTGATCAAATAAATCATTGATCTTTGAAAGCAAAAATTAGTTCTTCACTGTCAATTGTCTTAAAACCTAACAACTTATACACAAGCGAAGACTCCCATCCTTCTTCTTTATGAAGAGAACCAATGCTACCCATAGAGACACACTTGGGAAAATGTACTCATAAGTCACTAACTCCTTTAACCGTGGCTTTAACTCCCATAACTCTATCAACACCATCCGCTTAGGTGCTTTTAAACTAGCTTGGCCCTTGGTACCAGTTCAATGGTGAATTCTATATCATGTACCAATAAAATACCGATATCTCCTCAAAAAAACTCCCAAGTAGCTAAAATGTCTTCCAATGCCGATACATCCTTACTCGAATCCTGAACACTGCACATATACATAGGGTAACCTCTCTACACCATATAGTATAATGTATTGATAGATATGACCTTTGTTTTATACCTAATCTTGCATCTCGTATAAGACACCCTAGTACTATGAGGTCCTTATAACATTACTCACTCCTGTGTACAATCTATCAACACTTGATATCTCCCAAACATATCAATCCTAGGGATTATGTCAAATTCCCATAGATCCATCTTAATCAAGTCCCTTAGGAAGTCTACCCTGCCTATATCTAAGGGCATACCTAAGTAGAGTTTAGTGCAATCCAATATATTCCTAGAAGGTAAACTCGTAGATATAAACACACTAGCAAATTGAGACAAAGCATTCTAGTAACAAAAGTAGTAGATACAAACAACAAAGATGTGCCCAAATCAAACAACACATGCACTAGTAATGAGAGTTTGATAAACATACCAATGGCCACATCTAGTTGTCGACCGACCTCTATTTGGATGATGACATTCAAGCATCTGCCTGACTATCCTCTATGTTATCCTCCACAATACCCTCCAAAATCCCGGGTCTATCCTCCACCTTAAGGAAATAGGCGAGACCACTATGGCCTCCCTTTAGCCTCCCTAGGTGAAGGTGCCCTTTGTTTATGGCACTACTATGGCTATAGGTCCGCTAGTGATAGGCTTACTTTTGGGGTACAAGCAGTCGTTGTAGTTGGAATTGACCTTGGTAAAATTGCCTTGGTAGTCTTGGATTAGATGATCTTGACCACAAAAATGACATAAGAAACATCTTAGCAGTCCCACAAGTCTACTTTGTCCACCCTTTGTGCTGAAAAATTGAAGGTTTACCTCCCTAAAACTAATTTTGACCTCTAGAACCCTGTATCTCTAGCTTCCTCTTACCTTGAATAGAAGCCTACTCTTGAACCATCGTAGTGGAAACTTATGCTTGCTCATATATCATGGCTAGGACCTAGAAATCCATGACACCCATGATCCTTCAGATGTTAAAATGAAGCCTCTCCTCAAACTGATATACCATTGTTCACGGGTTACTATATCCTAGAGTGAACATAAAAAACTCCAAGAAATGAACATAATACTAACACACTATCATCTTTCTCTAGGTTAGCTACATGAACTCCTTAATATTATACATATAAAGGCTCTTTGGATAATACTTCATGTGAATCACTGTCTTGAAGTCATCCCAAGACATCGGTCCTCCTCCTTGTGTATGGAGACCTACTTGCTAGGAATAATGGCTCTTTGAAGGAAGTAGGTTGATATGCTCACCTTCCAAGTAGGTGGGAAACTCGGTGACCGGGCCTATGGTGAGAGAGTGGAAAGAACTTCACTGACCGCCTTCCGAGTAAATGGGAAATTAATTGTTGTGTATGTTTAATCCATATCCCTAATTTTCGTCACAGGCGTATATTAGTGGAAACTTCATGTCCCTAATCCATCCCTACATGATGACAAAATCCTCCTCACTTTTTAATATTGTTAATACTAACTTTATCCATTATCACTTTTTGTTATTAATATAAATATTTGGACCCTTATATTATTATCATTTCAGTTACTATACTATTGTTATTGTCATTATTATTATTATGCTTAACATTATTATTATTATTACTATTACTATTATTATTGTTGTTGTTGTTGTTGTTATTGCCATTATTTTTATTATTATTAATGTTATTGAAACCAAAATTGGCATGTTACCATTTTGTTACTATAGAAGAAGAATACACAACCTTAGTAATAATAATAATAATATTATTATTATTATTCAAATATTGCTAATATTATTCCTAATGCCTTTTTTACTAACATTATTACTATGATATCATTATTAGTTATTACTATTAATATTGTTATTATTTTGTTAATATTATTGTGATAAAAACATTCGAACCCTTATATTATTATTATTCCAAATATAACTATTGTCATTATTATATTTAATAATATTAGTACCTTGTTATTATTACTAATATTATATTATTATTTTATCCCTAAAACCATTATTAGCCTTAGCCTTAAAAATAACAGGGCTTCTATTTCTAGGAGCATTAGTATTACTATTATTATTATTATTATTATTATTATTATTATTATTTTATTTTATTTTATTTTATTTTAACAAGTATTAGTAATATTATTTGAAGAAATAAAGCTATTAGATTTAATAAAATAAATATAGTTATGAATAGTAACATAAGTATATTTTGACTAGTAATATCTAGTAGGCTAACTTGATGGTAAAAACCCTAGTTTTCACTTATAAAGCTCCCTTTAATAATAGCAACCCTAATCTTACACTAAAATAAAAAATAATAGTATTTTTGGTAGGAGGGAAACTAATCATTAGTCTTACCCTCTTATAAGTGAATCAAGCTAAACCCTAAGGAGGCATAGGAGCATGCTCCAAGCCCGGTGTCATTTTAGGTAAGGATGTGGCTAAGGCCCTTGTGTGTTGTGTGACTTGTATGCCTTGGATGCTATGTCGTGTATCATATGATTGACATTAACTTATCTTATGTGTAGCGCAACTTGAAGTTGAGGTATGTTTGTGTGTTCCTTATGGCATGAGTATGATATGTATATATGGTGATTATGATGTGATATGATATGACCCTCTAGGACATGCATGCTAGGATGAATATTAATATGATATGGGAATGAAAGGATAAAAAGAAAGAAAATGGGAAGTGAGATTACTAAGGGGGATATGAGGTTTACCAAAACACCTCATGATCCATGAGAGGAAAAAAAAAAGAGATCACCAATATGAAAAGGAGATGGGAACCATGCATGAGAATTCTAGGGTTTGCATGGGGACTTCGAGAGTTTGCATGGAATGGATAAAGCTTGCATGGGAGTGATCCTTACATGAGAAAAGTTGTTTTAGGGTGTAAATAAATTAAGGGGAGAGTTGTAGAGTGATTGGAGACTTGGGATGAAAAATAGTACGTAGGTTGGTGTAAGGGTGTATAGGGGACCCGATTAGGGTTTTGGGAGGAAGCGGTAATCTTAAAAATGTGGAAGTAAAAATGATTAAGGAAGAATGGAGTACGAGTTAAGAGTGAGAATTTATTATGTAAGGGATGAGTATGGGTGCCATGGGAGAAAAGAAACATTGAGTGGGAAATAGAGAGGTTACTTGTGGAAGAAGAAAGGTACTAGGGTTTGAAGTGGCCAACTAGGGTTTATGGGCACATGTGGAATCAAGTGGTAAAGCGATATGATTTGGGATTGGATTTAAATGAGATAAGGTGTGGGGCGATGAATGGAGTAATGGTAGTGTAAGTGAGAAAAAGATTGGGCCACATAGGTTCAATTAGGGTTTTCGAGGGAAAACCCTAGAGGTTGATAGTAGGTGGAGTTGGATGTCATGAGATGTTGGGCCTTAATCCACACCCTTAGGAATTGTTTTATATTATGTGTAAGTATAAGGGGGGAAATGGATATCAGGGTGTGATAAGGGGCGTGGGAGTCCCAAGATATGGGGCGGGCCCCCTTGAGAGGATAGAGTTAGAATGTTGTTGAGCATACATGTCAAGGGTGAAATGCTTATTGAATAAGACACGAATAAGATACTATCCATTTAAAGAGAAAGATTGTTGAGCTGGGCCCAGACTGGTCCACCGACGAATAATAGTGGCCAGGAGCCGGGGTGCCTTGCATGACCGGTCTACCGGCGAATAATAGTGGCCAAGCGCATTTTGCCCTGCATGACCGTTCCACCGGCTATCATAGTGGGGGTTTTCGTGCTTAACAAACCAAACATAATGATGATAAGACATGGGAAAGATACGAAGTAATTACAGTGGAACATCATGTGAGTTAGGGCCCAACTGGTCCACCGGAGAATAATAGTGGCTAGGAGCATTTTTCCTTGCATAACGGGTTCACCGGCTATAATAGTGGGTTTCCTGCACTCACATGGACTGATAAAGACTATGATGTGAATCAAATATATATATCAGAGATTTAAAGAATAAGTCTACTTGGACCATAGCCGGCCTTCATCATCTATATTACTACATGCTGCTTATGTGATTATGCCATGTATGCTATGTTTTATGATTTGTACATTTTGCCTTAGCGCATATATTACCTTACTCGGTACGTAGCGTACTGATCACTCGTTTCATGGGTGCTGCTCATTCCCATGAGTAGAAGACCCTTCTGAGTTTGTGTAGGTAGGTAGGGGATGACATCTTCAATGCCTATGACACCTACGAGGCATCGGGTGGGGTTGAGTGTTGAGTCTAGACCTAACTTGGGAGATCAAGAGAGACTCGGCTGGACTCTATTTTTCTTGACTTGACCATGTATCATTATATTCTAGATATATCATGTCGTATGATGTTTATGTTTTTGGAAAACTCTAGTTGCTTACTCTTTGGATTGTAATCCTAACTGCACTCTGATTTCTGTATGACTTGTGTTTTATTAATGACTTATATTTTTATTGATGACTTGTGGTTGATGTTAACCTTGTTTAGCCTTAGCACTTAGTATTGGAATGGTAGGAGTGAACCGATCTGGTATTAAGTGTGGTGGTAATGCCCCCGAGTTTACAATTTTATTATTTCATTTATGTTAAACCTTTTAATTAAACGAAATTTTTCAGTAGTAAATTTTGGGTTGTTACATAAGGTTACCTCCTTCTTTATATAATCTGCCTTAATACATCAACTCAGGGTGTTTCATCGATAAATATTTGTCAAATGATAAGAAATAAACCTACAAACGCATGTAAAATAATATTAATATTATTCATATCAATTACTTCAATTAAACCCCTAATAAAGTATGCCACCCACCTATTGCATTCTTAGCAAATCTAGTGCCTCATATACTAAATTAGGCCATCCATTGATTTAAAAGAAAGTGTCTGAAGAGATGTATCCCATCTCATTGATGATTACACGTATAAGAATAAATCTGCCAAAAGTACGGAAAATACTCATAAATCTATGCTTGTACACAATTATAACACGTACATAATAAATTAAACTAACAATTAAAAAATTAACTAATAATTAGTAATAAATAATTACTTTTAATAGTATCATGCAACCACCTAGCTACTTGCACCTAGTCCTAGATGCTATCATAAGCTGGTTATATAAAAAAGCTAAAATACCAACTCCAAGAGCCCAATCACCTAACTTACTCATATTAGTTATTAATCTCAACACTGATAGGGGAATACGGTTGCTAGGCTTATTTTCTAAAATGTGCAAGATAGTAGGTACCACAAATAAAATCGAGAATAAGACTTATAATTAGAAACTCACTTATTAAAAACAATATCATCCAATGCAACTAGGTGCCCTTCGCAAAAGTTGCCTTCACCATCACCTTAGGTTCACCCCACACGTCGACCAAAATCTCCACCATATTGCCATCACTAGGAAAATACTCACTAGGACACTCATATCTATAATAATTTAGATCCATAGTGTAAATCAAGTTATTTAGGGTAAAGTTATCTCACCTAAATGAAAGTGGAAGTTGTTAGTCTTTGGGTGCCACATCTCAACAAAATTAAAAATAAGTGGAGCATTATGATGGTGGAAGTATATTTTATGTAGATTCTTCAAGCTTATGGCCTTGATGTAATCATAGGCAAGACATATGCCAACATCATCTACTAGTAGTCTCATCAAGTTTCTTGTCTTGGGCTAACCCCTCAGTATAGGGTGTGGTTCCTACAGTGAAAAGAATATTAGAATAATGAATTATTGGGTAAAAAGTAATAACAAATTTGTATAATAATAAAAATTACCTACTCATTATTTCATATGACATATGACACATGACCCTTAAAATTAGAGAAGATCAGGAATCAATGGACCCCCACTTGTAAGTTTGACCAATCATCAATTGTCATTTGATATCGATGAAGAAGCATATCATGTTGTTTGGGCATATGTGGTAGTGCTAGCGAAAGATTCCTCGCTACGATCATCATATTCCTCCTCAAATGACACATGATGTGTGTTTGTAGTACTAGGAGCTTTCCCACGCTTCATAACTACTTGTGCTCCATCATTAGGAGTGATTTTCCTTTTCACCACTCTAATATTAGTGATAGTAACTTGCTTAAGATCCTTACATGTGCCTCCTCTACCAATCAATTGCTAATTATAACAAAAAGTTCATAAATATTATGTTTTAGCTCATCGATTGTTTAGGGTTTTAGGTTTGGGTTTTGTGGGTTAAAGGTTTTAGGTTTGGGGGTAATGGTTTAGGGATCATGGTTTATGATTTTTTTGGGGTTGGGATTAAGGGTTTGGGGTTTAGGGTTAAGGGGGTTGACGGTGAGTTACCCGGTTGAGATAAGGATGGATGGGGTGACTCATCAGTTGGTGTGGATGTTTGATGGGTAAGTCATCCATTTGAGGTCATGTTTAACGGTTTAGACATGTATTAAGTTGGAGTGTTGACGGGTAAGTTATCCATTTGAGGAGGAGGTCAGCGAGTAATCCATGCATATGGAGGGGGGAGCATTAGGCTAGTCATCCATCAGTAGGGGTAACTTATTACTGAGTCACATGCTACCATCACACTAGTTCATTCCCAACCTTGAATATTACTTTTTAAAGTTCTGATTTCAACAAAAAAATACTACAAATTTACTAATTTAAGTGCGAACTATGCATGTAAATACTAAGTTGAATCAAATAATAATTCAAATTTGAAAATGTAAGCACCACATTTTACATATTGTGATCCTTCAAAAATAAAAAAAAAATGTAACAAAAAAATTTAATAATACTTATAACTTTAGATGTAAATTGTCTGATCTGCGAAAGAAATCTGATTTTTTTAATTGATAAAGAAGAAGAGTTGAGATATAAGGAAACAAGTTGCTACCATAGATGATGAGAAAAACTCTATTTTTTTTATTGGAAGGATGAAAAAATAAAAAGGAAAAAAAAAAAGAAAAAAATGATGATTTTAAAGGATCACTTGGTCTTTCATCTACTGGTATGGAATATTAGATGGATTCGAGGTTTGTACCAAGGAAGGTAGTGAGTTGAGGCATCATGCTGATATGTTGAGCTACGAAAATAGAAGTTGAAGTCTAGTTGACGATATAACCAAGCATTCCAAAATGATGCACATCTAGAGTAATCCTCCTTATACTTCTTTATGTTTGCACTACAACAAAATCCATGTGCTCTAACAATAGAAGGAATCTGGACAAGCTAGGGGTAGCTAAATCGTCAGGCAACTTAGTCTGGCATGTAAGGCTACATCCTTCTTTATATAAGCTGCCTTAATACATTGACTAAGAGTGTTTAATCAACAAATTTGAATGATAAGAAATCAACCTACAAACACAAGTAAAATAGTATTAATATTATTCATATCAATTACTTCAATTAAACCCCCAATAAAGTATGCCACCCACCCATTGCATTCTTAGAAAATCTAGCTGCCTCATATACTAAATTAGGCCATCCATTGATTCAGAAGGAAGTGTCTGGCGAGATGTATCCTATCTCATTGATGACTACATGTATAAGAATAATTCTACATAAAGTATGAAAAATACTTGTAAATATATGCTTGTGCACAATTATAACGCACACATAATAAATTAAACTAAAAATTAAAAAATTAACTAATAATTAGTAATAAATAATTACCTCTAATAGTATCATACAACCACCTAGTTTCTTGCACCTTGTCCTAGGTGATGTCATAAGCTTCTTATATAAAAACGCTAAAGTACCAGCTCTAAGGACCCAATTGCCTAACTTGCTCGGATTAGTTATTAAGATCAACACTAATAAGGGAATACAATTGCTTGACTTATCTACCAAAATATGCAAGGTAGTAGGTAACACAAATAAAACCGAGAATAAGACTCACACTTGGAAACAAACTCAATCGTAAGCTTAAAAAAATATCATCCAATACAATTGGATGCCCTTCACAAAAGTTGCCTTCACCGTCATCTTAGGTTCACCCCACATGTCGACCAAAATCTCCACCACATTGCCATCACTAGGATAATACTCACTAGTACACTCATAACCGTAATAATTTAGATCCATAGTGTAAATCAAGTCATGTAGGGTAAAGTTATCTCTCCTAAATGAAGGTGGAATTTGTTAGTCTTTGGGTGACATCTCTCAACAAAAGTAAAAATAAGTAGAGCATTATGTAATACCCCAAATTGAGCGGAGTGCTATAAGGATTGATATGGCTACTTATATCAACATGGTATATCATCCTTTTGGTGATTCCATCCTAAGAAATCCACAGTTAAGTGTGCTGGCCGTGGAGCAATTTTAGGATGGGTGACCTTCTGGGAAGTTTCAGAAATTTTATGAAAATTTCTCGGAAAGTGCGTGAATGAGGAAAAAGCGTACTGAAAGGACTCGTGTTGATCTGTGGGGCCGGCCGATCAATCCGAAAGCACTTCAAGGTAGCCCCCGTGTGGTCGTGTCGACTCGAGGTGTTACAAATGGTATCAGAGCGAAACCGCGACCGTGAGCTGAACTTGGATGAGCCAGTCAGTCACCTAGCGGGACGATTCTGGGAAGTTTCAGAAATTTTATGAAAATTTCTCGAAAAGTGCGTGAGTGAGGAAAAAGTGTACTGAAAGGACTCGTATTGATCTGTGGGACCAGCCGATCAATCCGAAAGCACTTCAAGGTAGCCGCCGTGTGGTATTGTCGACTCGAGGTGTTACAAATGGTATCAGAGCAAAACCGCGACCATGAGCTGAACTTGGATGAGCCAGTCAGTCACCTAGCGGGACGATTCTTGGGATGAACTGTATTGAGACAGTCATTGGTTGAGGCGCAACGAGGACGTTGCGTTCTTTGAGTGAGGGTGAATGTAATACCCCAAATTGAGCGGAGTGCTATAAGGATTGATATGGCTACTTATATCAACATGGTATACCATCCTTTTGGTGATTCCATCCTAAGAAATCCACAGTCAAGCGTGCTGGCCATTGAGCAATTTTAGGATTGGTGACCTTCTGGGAAGTTTCAGAAATTTTATGAAAATTTCTCGAAAAGTGCGTGAGCGAGGACAAAGCGTACTGAAAGGACTCGTGTTGATATGTGGGGCTAGCCGATCAATCCGAAAGCACTTCAAGGTAGCCCCCGTGTGGTCGTGTCGACTCAGGGTGTTACACATTATGAAGGTGGAAGTATGTGATATGTAGATTCTTTAAGCTTGTAGCCTCGACGTAATCATAGGTAAGACATATGCCAACATCATCTACTAGTAGTCTCCTCAAGCTTCTTGTCTTGGAATGACCCCTCAGCATAGGATGCGGTTTCTACAATAAAAAGAATATTAGAATAATGAATTATTGGGTAAAAAAGTAGTAACAAATTTGTATAATAATAAAAATTACCTACTCATTATTTCATATGACATATGCCATATGTCCCTTAAAATTGGCTAGAAGATCAGGAATCAATGGACCCCTACTTGTAGGTCTAACCAATCATCAATCGTCAATTGATATTGATGAAGAAGCATATCATGTTGCTTGGGCATATATGGTAGTGCTAGCGAAAGCTTCCTCGCTACGATCATCATATTCTTCCTCAAATGACACATGATATATGTTTGCGATACTAGGATCTTTCCCATGCTTCATAGCTGCTTATGCTTTTAGCATTAAGAGTGATTATCGTTTTTACCACTGTAGTGTTAGCGAGAGTAACTTGCTTAAGATCCTTGCATTTGAGTTAAGGGTTTTAGGTTTGGGGTTTAGGTGTAATACCTCGTTTTAATAAGTTCTTAATTAAATATGCAAGACTTAAAGTTTGATTAGTAGGCAAAGTAAACCATAAGATTCTTTTTAAGCGATCGCCTTGTTGTTTCGAGTAAGTCCATAAATATTAAGTTATGATAATAACCTAGACTAGTGTTTATATGAGCAGAGGAAGATAAAAGTTGATGACTGTAATAATAACGATAATAAGAAGAGAATATATAATAATCAAAATAGAAAGGATGGTAATAACAACAACCTTATGATAAGTAACACTTTTAAAATTAATGCCGATAACAATAATTGTAAGAATAATAATGTTAGGAATAATTATGATAATAAGGAGTGGTAGTGATAACACTAATAATAATAATATTGATTATGATAATTATTAGTGAGAATAATGGTGAAAATAAAACCTTGAATAGGTAGGATTTTTCCTTAGTAACCATACTCTTAAAAGCCTAATATTTTGGGATGTTTTTGCTAATTAAATTCTAACCAATCCCCATCTTTTTCCCACTCTAAATTGCAGCCTAAACTCCTCCAACCTGTCACACCTTAACCCTCCCATGCAGCTAGCTACCACCTTTCTCCCATACTTGAACACCTTTTGCCCATACCCTACATTCCTACCTATCTTACCCACTAACTTTGCAGCCATTCCCTCCCCTAGTAGCAGCCCATCACCCTCCCCACTCTCCTCCTTTCCCACACCATTCCACCCTGCAAAAATCCCAGCCACCCTCCATCACGTCACCCCTCCACATGCAGCCATAAAACCCACGTAAATCAGCCCTCCCACCAAGTAGCAGCCCTCAAACTCCCCTCCTCTCAACCTACACACCTACCCAACTTTTCTATCCATATACCCCTCCATTTTCCCTCCTTTCCCATGCCTCTCCACCCTACAAAACCGCAGCCCATAACCCCAGCTATCCTCCATCACATCATCCAGCAACTTGCAGACATGGTGCACGTATTCCCTCAACTTGCAGCCCCTATCTTTCCCTCCTCTCAACCTGCCCACCTATCCAACCTTTCTAGCCATCTACCCCTCCATTTTCTTCCCTTCCCCATGCCTCAACCTTCCGTTGCAGGCCCCCTTTCCCATCCAGCCTATTCGACACTCTCACCCCAAAAACAACCCACTTGCAGCCCTTAGCTTCTAACCCACGCATCAGCCCTTTTCCCCCCTTCTTTCCCCTCCTTTTTATTAAGTCCCAATCTGCAGAAAACACCCTCTTTTCCTCTCCCTTTAATCCCTCTAATTTCCCCTTGCAACCCTCTCTTTCCCTTCCCTAAATTCCAGCAACAAAAATTTAGTTTCAGCCCCAAACTTCCCCTCCCCTTCACCAAAATTTAGCCTCAAAATAATCCAGCATTTGCCTTGTATTTCACCTCCCCAAGCAGCCATTTTTCTTCCCCAACCTAAGTATTCTATCTTTCGGTGGGTTTGGTGCTTAAATTCATGCACCGGTCGCCTTGTTTATTTTCCCTAATCATTTTTCAAGTATTAGCTTATATAGGTTATCTTTTGATTATTTTAATTAGCATAAATATTAATACTCATAGTTTGGATGGTGTATTCATTTCTAGGTAATCTCGACCCCGCCTAGGGTATTTGTGGAAGAAGCTCTTGGTGTTAATATTTCTTAGCTCAAGGTAAATCCAACTAATCCGTAGACGGTAGAATTTTGTGTGAAAATGATAGGTTAGTCTTCTAGGATAAAAATCATGATAGGTTGAGGATATCAATTATTGTATTTTTGTGGGAAATGGGAGCATGTTGTAGTTCATTTTTACATGAATATTATGATGTGTAAATTAATATGTGATATCATGCAATCTTTTTATATGCCTGAGTAATATTCTAAAATTTGAAGGAGTGTATGCTAATGGTAACGAACTTAGATTTATGCTAGTAAAATGAGATAAGTATGTTTAAGGTAAAATGTAGTTTTATATGGGAGCATGTTGTAGTTCATTCCTACATGAATATCATGATGTGTAAATTAATATGTGTCATCATGCAATCTTTTATATGCCTAAGTAATATTCTAAAATATGAAGAAGTGTATGCTAATGGTAACAAACTTGGATTTATGTTAGTAAAATGGGACGAGTATGTTTAAGGTAAAATGTAGTTTATATACCATGATTGTATTTAAGATTTATTTGTGGAAATTGTATGAGTTTATGAAATATTAAAAATGCATGCTAATAGTGTTTACGTGTACTTTGTATGGTGAATGGTTAGGGACAATATGATCTTTTGTAGAACTAAAGAAATTATCGTATGTAAAGTATCATTAGCTATTTTATGCTTGCATTTCATGACCAATATCTTATATAAGTAAACTTGATAATAAAAGTAAAGGAAAATGTGGTAGTTATAGGTTGAGGGGTGTTTTGGTCATTAAGGCAAAAAGGTGTTCCAAAGTGGATAATTGAACTAGTTGAATTAAGTGTTGGCCTTAAAATAATGTTGGGAATAATTAGACAAATGGTTGGACACTGAATCGAATAATTATTCGGTCTATGGCATAATGCCTAACCCTAGACCGTGGTTGCGACCTCGTGGTCTTTTGGATGTGACGTTGTTTGTTGATTGTTGACTAAGTTGAACTTTATGAATCTTGATATTCTAAAGGAAAATAATAACCCAGAATTTCATAAGGCCATAATTACTTAAAGAGAAAGACTCGAGTTGGAAAGGAATCTTGTGCCTTGGACTTGGCTGTGGAGTGCATAGTTTGGGCATTCGGGTCAAGGGGCTCACTTATGCTCTATAGGTATTCTATACACCCTATAGGGAGTACACGTACTTAGGTCTTGAGTTCTGAGGTTTAGTATGGGCGACAGTTATGTCGTGTGGCTTTCTTGGCGAGCTTTGCCCTCGAATCGAGTGGTTTATATTGGTACCACCCTCCTTGATGATCATTGTCATGGATATGGGATTGTATTCTACTTGAGAATTTTTATATAAATTATATAACCGGATTAGACACCCACTGTAATACTTCTATAATAATCGGATTAGGAATGACTTGACCTTGGTGAGATTGCTTGGAATATCAATAGTTCTTCCTAATATGTCATAATGTATAGTCATTGGTAAGTTAAATTGGTTGTGAAATTATAAGCATGCTTTAAATGCCTTCAATAGGAATTTTGACCTAACTCATAACGTTAAATGTGTGTTTTGAAATCATGACCTTGCATGTGATCATATGTTCTATTTGAATTCCGTATTTGCATGATGATTGTTACGTGGGTATGCTACCTCTCCGGAGGCGTTGTGGTTTACTCAGTACGAGGAAGTCGTACTGATACTATCACTTTTCAGAGGAGTACGTCCATGTCATGCATTGGTTAAAGGATTTCGAGGAGCGTCATCCCGACGAATAGGTAGAATTAGGGAGCGAGTGGACCCCGCCCCTTTTTCCCCTTATCCTTGTAACTTTGATGGACCGTAAGAGTGTAAGGCAGACCATTAATGATTTTTGTGTACTTTTTTGTTATTTTCTAAATGGTTGGCTACTTAATTACCTCAACAGTCATTTGTCATGGATAATCTTCCCTTTGTAAAACTCTTGATTACGATTGTACTTCTCTTATCTTTTGTTGGTTTGGCTTGTTTTAAACCTTAGCACTTGATATAAGGATGGTGAAGAGACCGGACTTATGTCAAGTGTAGTGGTAACACCCACCGTTCTTTAATTTCTGCTTCCGCAAAGTAAATTTAAACGAAAATTTCAAGTCGTGATTTTGGAGTGTTACATTAGGGTTTGTGGTTAATGGTTTGGGGTTCATGGTTTAGGATTTGAGGTTAAGGACTTTAGGTTAAGGGATAGGGTTTAGAGGGCTTGGGGTTAATGGTTACGTGTTTTGTGGGGTTGGGATTAAGGGTTTGGGGTTTAGGGTTAAGGTGGTTGACGGTGAGTTACTCGGTTGAGATAAGGATGGATGGGGTGACTCATCCGTTGGTGTGGATGTTTGATGGGTAAGTCACCCGTTTGAGGTCATGTTTAACGGGTGAGACATGTATTAGGTTAGATTATTGATGGGTAAGTTGTCCGTTCCATGCATATGGAGGGGGAGCATTATGTTAGTGTAACACCCCCAAATTTACTACTGAAAAATTTCGTTTAAATCAAAGGCTTAGCGGAAGAGAAAGAGTTTAAAACTGTAAACTTGGGGATATTACCGCCACACTTAGTACCAGACCGGTTCATTCCTACCGTTCCGGTACTAAGTGCTAAGGCTAAACTAAACAACCTCAGATATGAAACATTAAAACATGGTTCAGCACTTAACATAAATCATTAACGAAACATAAGTCAAACGTCACTTAGAATACGGTTTAGGATTACAACTTAGAAGTGCGCTTTCTCAAAACATAAAGCGTAGTTCATAATACGGTTAAATAAAGAGAATACGAAGCCCGAAGGTAGAAATGGAGTCCGGCCAACTCGCTCTCGGTCCCCATGTCAGGTTAAGCTCAACGCTCGGCCCCACCCGATACCTCGTAGGTATCATAGGCATCAAAGACATGGTCTCCTACCTGCACAAGGTCAAAGGGGTCCTCTGCTCGTGGGAATGAGCAGCACCCATGAAACGGGTGATCAGTACGCTACGTACTGAGTAAGGTAACAGACGAGCTAAGGCCCATACATCAAGATACACGACAAAGCAGACATAGCACAATTACTTAGATAGCATGCGATAACGCAGATAAACAATACAGGTTACAAACCGGTTACCCCTTTTCATCAGGCCTCTGATATTTACAATCGATTCACATCATCATCTTTGTCAGTCCGTGTGAGTGCGGGAACCCCACTATTATAGCCGGTGGAACGGTCACGAGGGCCATGCCCTGCCACTATTATAGCCGGTGGACCGGTCACGAGGGTAAAATACCCTGCCACTATTATTTGCCGGTGGACCGGTCTGGCCCCGACTCACAAGGTATTCCACTATAAGTATTAGTATTTTTCCCATGTCTTATCATTGTTCTGATTAGTTTGTTGAGCACGGAATCCCCCACTATTATAGCCGGTGGAACGGTCACGAGGGCCATGCCCTGCCACTATTATAGCCGGTGGACCGGTCACGAGGGTAAAATACCCTGCCACTATTATTTGCGGTGGACCGGTCTGGGTCCGGCTCAACATCTTTCTCTGTAAGTAGTTAATGTTTTAACGTGTCTTATTCAAAAGGTTTCCACCAAGGATACACATAAATCATTCTCTTTGTGCTTTACACATCACAACCAATATAGGCCCGTGTTCATATCTACCCTTTAATCGATGATACACAGGATAATGCCAAACGACTCTAAGTAGTCATAACCAACCCTAATGGTCCACACCAACCCGCGGTTAACCTCTCTCATCCCTATTATACCATAACCACCGTACTTAGCCATCCCAAACCTTAATCATCCTCAACAGTCACAATTAGTTACTCCATCCCTTCTCAATCACAATGCCCCAGTGTTAATTACTCCAATCCTCATTCCATATGATCGTTAACTCCTAATGCAAAACCCTAATACCGCCATACTAACATTAATACCACCATACAATCCATAATACCCCCATGCAACCCTAATACCACCATAAGTCATTAATACCACTATACAATTGTTAATACCGCCATACGAATATTAGTACCCCCATACATTCCATAACACCAACATGTACACCCTAATAAGTCATTAATACCACTATACGATCGTCAAAACCGCCATATGGATATTAATACCACCGTACAACCCTAATACCACCATGCAAACCTTAATACCACCATACGAACAATTATACCACCATACAACATTAATACCTTCATAAAATCACGATTAACAACGTACCACATTAATACCCCCATAATTCACAAATACCCCCATCCAACATTAATACCTCCATAAAATCACCATACCACCATACGAACCCGAATACCGCCATAAGCCATTAATAACACTATGAAATCATTAGTACCGACATGCGAACATTGATGCCCCCATTCAAACCCTAATCCCACCATACAACATTAAGACCCCCATAATGGTCCCAAACTCATATTACCATTTACCCTAACATGCACGTCCTAGCGGGCCTTAGCATATTACATCATAAACATCATACATATACATATCATGCTCGCATCATAGGAAACACATCAACACATACCTCAATCTCCAAGCTGCGCTACACATAAGACAAGTTATACACAATCATATAACACATGGCATAGCATGGCATACACAATATTCAACACATCCATGTCACACATAGCACAAGGCCATTAGCTTCGTCCTTACCTAGGTAGGCACCGGGCTTGGAGCACGCTCCTCTAACTCCTTAGGGCTTTGGTCGGGGTTACCTATAAAAGGGGAAAATGCTAAGTATTAGTTTCCCTTATAATCACTATCAAACCTCATTTTAGTTTAAGGTGAGGGTTTTTATTACTAAAAAGGGTTTTATACAAAAACTAGGGTTTTTACTTTAGAATTAGTATACTAAATATTGGTAGTTAAAAATATGTTTATTTATGATACTTATTGTTACACTTATTTTATTAAGCCCATTAGCTCCATTCTTATAATACTAGTATTCACTAGTCATAGTAAAATAGTGATAATAATAATAATTATAATAAGACCACTAATAGTGACACTTATGTTTATAGTAATAGAACTCTAGCATTTTTAAGATTAAGTCTAACAATGGTGTTGGGTTTGAAATAATAATATTATAAGGTCACGATATTTCAAGTACATTATCCCTAAGGGTGATAATAGTAATAATGCTAATAATAATGATAATAATAGTAATAATAACCATAATAACCCTAGAAATAATAATAACAATAACCTAGTATGGTTAAGTATTAATAATAATAACCTTAGTAAGGTAATAGAGATAATAATAATAATAGTAGGGTTGTTAATATTAACACTTATAAACCAAAGTTGAGCATAATAGGAGTTAGGGTTCCAAGAGATGTTTGTATGGTAAAAATGATAACTTTAATATCATAAGTCACAATATTAGAAATGATAATAATAATAAAAGTAATAATAATAATAAAAGAATAATAATAAGGATGATAGTAATAATTATAAGTATATTAGTATTAATATTAGTAGAAAATATTAGCAAGTATATAAAAGGGGTATTGGGGTTTGGATGGGTGGAGAACCACCTAGGGTCGGTGGTGGTCCGGCGGCGGCGCGTGGCGGCGGCGGTGGAGGAGGAGAAGAGGGGGAAAGATGGGGGTGGCGGTGAGATGGGAGGAGGAAAAAGGAAGCCAAGTGTGGGGGAGGATACAGCAGGAAGAGGGGAGTGGAATGAGGGTGGTGGCGTGAGCTGGGCGGCGGCGCGCGGCGGCGGACGCGGTGGCCGAGGGAGGAGGGAGATGGTGGAAATGGTGGAGGCCGGTGGAGGAGGGAGCAGGGGGTAAGGAGGGTATGGGCAGGTAGGGGAGGACCTGCTGGTCACTTTGGAGGGTGGAAGGGTGGCTGGTAGCGGCGGAGGAGGCGGCAGAAGGCGGCGCAAGGCGGCGGCGGGCTGGAAGGGTGGTTTTCGGGATAGGAACTTTGCACGACGAAGGAGGCACGTGCAGGGCAAGGCGGAGGTTGGTGGTGGCTCAGTTTTGTCGAGGGAGATGCAGGGATGGTAACGGTGGCCAGAAGTGGCGGCGGATGTCTCGGTGACGGCGAAAAGCCCGTCTGTTTGAGGCGGCGGAGAGGCAGGGTTTCGGGGCAAAAAAAACGAAAGGGGCCGATCGGGGCTGCAACTGGGGGGTATTTATAGGCCAGGGGAAGGAAAACGACGAAGGGAGGGAGGTGGCACGCGGGGCAGGGGTGCAGGTGGCCGGCCGATGGCAGGCGGTGCAGGTTCTGCCATGGCAGGCTGGGTCGGGGACAGGGAAGAAGAAAGGAAAGAGAAGGGCACGCGGGAAAGGGAGATAGGGACTTGGTCGGGTCGAAAAAAGGAAAGAAAGCGACGGGAGAGAGGCAGGGAAGGACGATCGGTTGGTGGCTGCCGGCGAAATCGACTTACAGGTCGATTTGCAGGTCGGGGGGGGGGGTAGGTAGAAGACGACGAAGATGGCAGGGTGGACCGGTGGTCCAGAGGAAAAGAAAAGAGGAGGGGAACCGGCCGGTTCGGCGAGGTTTATTTAATCCGCACATCAAACGCGGCGTTTCGACATTACGGGGGACAAAGTGCCGCGTCGCGTTGCCCGTTTGGCAACGGCTATAAGGTCATTAATGATGGCGCGGCGTTTCGACGTCCTTGGGGTTAAAACGCGTCGTTTCGGGCGTAGGACTACGAAGGCCAGCGCACGGCGCTGGGCCGCGGGAAGGGAAAGAAGGAAGGGGCGGCGTGGGGCCTGTGCGCGAGACGGGGGAGGGGAGGAGGTTTGGGCCGATGGGCTGGCCCAGCCGGGGGAGAAGAAAAAAAAAGAAGAGGAGGGAGAAAAAAAAAGGAAAAGAGGGGAAAATAGGTAATAAATAGGATGGGAAAATTAAATAAAATAACTTATGGGTAAATTGGGGTATTTTTGGGTTGTTTATAATATTAATATTTTATGAAATATTAAACAAATTCCTTTTAGCTTATTTTAGACTATTTTAGATAAATTCTCTTAACCTTCATGCTAATTAGAGAAACACCCAAATGTTATTCCAATTAAATTCTTTATTATTTTCCTCTTAATATACCTTAATTAACTCTCTAAACTTTAATAATTAAATTTATATAATCCATTTTCCTAATAATTCCTTATTTGGCCATAATTTCGGAAATTAGGATTTTGGGATATTACATCACTACCCCCTTAAAAGCAGACTTCGTCCCCGAAGTCTCCTGCACTTTCCTAGGGTTAAGGCCAAGAGTCATAAGTAGATACAATGGCACAACTGCTAACACTTATAAACTATCCCCTTAAAGGAAAATGTTTACTAAGAAGGCTTTTCGTCTCTAACTAAGGCCACAATCGGAGGGTAACTGAGTATATTCGCCAAAGAGAGCACTACCAATAATCCTTAGACTGACAAGTGGTGAAGGCCTATCCTTAACAACCATGAAGCACCCATAATGGATAAAGACGCACTCGAATTAGAAGAAATAAGTTTTGGAAGGGGGGTATGGTGATCGTACCCGGAAATACATCAAACTGGTGGTCGGTCTCTATCCTGTCAATCGCGTTCAAGCTTCCTCCCGATCGACTTCCGTTCTGAGGGAAGGGTCTGGATCCTGGACGCATTCCCCTTGCATCTCGACCTGGAGCATCGGTTGGAATAGGCGCTTGTTGGTAAGCCTGTTGTCGGGGCACTACTCCTCCCTCCTGTGGTGCCTGTTGAGGCTGGTACTGTGGAGCATGCGGCGGTTCCCGACACTCGAATGCCCTGTGGCCCCATTTGCCACAGTTCGGGCATGAGATAAGCCTGCCCCCACAATCTCGACCTGGGTGGCTATGACCACAACGTCTACATGCGAATCCTCCCCGAGGCGCTTGGCCCTTTCTATGGTCTCTCGGCGGCGGTCTTCTTGGCCCCTCTGTGCGTGGATGGTTTCTGCTCCCCGAATCATGTCCCTCAAGCTTCCTCTTTCCAAGGATAGCGGTCTGCTCTTGAACCAGGGTGGCGGCGAGGCAAGCACGCTCGTAAAGTGTCGCCAAATCGGTGAATGGTACCGCACCCATCATTCTACGGATACCGAAGTTCAACCCTTGCTCGAATTGGAATACTACTGTGGACTCGTTGGCAGCAATTCCAGGGGCGAAGCGTAGTAGCTCAGTGAAGCGAGCATGGTACTGGCGCACGGTCATGGATCCTTGCGTAAGCTGCATAAACTCCCGCAGCTTATCCCTCTTCAAGCTCTCCGGATAGAATCTGGTGCGGAGAGCAGCCTTGAATGCTTCCCAATCCTCCGGGGGACCAACCCGGGCTCGGTGTTCTACCCACCAGGCGTCTGCTACGCCTCTCAGAAAGTAAGCAGCTATGCTGGGCTGTCGGGCGGTAGGACAACCCACGGCTTCGAACGTACGGTCCATGTCTCTGATCCATCCTTCGAGGACCACGGGGTCCTCTTCTCCAGAGTAAGTGGGTGGGTGGTGTCCGGTGACCCTCTTGAGCCAATCCTCTCCCGCGCCCTCCGGCTGGTGGTTGCGCTGGATGAACTCCATGAATGCCCCGATGGCATCCTCCAAACGTGCGGCTCGACCGTTCCCCGTCATTAATAACTACAAGGGGAAGAGGTAATGTTAGAAGGGGACCATTGGTTCCGCAATAATCAGGGTATGCTACTACCCCCTTAGGGGAGAAGTACTAAGGATTCAGCTTCCCTATAACTAAGGTCACGGTCGGGGGCAACCAATTACACCACAGTTAGGCTACTCGATTGGGAATATTACTAACCTACCCCTCGATTCCTCACTGGAGCCGGACTCAGAGGTTTTAAAACAGAGGAACTTTATCTAGGTGTGAAAACACTTTGAAATCGGTTGAAAACATTGTAATACTTTATGTTCTGGAAACAAAATAGCGTGTCCGACTGGATCAACCGCTCTGATACCAACTTGTAACACCCCCAAATTTACTACTGAAAAATTTCGTTTAAATCAAAGGCTTAGCGGAAGAGAAAGAGTTTAAAACTGTAAACTTGGGGATATTACCGCCACACTTAGTACCAGACCGGTTCATTCCTACCGTTCCGGTACTAAGTGCTAAGGCTAAACTAAACAACCTCAGATATGAAACATTAAAACATGGTTCAGCACTTAACATAAATCATTAACGAAACATAAGTCAAACGTCACTTAGAATACGGTTTAGGATTACAACTTAGAAGTGCGCTTTCTCAAAACATAAAGCGTAGTTCATAATACGGTTAAATAAAGAGAATACGAAGCCCGAAGGTAGAAATGGAGTCCGGCCAACTCGCTCTCGGTCCCCATGTCAGGTTAAGCTCAACGCTCGGCCCCACCCGATACCTCGTAGGTATCATAGGCATCAAAGACATGGTCTCCTACCTGCACAAGGTCAAAGGGGTCCTCTGCTCGTGGGAATGAGCAGCACCCATGAAACGGGTGATCAGTACGCTACGTACTGAGTAAGGTAACAGACGAGCTAAGGCCCATACATCAAGATACACGACAAAGCAGACATAGCACAATTACTTAGATAGCATGCGATAACGCAGATAAACAATACAGGTTACAAACCGGTTACCCCTTTTCATCAGGCCTCTGATATTTACAATCGATTCACATCATCATCTTTGTCAGTCCGTGTGAGTGCGGGAACCCCACTATTATAGCCGGTGGAACGGTCACGAGGGCCATGCCCTGCCACTATTATAGCCGGTGGACCGTCACGAGGGTAAAATACCCTGCCACTATTATTTGCCGGTGGACCGGTCTGGCCCCGACTCACAAGGTATTCCACTATAAGTATTAGTATTTTTCCCATGTCCTTATCATTGTTCTGATTAGTTTGTTGAGCACGGAATCCCCCACTATTATAGCCGGTGGAACGGTCACGAGGGCCATGCCCTGCCACTATTATAGCCGGTGGACCGGTCACGAGGGTAAAATACCCTGCCACTATTATTTGCCGGTGGACCGGTCTGGGTCCGGCTCAACATCTTTCTCTGTAAGTAGTTAATGTTTTAACGTGTCTTATTCAAAAGGTTTCCACCAAGGATACACATAAATCATTCTCTTTGTGCTTTACACATCACAACCAATATAGGCCCGTGTTCATATCTACCCTTTAATCGATGATACACAGGATAATGCCAAACGACTCTAAGTAGTCATAACCAACCCTAATGGTCCACACCAACCCGCGGTTAACCTCTCTCATCCCTATTATACCATAACCACCGTACTTAGCCATCCCAAACCTTAATCATCCTCAACAGTCACAATTAGTTACTCCATCCCTTCTCAATCACAATGCCCCAGTGTTAATTACTCCAATCCTCATTCCATATGATCGTTAACTCCTAATGCAAAACCCTAATACCGCCATACTAACATTAATACCACCATACAATCCATAATACCCCCATGCAACCCTAATACCACCATAAGCCATTAATACCACTATACAATTGTTAATACCGCCATACGAATATTAGTACCCCCATACATTCCATAACACCAACATGTACACCCTAATAAGTCATTAATACCACTATACGATCGTCAAAACCGCCATATGGATATTAATACCACCGTACAACCCTAATACCACCATGCAAACCTTAATACCACCATACGAACAATTATACCACCATACAACATTAATACCTTCATAAAATCACGATTAACAACGTACCACATTAATACCCCCATAATTCACAAATACCCCCATCCAACATTAATACCTCCATAAAATCACCATACCACCATACGAACCCGAATACCGCCATAAGCCATTAATAACACTATGAAATCATTAGTACCGACATGCGAACATTGATGCCCCCATTCAAACCCTAATCCCACCATACAACATTAAGACCCCCATAATGGTCCCAAACTCATATTACCATTTACCCTAACATGCACGTCCTAGCGGGCCTTAGCATATTACATCATAAACATCATACATATACATATCATGCTCGCATCATAGGAAACACATCAACACATACCTCAATCTCCAAGCTGCGCTACACATAAGACAAGTTATACACAATCATATAACACATGGCATAGCATGGCATACACAATATTCAACACATCCATGTCACACATAGCACAAGGCCATTAGCTTCGTCCTTACCTAGGTAGGCACCGGGCTTGGAGCACGCTCCTCTAACTCCTTAGGGCTTTGGTCGGGGTTACCTATAAAAGGGGAAAATGCTAAGTATTAGTTTCCCTTATAATCACTATCAAACCTCATTTTAGTTTAAGGTGAGGGTTTTTATTACTAAAAAGGGTTTTATACAAAAACTAGGGTTTTTACTTTAGAATTAGTATACTAAATATTGGTAGTTAAAAATATGTTTATTTATGATACTTATTGTTACACTTATTTTATTAAGCCCATTAGCTCCATTCTTATAATACTAGTATTCACTAGTCATAGTAAAATAGTGATAATAATAATAATTATAATAAGACCACTAATAGTGACACTTATGTTTATAGTAATAGAACTCTAGCATTTTTAAGATTAAGTCTAACAATGGTGTGTTGGGTTTGAAATAATAATATTATAAGGTCACGATATTTCAAGTACATTATCCCTAAGGGTGATAATAGTAATAATGCTAATAATAATGATAATAATAGTAATAATAACCATAATAACCCTAGAAATAATAATAACAATAACCTAGTATGGTTAAGTATTAATAATAATAACCTTAGTAAGGTAATAGAGATAATAATAATAATAGTAGGGTTGTTAATATTAACACTTATAAACCAAAGTTGAGCATAATAGGAGTTAGGGTTCCAAGAGATGTTTGTATGGTAAAAATGATAACTTTAATATCATAAGTCACAATATTAGAAATGATAATAATAATAAAAGTAATAATAATAATAAAAGAATAATAATAAGGATGATAGTAATAATTATAAGTATATTAGTATTAATATTAGTAGAAAATATTAGCAAGTATATAAAAGGGGTATTGGGTTTGGATGGGTGGAGAACCACCTAGGGTCGGTGGTGGTCCGGCGGCGGCGCGTGGCGGCGGCGGTGGAGGAGGAGAAGAGGGGGAAAGATGGGGTGGCGGTGAGATGGGAGGAGGAAAAAGGAAGCCAAGTGTGGGGGAGGATACAGCAGGAAGAGGGGAGTGGAATGAGGGTGGTGGCGTGAGCTGGGCGGCGGCGCGCGCGCGGCGGACGCGGTGGCCGAGGGAGGAGGGAGATGGTGGAAATGGTGGAGGCCGGTGGAGGAGGGAGCAGGGGGTAAGGAGGGTATGGCAGGTAGGGGAGGACCTGCTGGTCACTTTGGAGGGTGGAAGGGTGGCTGGTAGCGGCGGAGGAGGCGGCAGAAGGCGGCGCAAGGCGGCGGCGGGCTGGAAGGGTGGTTTTCGGGATAGGAACTTTGCACGACGAAGGAGGCACGTGCAGGGCAAGGCGGAGGTTGGTGGTGGCTCAGTTTTGTCGAGGAGATGCAGGGATGGTAACGGTGGCCAGAAGTGGCGGCGGATGTCTCCGGTGACGGCGAAAAGCCCGTCTGTTTGAGGCGGCGGAGAGGCAGGGTTTCGGGGCAAAAAAAACGAAAGGGGCCGATCGGGGCTGCAACTGGGGGGTATTTATAGGCCAGGGGGAAGGAAAACGACGAAGGGAGGAGGTGGCACGCGGGGCAGGGGTGCAGGTGCCGGCCGATGGCAGGCGGTGCAGGTTCTGCCATGGCAGGCTGGGTCGGGACAGGGAAGAAGAAAGGAAAGAGAAGGGCACGCGGGAAAGGGAGATAGGGACTTGGTCGGGTCGAAAAAAGGAAAGAAAGCGACGGGAGAGAGGCAGGGAAGGACGATCGGTTGGTGGCTGCCGGCGAAATCGACTTGCAGGTCGATTTGCAGGTCGGGGGGGGGGGGGGTAGGTAGAAGACGACGAAGATGGCAGGGTGGACCGGTGGTCCAGAGGAAAAGAAAAGAGGAGGGGAACCGGCCGGTTCGGCGAGGTTTATTTAATCCGCACATCAAACGCGGCGTTTCGACATTACGGGGGACAAAGTGCCGCGTCGCGTTGCCCGTTTGGCAACGGCTATAAGGTCATTAATGATGGCGCGGCGTTTCGACGTCCTTGGGGTTAAAACGCGTCGTTTCGGGCGTAGGACTACGAAGGCCAGCGCACGGCGCTGGGCCGCGGGAAGGGAAAGAAGGAAGGGGCGGCGTGGGGCCTGTGCGCGAGACGGGGGAGGGGAGGAGGTTTGGGCCGATGGGCTGGCCCAGCCGGGGGAGAAGAAAAAAAAAAGAAGAGGAGGGAGAAAAAAAAAAGGAAAAGAGGGGAAAATAGGTAATAAATAGGATGGGAAAATTAAATAAAATAACTTATGGGTAAATTGGGGTATTTTGGGTTGTTTATAATATTAATATTTTATGAAATATTAAACAAATTCCTTTTAGCTTATTTTAGACTATTTTAGATAAATTCTCTTAACCTTCATGCTAATTAGAGAAACACCCAAATGTTATTCCAATTAAATTCTTTATTATTTTCCTCTTAATATACCTTAATTAACTCTCTAAACTTTAATAATTAAATTTATATAATCCATTTTCCTAATAATTCCTTATTTGGCCATAATTTCGGAAATTAGGATTTTGGGATATTACAGTTAGATACCCATTGGTAGGGGTATCACACTAGTTCATCTCCAACCTTGACTATTACTCTTTAAAGTTCTTATTTCAACAAAAAGTTACTATAAATTTACTAATCTAAGTTCGATTTATGCATACAAATACTAAGTTGAATCAAATAATAATTCAAATATGAAAATATAAGCACCAAATCTTACATATTGTTACCCTTCAAAAATAAAAATAAAAATGTAACAAAAATAATAATAATAATACTTATAACTTTAGATGTAAATTGTTCGATCCCTGAAAAAATCTAAGTTTTTCAATTGATAAAGAAGAAGAGTAGAAATATGAGGAAAAAAGTTGAGACAAGAGAATAAGAGAAAATTTCTAATTTTTTTTATTGGAGGGATGAAAAAATAAAAAGGATAAAAAAAAAAAAAAAGGATAAATTTAAAGGATGCATAAAATAATCAGGTATATGTTAATTGAAAAGGGTGAAAGGAGGGCCATAGGGTAAAAAATCATACTCTATATGATTGTGCACACACGTTACTCTTTGCTTCAGACTCATTTATTTTCTCGTCTTGGCGTAAAGTCAATGCAAAAGAATATCCAACGTTGAATAAAAAATTTACGCAAAGGAGAAGAATTTTACGAAACGACAATGGCAATGGCGATAATAAGTAATAACGAATGAGATCCAAGGGCTAATATCTCAACCAGGCAACCATACCCATACACGCCTTCCCAGTCCCAAGGGCCCAAGTCCCGATCCATTTCTTTATCTATAATTCGTCCTCCCCTCCACCTTCTTCCCTCGCTTACAGAGCTCAACTTCATCATCTTCAAGAGTAGACTCTACCCCCCCTCCCGGCGGTCCTCCCTTCCCCTATCATTTCCGCGGTAAACCATGGAAGAGCTCCAGCCTTCAAAGACCGCATCCGAAGACTCCTCTTCCACTGCAAAACCTTCACAAGCGCCCCCCGCCCTCGACAAATCTCTCCACTGACGACGTCCCCGCAGACTACTACGACAGCAACTGTTCGACACCATACGCCAGCGCCCCTTCCAGTCCCAGCCGCGCATTCGGCGGAGGCTTTTTCTACAGTGCTCCTACGAGCCCAATGCACTATGTACTCTCAAATTCCTCCAGATCATCTGCATTTCTAGCAAGTGTGCCGTCCGACGCTTCGTCGGCCGGTACTTCTGGTTCATTCGAGTTCGAATTTTCTGCTAGATTCATAAATCCAATGGATTCCGCGTCCCCGGAGGTCGGAGCCATGTCGTCGGCTGATGAGCTGTTTCATAACGGCCAGATCCGTCCTATGAAGCTTTCCTCGCACCTAGAGAGGCCGCAGGTTCTCGCTCCGTTGTTGGACGTGGATGAGTCCGAAGAAAACGGTTCCACTGCTGCGGGTGGTGGCTCCGACGAGAGATGCGGAAACGAAGATGCCAAGGACGGCAACGGTGGCGGTGTATTTGTGTCGCGTAGGGAGTTGAGGCTACGAGACAGGTCTTTGCGTAGGAGGACGAGATCTCTATCGCCGCTAAGGAATACGGCGTCGTTCGACTGGACGGAGTTTGTTGGAAAAGACGGCGAAGAGTTGGGCCATGTGAAGAAGATCCTGAGCGGCAAAGCGGACAAGGCTAAGGAAGATAACGAGACGCCATCTACGTCGATGGAAACGACACCGTCGGCCTCCGCCAGCTCTTCCCGTTGTTCTTCAGCGGGTCGGAGCTCGAAACGATGGGTATTTCTGAAAGATTTTCTGAGGAGCAAGAGCGAAGGGAGAAGCAGTAACGGAAAGTTCTGGACGAACATATCGTTTTCACCGACTTCAAAAGATCGGAAGAACTCCGGAATCTCGACATGTATATCTCCCTCTCGATACCAGTGATAGCGAATCGAAGGAGAAAGGTGGAGTTAGTAGTACGACGCCACCAGGGGACAAGTCAAAGAAAAGGGGTAAGAAATCATCGCAGGCAGGAGGAGGTAAGCCGAGGAACGGGTTGGGAAAGAGGAGAGTGCAGGCACCGTCGCCGCATGAGCTGCATTATACGGCGAATAGAGCGCAGGCAGAGGAAATGAGGAAGAAAACTTTCCTGCCGTACAGGCAAAGGGTTACTCGGTTGTTTAGGATTTAGTTCTAGGAGTTACGGTGCTATCAATGGGTTTGCTAAAGCTTTGAACCCCGTTTCTTCAATGTAAAATCAATTAGAAAGACGGAAGGCGATGGTTATGGCTTCCGAGGAATAGATTGTATAGTTTTAGCCTTTTTGAGTTTTCTTTAACTATATGATCTGTCTTACTATCTTGTACTTAAAAAAATTGAAAAGCCGCTGTGTGTGTGTTATTTAGCGGGCAATTTCTCTCTTCTGAAGTTTGAGAAGAGAAGATTTGGCTCTCTATTGATTTAAGTTGCCGTCTGGGAAAATTCGTTTGCATTTTTCCACTGCGTCTTCAAGTATCTTTTATGGAGTATCATTTTTTCGTTCCACATGTGGTTTGGTATGAGATACAGGAGTAGGGTTCGCACAGTGAACAAATGAGGTTCAGGTGCAGGATGTCAAATATTTCATGTGAAATAATTGTCATGTCATTACGTGAGTTTCTTCCCCTTAAATAACGCCTGGGCGTACGCCCTCACCATAACTCACGAGTTGCGAATTGAGTTGTTGACTTTGAAGACTACTACTGGGGTAAGGCTTGTTTAAAAGATTTGAAATCCGTAAAAATTGATCGAGACTATTTGGATATTTGATTCGATTTAATAATTAAGATATCTGATTTTTATTTAAAGTATTCAATCTAAAAAAAATCTTTAATATTTTGTTAATTATTTTAATAATATAATATAATATATATTTTTATAATTTTAATTTTTTAAAATTTATTTATTTATATATTTTAAACTTTTATAATAGTATTTTAATATTTTTTAGATAAAATAAGATAGTTATATATATATATAATATTTATTTTTAGAAATCTTATGGTAAAAGTGATTAAAATTAATAAAACGATAATTTTTTATGAATATTTAATATATTTAAATTGGATTTATATTAAATTTATTATTTAAAAAAATTAATTAGTCTAAAATATATAAAATGAATATTTAAAAAATATTTAAATGGATAGGGATGTATATTTTATCAATCTTTTGTAGTGTCCAAGCTTGATAAAATGTCACGGTGTTCTAGGATGGCTACAGCCTACATACTTTACCACTGAACGAGAATGGGGTACTGTGATGAGATGAGGCAATATACAGTTAAAATTTGTGTAATAGAAGGGAAATTAGGAGCAATTTTGTTTTGTATGAATGTGTTGTTGCCAAAGGCCGACACCGTAGCTGTGTGGACCACGTCCCTCCGCTTAAATAAATGAATAAATCTCGACTACATAACATAACACTTTAGGCGATTATATAGTAGCTAGCTGCTACTCGCATACATTCTAGCACGACCTTTATTCCTTGGACGTCTTTTACCGCGATGATTAAAAACTAGATCCTCCTCCTCTTCTTTTAGACGTCTTTTGGATCGTGACTGAGACGTTGGAAAAATCTCCTCGTGTGGCGACCAAATAATTGCTTGCTAATGATTTTTATTTGATATTATAATGGGGATAGAAATTGGGACTGGGATTGAAATTCCGATGACAATATATTTTAGATTCAATTTAGATTAGTTATAAATTTTATTTTGAGTCAAATAATTTTAACATATTTAATCTTGATATATTCCGATCCTATCTATAAAATTTATTTAATTTATGTGAGTGTTTATATATTTATATCCATGTATTAATTAATTATATAATTATTAATTTTTTTTATTTATGAATATTTTTTTACGGGTTCTAATATATATATTTTACTTTTATTTTTATATTCTTACATTATATGTATAATTTTTTAAATTTAAACTCATCTTATTTATTAAATAAATATAAATTAATATTTAATTTAATCAATAAGTTAAATCGATCCCAACTCATTTATATCATCTAATACTAAATTTAAATACTAATGGCTTGGTTCATACTCCATCTATCACGTCTTTGCAGAGAGCCCTGAACATACAGAGCGAGTCAGCGGGGAGAAAAACCATTAAAAATGATGGGGGCAGAAATAATAATCACATCAAACGTAAACGTATAAAGAGAGCTTATATGGTTAGGGCCAGGCGGCGGGGCCCCTTCTTCTTCTTCCTTCCACTAGTCCTATGTACTACTACTTCATTATTGAACACAGAAGACCGCAGGCTTCAATGCTCTACATGTGCCTGCCACTATCCCATCTCCTATCATATGATATGATGCCCCCCCCCCTCCTCCCTCCCTCCCCATCAGCTACAACGGAGAATCAAAGCACAGAACCTACGCTTCTAAATCAAACAGAGAACTTTAGAAAACAGAGACACACACAGTCACAGAGGGAAAAAGTAAAATAAAAATGTAACGTCTGCTGTTGAGGAATATGAAAACCAAGTTGGCGAGTTGAATAGCGCTGAGAGTTCGTTTCCGTCTTACGTTTTTTTTTTTTTTTTACAAACATATTTTAAATTTAAAAAAAGCATTATCATTTGTTTTCCCTGACTTTTTTTCTTTTTATTTTCTCGTTACTGATTCACAACAGTATAATACAGTGCCAAAAGGAGCAATGAAACACAGTTGCCAACAGTCTGATTGCCTTTTTTTTTTTTTCTTTAAATTTTTTTTTTTTTTTTTAACCTGCGAGCTGCGTTCTTGCACTATTTTACCGAGGTACATGTTTGACCGAACTACCCAATTTTATGTTTTTTTCACCGAGGGCGAGGTACATCTTTCCTGTCTTGAGATGAGACTGTTTTCGAATTCATTTGGGTCAAGTAACTCGGGTCTCATCTCAATGACATGTTTTCACAGATAGACCGTTCATTGTGCGGCTTTCTCTCGGTACCGTTCTTGCCGCTGCGACTTCTCCGGCGTTGTGATAATAAAATAGTATCGGTACTTCATTTGCGATGAATTTTCTTACCCGATTCGAACAGTAGGATTCTACTAGCTGTTTGTGTATACGTGTTTGCTAGTATAAGCTACGAATGTTTTTTTTTTTTTTTTTTTTTAGATATTTAAGGCGTTACATTATGATTGTTTTAGAAATAGTTCTAATTAGGTCGATCCAAACTTTGATAGTTTTGAGTTTTGTCGCTTCCATATTACAAGTTTACAAACAAGTTATTAACTTATCTTAATTCATCAAAAAAAAGGAAAAGTCAGTCAAAAAGTTGTTTATGTACTTTTCTCATCCGAGTAAATCTAACTCATTGTATATTTCTACAAATTAGAGATGGGCATTCGTCACCTCTTTCTTTTTGCTAGTGGTTGGTTTATAATGGGAATGATTTCATATAATAATATATATTAAAAATCAATCTACATAAAAAAATAGAAATAAATCGAGTTTTTTTTTTTTGAGATATTTAAGGTGTTA